>JAANYP010007783.1:0-445057 GCA_020465985.1 Centrapalus pauciflorus | reverse complement strand
TTGAGCAATGGCTTTGCCTTTGCCCCTACTGAGTTGTGATTTATGCTGCCTATCAGCATACTCACTGTGTTTGGTTTTGAAAAACTTATTTTCATTTAAAACCAACTTACCACCATGATTTGAAAACTTATTTGAAATCACAGCAGTTTTGTTTTCAACCTGAGACTTACCCTTGTTGAAAACAGGCTGCTTACTTTTTGAAAACTTATTTTCAAAATGTTTAGCATCAAAAGGATTAACATGCTTTTTACCAACAGCTTTGGGCTCTGAACCTGTTTTGTCAACAGGCTTAGCATCCACAGCTTCAGTTTGAGCATGTTTTCCTTTCTTCTGCTTGTGTGAGCTAGCAGAGCACTTAGCAGGCTGTTTTGGAGAACAGACTCCAACATCAGCTTTTGAGCTGAGTTCACACAAGCTGTCAGTATTTTGAGGCCTGACAAACCTGTTTGTTGAAATAAGTTTACCATTCACATTTTGATGAATGTATTTGGAAGTTCACCAAGAGTGGACAAGTCTTCTTTCAAATTACTTATTTCAACGATGGAAGCTGCTGTGTCAAGATCCCCTCCAAGATAGGCTTGGATTTGAGCAGGGATCTGTTGACTGATACAATGGCTGACTTTTTGTGCAGATTGGCACCAAGAGTCAACTATCTTTTGAAGCTTAGCATGCTTTATATCTGTTTCTCTCTTTTCTTCCAGTAAAATGGAGTTGATGTGTTTTAATTCATCAAGCTCAGTTTCCAACTTATAGAAACTGTCCAGTTTACTGGTTTTAGTTTTAAGATCAGCTTTAAGCTTAGAGATTTCAGATAATAAAGCATCATGCTTCTCAACAGCAGCTTTCAGATCAACAAGCATGTATTCAAACATTTTAACTTTTTCTTCAGAACTGTAAGCCATAAAATTTTGTACCTTATACATCATTGTAGGATTCCAGTTCTCCAAGCTGCTGAAGGCTTCAGCTTCAGCCATGTCCTGTTTGAAACTGCTTGTTGATGGGACATCAGAGTTGGCCATCAGACACTGATTATCTTCTTCATCAGATGATGAATCAGATTCCTCCCAGTCACATGTCTCAGCCATGAGTCCCTTTTGGCGATTGGAAGACACAGAGTTTTCCAATTTCCTCAGCTTAGCCATGGCCATAAGGTACTTAACCCTATAGCCATCATCCCTGTTAGTCTTGATAGGTTTGGATGACTGACCAACAGCTTTTGACACACAGTCAGCAGCTATATGGCCAGTTTTGCCACACTTGAAGCACTCAGCCTTGGATTTGTCAAATGCTTTCTTTTTGCCAGCACTTGCACCTCCTTGTAGCATACTTCTTCCAAATCTTCTCTTGCTGAACTTTTTGACAAGCATAGCTATCATTTGCTCATCATCTTGTTCAGTAAGATCTGCAGCCTCTTCTTCTTCAGACACCTCCTCCTTATCATCATCCTGTTGATCAGGTTGAGTGAACACATCACTCACCTGATTAACAGACTGTCTCACATTAGCCACAAAGGCAGTACCTCTTCTGGACATTTCCAAGGCATTCCTCTTTTGCTGCCTTGATTGTTCATCATTCAGTAAGGATCCATACAGATTGACCAGATCCATACTTCTGATAGTACCTGAGTTTCTTAGGATGGTTGAGAAATAGTTCCACTCCTCAGGTAAAATGTCCAGAAACTTGTTCACCAAAGTAAGACTGTCCTTGGTGATCCCAACAGCTTTGAGATCATTCACCAGAGCAGTGAACCTGGTGTAGGTTTCTGTGAGAGACTCCTTTGGTTTGGCAAAGAAGAGTTCATACTGTCTAACAAGATTGTTAATCCTGTTGTCCAGTGTGATTGTGGGTCCATCATAGACGGTACACAGAGTATCCCACATCTCCTTTGCAGTCTTCATCTTCTCAACCTGCTTGAACACATCATCAGGAAGAGAAATGACCAGGTTGTTTCTGGCCTTTGCATCCAGAGCTACCATTCTCTTGTCTTCATCAGACCATTGAGCTTTTGCTTTCTCAAAGGTCCTGATTTCAGGAGCAGCTCCTTCAACCGCTGGAGTTATTGTAGTAACAGAGGTTGGCACATAGGGACCCTCCATCACTATCTCTGGCAGTTGTACATCCAGATTCTCTAAATAGAGCATCATTCTGCACTTCCAACCAGAGAAGTTTTGATGATTAAATTTTGGAGGCTTGCCCATAGAGCCATTGTCATAGTAAGAAGAGTTTGCAGCACTGTTGTCCATGGAAACTTGGGATTATGAGAGATCTAGAATGACACACACTCTAAACCGCTCTGATACCAGTTGTAGGTCCCGAAAGGTTCCCAAAGTATATAGTAATAAACTGTAGAGGGGGGGGTGAATACAGTATTTAAAATCTACACACTCTTTTTCTCAATGTTTGTATGTATTATCAACAAATGTTAATTACAAACAAGCTTGACTGCGGAATTGTTCAAGCTGAGATGACAGAATACAACAGTATGGTTTCTAGTCTAAGACACACTCAAACTAGATTACAATGAACACACTCACTAAGATGCACTCACTGTATTTTACAAGACTTTAAGGAACATCTTTGGTAAACAGCTTAGACACACAGAAGCTTGTTTACAGAAGATTTGCATGCATGAATATCACACTTGCACGTTCACTCTTGGTTTAAGCACTTAGCTTTCTTCACATTCTTTCTGACCTTAGAAGCTTCCTTTTATACTCACTTAGAGGATCTAAGAGAAACATCTTCATTGGGCAGAATGAAAAAGGAGAAGTCTTGTTTGAAAAGACAATATAACTTTTCTGCACTTTTCTGAAAAGCAGACTTGCCTTCTCTTGTGCAGAACTTTTGTCTTTTTACTTTCTACTGTTGCATTGCCTTTAACCATTTTAGGAATGTCAACTTTGCGTCTTTCTTCCTTGTAAAGGCCTATTTTGATATAAGAAAAAGGTCTGTCACCCTTTTTCAAATATCCGTTTGTCTTCATGTAACAGAACAGCTTGGGCAGGCTGAGCGGTTCTGCTTTCCACTTTGTCTTCAACTGTGTAAACTGATCTGGTAGTTAAAAACAATACATGATGACTTGGAAACTAATTCCATAAAGTGTTTAGCCTGTTCACAAAGAACAGGTTCTGTTCACAAAGAACAGAACACTTTAAAAGTGCCCAAGCTGCTCAACAGTGTAGAGCAGCGTAGACAGTTTATGTCCAGCCTGATCAGCAGACTGATCAGCTTGGACAAACTGTCTTGGTTGCAACACATGCAACGTATAGAACAGCTTTAGACTGATATTGCAAATCATTTTCAGGTTTCAATAAGGCATATAACAGGCCTTAAATACAACCTTCAAATGCATCAACAGGTTTGAATATAAAATCTCCCCCTCAGATGTAGAGCAGGTTTGACTGAGGCCTTTTTGTGCCTAACACATTTAGATCCTGACAAGTGGTATCAGAGCCAGGTTGTTCTTTGTTTCAAAGTCAGAAGCTTTCTTTTACAAAATTTTAAATTTTCTGCAATGGAATTTGATAATAGCAGTAATGGATCTGGGCAAGGACTCAAAGTGCCTATGCTCAAGCCCACTGAGTTTGAGATGTGGAAACTCAGGATTCAACAGCATATTCAATTCATTGATTATGTCATATAGGAAGCTGTTGAATTTCCTCCTGCAGTTGATCCTGAACTTGATGCTGAGGGAAAACCCATCAAAACTCCTCCAAAAACTGAACTTGAAAGAAAGGCTAGAATGAATGAAGTGAAAGCTCTTACACTTCTACAAATAGCCATTCCTAATGCTTATCAACATCAGTTTAAAAAGTTTTATACTGCTCATTCTCTTTGGATTGCTTTAGAGAAAAGATTTGTTGGGAATGCCAGTACCAAGAGAAATCAAAAGGATCTTTTGAAACAGCAGTATGAGAACTTTTCTGGTGGCAAGAATGAAAACCATACTCAAATCTTTGACAGGTTCAACAAACTGATAAGTGAATTGGAGAGTGCAAAAGTCAGCCTGGATCAAGATGAAGTCAACAGAAAATTCCTTAGATCTCTTGGTGAAGAGTGGACAGTTTATGCTGCTCAATGGAGAACAAAAGACACTCTTGATGAAATAGAGCTGGATGATCTGTACAACAGTCTGAGAGTGTTTGAAACTGAAATTGACACTAAAAAGAAATCTTTTTCTTATAATCACAACACTGCTCTACTGTCATCTGAAAAATCTAATTACAGTGATTCCTTTTCAGGTGGTGATGGTAACTCTACTGAAGCTCATTATGATGCTTTTGTTGCTAATGATGGACTGTTTGCTCTAAATGCTGAAGATCTAGAACAGATTCATCCAGATGATCTAGAAGAGATGGATCTGAAATGGCGACATGCAATGCTGACCATGAGGGCCAAAAGGTTTCTGAAAAGAACTGGCAGAACAAATTTTCAAGCCAGACCAGAAGGCAAACCAGCTTCTGATAAGTCAAAAGTTGAGTGTTTTAAATGTCACAAGCTTGGCCACTTTGCCAGAGAATGCAGATCTCAAGGTCAACAGTCATCAAGGCCTCAGCAGACTAATCAGGATTCATCATCACAAGCACTTGTCTCTCAAGAAGACAATGTGTTTGACTGGAGTGATCAGACAGAGGAAGAGTTTCAAAATCAAGCTCTAATGGCAGAAACATCAAATGTCTCCTCCACTGAACTACCATCTGAGGTAAATTCTAAACTCTGCTCTCAAGCATGCAAAAATATGGTTAAAAAGTACAGAGATCATAATGGGAGCATGTGTAAAACTCTAGCTAAGATGGAAGAAAGGAGATATGAATACATGCAGGCCATAGAAGATCTTGAAAAACAGATCAATGACTATAAGGATAATGAGATTCAAATGGGACATGATAGAACATATCATGAGTGGGAGAAAAAGGAGCTGAATAAGAAAATAGAATGCCTAAATAAAAAATTAGAAGAGACTGAACAAAAGGTGTTAGAGGCTAATAAGAAACTAGAATCTGTCAATATAGATCTAGGTAACTTCAAATTGGCAAATCAAAAGCTGGAAGACCTAATGGAAGTCCAATTTAAAGATAGGGTAAAATCTCAGCTCAATCCCAAAGAAGGTATAGGCTACAGAGCTACTCCACCTCCTTACAACAACAAATACATTCATCCAAAGAGTGAGGTTGCTGATAGGCTTATTAATGAACCATTAGATGAGTGTATGACCACTGTAGATCCTATCCTTGATAACAGTCCTGAATCTAAAGAAGATCAGATTCAAAATAGAGACTGTGAGTGCACAGCAGTTGAGAAAGAACACAAAACAATGAGTGCACCTATAGAAATCCAAATCCCCAATAAGAAAGGAAAGGAGAAGATGAGTGTATGCAATGCTGCTCCACAGGTCACTGTACCTTCTAACTGTAACACTGCATCTTCTTCAAAGAATAATAAAAAGGGTAAAAGTGTTCCAGTCTGCACATGCCAAAAGCATGGTGTCCAAAAGTTTCCCAAACAACAGCAGGTAAGGGGAAATCAAAGGAACAAGAACCAAATATTGTCCAATAAAACTGGTTCTCCAATTCAAACAGTCAAAAAATGCTTTCATTGTGGCAGGGAAAATCACTTGGCCAGGGATTGCTTTTATAAACCATCTGTTGCAAAACAGAATGTGATTCATAAAAAGACAAATTCTCAAAATTCAAAAACTTCAAAGGCCAAACTTCCTACTGCATCAGTTCCAAAGAATACAGTTGATCACAGGTTCTCAAAAGTAAATAAGAAACAGTCTACACACCCAAAACAGGTTTTAGCTAAACCAAAACTAAACTTTAAACAGATATGGTGTGTTAAAGGTAAAAACTCAGGTGAACCTGTTGATACAAATGTTGAAACTGCCAAGCCTAAAGTTGAGACTGCTAGTACAAATTCTCAAGTTGTTAGCACTACAGACTCAGCTCAGACTGCTAGGCTCAAAATTGGGACTGGTAATGGATCATCTGAGACTGTTATTGAAAAGGATGGACAAAATACCTGGATACCTCATGTGATAACTAAGTACTCTCCACAAAATCCATCAGTAGACCTCACTAAGTATAAGAAACCAAAGACAGTGTTTAGTTATGTTAATGCACAAGGACAACCCAAAACCAACTTGGTTTGGGTTTACTCCACTACTAACTAAGCTTTTCTTTGTGTAGGGAAACCACAGGTCACCACATAAAACAAGATGGCATTTGGACAGTGGATGCTCTAGGCACATGACAGGCAATTCTGAGTGCTTGTCAAATTTCAAAGGCTTTGAAGGAGGATTTGTTGCATTTGGAGGAAACTCCAAAGGAGGTAAGGTTACAGGTAAAGGTACTGTTAATGCAGGCAACATGATTTTCAATGATGTTTTGTATGTTGAACAGCTTAAGTATAACTTATTGAGTGTGTCTCAAATCTGTGACAAACAAAACATTGTTTTGTTTACAGATTCTGAGTGCATTGTCCTTTCAAAAGATTTTACAATTCCTGAAAAACTTGTTTTACTAAGAACACCAAGAAAGGACAATGTATATTGTTTGGACACAGAACTTTTATCCAAATCAAGTACTTTAAGTTGTTTGATATCCAAAGCATCATCCAATGAGTCTGCTCTTTGGCACAGAAGGATGTGTCACATGAACTTCAAATCCATGAATGTTTTAGTCAAAAATAACTTGGTAAGAGGATTACCACAAAAGGAGTTCATATGTGATGATCATCGTGTAGCATGTCTTAAAGGCAAGCAACACAAAACTTCTCATAAGGCCAAAGAAGTAAATTCAATCTCATCTGCTCTTCATCTGATTCATATGGATCTATTTGGTCCAACATCTGTTTTGAGTTTGAATAAAAGGGCCTACTGTTTAGTTATTGTTGATGATTTCACCAGATTTACTTGGGTTTACTTTCTTAGGTCTAAAGATGAAACTGTTGAGCTAGTTAAGTCATTTATTCTTAAGATAGAAAACCAATCCAACTCAAAAGTCAAGGTGATAAGATCAGACAATGGAACTGAGTTTAAAAATCATATTCTAAACAGTTTTTGTGAGTCCAAAGGTATTGCTAGGCAATATAGTGCACCAAGAACACCACAACAAAATGGTGTAGCTGAAAGAAAGAACAGAACATTAATTGAGGCTGCTAGAACCATGCTAGCTGATTCAAAACTGCCAATGACCTTTTGGGCAGAAGCAGTCAATACAGCCTGTTATGTTCTAAATAGGGTTCAGGTTGTTCAATCACAAGGGAAAACTCCATATGAGTTATTCCACAATAGACTACCCCTAATAGCCTTTTTCAAATCTTTTGGCTGTCCATGTACCATTCTTCACACTAAGACTCACTTAGGAAAGTTTGAAAGTAAGGCTGAAGAAGGTTTCTTTGTAGGATACTCAAATCAAAGCAAAGCCTATAGAGTATATAACAGTGTGTCTAAAACCATTGAAGAAAGTGCCAATGTTGAATTTAATGAAAATACTGCAAATGTCAAAGGCACTGGTCCTGATTGGTTGTTTGATTTAGATTCACTGACAAATTCTCTGAGCTTTGTTGAGTATACTGCAAAATCTGATGAACACAGGATTGAAGCTGTCAATGCAGATTTTCATGCTGGTAGCACAAATGATCAAGCTGTTGGCATAAAGTTTCAAACTGCTGCAGATTCAAATAAATAGGATGAGTATACAGTTCTACCACTTCTGTCTTGTGACCCTCCAGGAGTTCTCAATGATCCACTTGATTCAAATCCAGACAATGAAGTGCAACTCCCAAGTCCTGAGAGAATAGTTCCAACACAAAGGGAAACAGTCTCAGATTCAAGCCAAGCTGTTCCAGAAGCTGAACCATCAACTAGTCCTGATGGAGATGATACAAATCTTGGATCCTCTTTTCAGACAGATAGAGAGCCTACACTCATGGTTCACAAGTATCATCCTCTCAATCAAATAATGGGTGATCCACGTACACCTGTGCAAACAAGGACAATGGTTCACAAGGAGACTGCTGTTGTTGAACCAGCAGTTCCTGAATTTAGTCTAGCTGCATTTGAACATGCCTGTTTCATGTCTCAGCTAGAACCTAAAAAGGCATCAAAGGCTTTGAAAGATTCATCCTGGATTGAGGCAATGCAGGAAGAGCTATTACAATTCAAGATTCAGAATGTATGGACATTTGTTGATCTTCCTAAAGGAAAGAGAGCCATTGGTACAAGATGGGTGTTCAGAAACAAGAAGGATGAGAGAGGGATAGTCATCAAGAACAAAGCAAGACTAGTAGCACAAGGGTACACTCAAGAGGAAGGCATATATTATGATGATGTATTTGCTCCAGTGGCAAGAATTGAAGCCATCAGACTGTTTTTAGCTTATGCAAGCTTCAAAGGTTTTAAAGTGTATCAAATGGATGTGAAGTCTGCTTTTCTGTATGGCACAAATGAAGAAGAGGTCTATGTGTATCAGCCTCCTGGTTTTGAGGACTACAAGTATCCAAACCGAGTCTACAAGCTAGACAACGCTCTCTATGGACTCCACCAAGCTCCTAGAGCATGGTATGACACCTTATCATCATACCTCCTACAGAATGGGTTCAAGAGAGGTACTCTGGACAAAACACTATTCACAAAGTCCATCAAATCTGAGATTCTGCTTGTACAAATATATGTTGATGATATCATCTTTGGGTCAACCAATGACAGTCTGTGCAAGGAGTTTGAGGCTTTAATGCACAAAAAGTTTCAAATGAGTTCAATGGGAGAACTCACCTTCTTTCTAGGATTACAGGTGAAGCAGAAGCCCTCAGGTCTCTTCATAAGTCAATCAAAGTATGTTAAAGACATACTGGAAAAGTTTGGGTACAAAGATACCAAAGTTGCAAGTACTCCTATGGATCCTCACAAGCAGCTTCATACAGACAAAGATGGAATAGATGTGGACATTCATCTATACAGATCTCTTATAGGATCTCTTATGTATCTAACATCTTCTAGACCTGATATTATGTTTGCTGTTTGTGTGTGTGCTAGGTTTCAATGCTCTCCAAAGGACTCCCATTTGGTTGTTGTTAAGAGAATCTTTAGATATCTCAAAGGCCAACCACATTTAGGCCTCTGGTATCCTAAAGACTCTCCTCTTGAATTAACAGCCTATTCTGACAGTGATTATGGAGGATGCAACATTGACAGAAAATCCACAACTGGTGGATGTCAATACTTGGGAACAAGATTGGTCTCTTGGCAGTGCAAAAAGCACACAACTGTCTCCACTTCATCTACTGAAGCAGAATATGTAGCAGCTGCAAGTTGCTGCTCCCAAGTGATGTGGATTTAGAATCAACTGAGAGACTATGGTATGAATTTCCTATCCACTCCCATTTATATTGACAACTCAAGTGCAATTAGCATTGTACAAAATCCAGTGAAATTTCCCAAAACCAAGCATATAGAAATTAGATTTCATTTTATAAGGGACTGTAATGAGAAGAAATTAATCCAAGTTACCAAAATTCATACTGATGATTAGTTAGCTGATCTATTTACAAAACCATTTGATGTAGGAAGATTCACCTTCCTAGTATCAAATATTGGTATGGTTAATATGGATTAATTTGTTTTTCTTTATTTTCTCTTATTCCATGAATATTATACATATGCTTGATTAAGGGGGAGTCACTGTTTCATTAGCAGTCGCCTAATTTTCAACTAACAGCTTGAGTATTTTCTCAAGCTGCTAGTTCATTTTCTCGGACTGTTAGTTGTTTCACTTGATCTGTCAAAGTGTGCAGGGTAATCTGGTCATTTTCATAAGTGTGTGCGCGGGTTTAGATATTTTTCAAAACCTTTAAAGGTTCCAGTTTCGTTCCATTGTAACTACCAGTTGCAAAATATCTTCCACAACCCTTCTTCGATTCTCTGAACAATTCCCACGCACATCACTGAAACCCTAAATTCTTCGTTCATCAATGGAGTTCGTCAAAGAACACAACTGTTTACCCTACTCACTAAAACACGCTGATCTTGCCCCATTCCACGACATGATGGACTTCCTTCGAAGTTCCCGTATCCATCATGCCCTTACTATCAATCCCACTATCTACATATCTCATATAGAACAGTTCTGGAAATATGCCTCAGTCAAAACCGTTAATGGAGTCACATCTCTGACATCCAAAATTGATGGCAACACTATTTCTATCACTGAAAAGATCATACGCCAACACCTGCATCTTCAAGATGCCTCAGGTATATCATACCTATCTCTTACCGCTTTACATAATGGTCTTCATGCTATTGGATATAGGGGCCCTGCTGAATCTTTTACTTTCTTTAAAACAAATTTTGCCCCTAAGTGGAAGTACCTTGTACATATTATTCAGCAATGTATAAGCCCAAAAAGAACTGGTTGGTCAGAATTTTCATCAAACATAGCCACTGCCTTAGTGTGTTTATCAACTGGCCAACAGTTCAATTTCTCAAATATGATTTTTCAGGGTATGCTAAGGCATCATGCCCTAAAACATGGGAAATTTTTGATGTATCCTAGATTTTTGGCTGAAATTATTGCAAGAACTTGTAGTAATTTCAATATACATAAAAGGATTCATGTTTCCCATAGGCACTCTTTACCATCCATAAAACGACTTCTAAAAACAAGTGCCAATGTTTTTACTGTTGATGTCCCATTGCCTTCTGCAATGATGGGCATCATTCCAAGAAACAGAGGAGAGGGTCCTGAGCAGGCTCAGCCTAACATTACTGCTTCACCCCCAGGACCCCAACCCACTTCTCATGATACTCAAATGCCTTCTGTTCCTATTGTTAAACCCACATCCCTAATAATATTATACAAAAGGAAAAGAGGTCCAGGAGCTCCTTCCTCCTCAGCCCTCGTACAAGAGCCAAATAACCCTGTGCAGGAGGACACTTCTGCACAGAATACCCAAAGGGCACCCATTGAGGACACTCCCAACCTCAATCAGGAGGTGGACATCTCAACAGAGATTGTCCATATGGGTTTTGTGGCTGACTTCGCTGCTGCTTCTGCACAAGAGGCACAGGATAGTGCCAACATCAATAAGACCACACCCATGGCAACAGAAGGTGTGCAAGCACCATCTGGAAGTCCCCAGTACCAAGAACAGAGGGGCCCAGAGGTTTCTACTTCTGGTATTCATGCCAGTGATAGATCACAAGCACCACATTCGTTTGCTGATCTTGAGGCTAGTCTGCAACTCATGCTATTGACGGATCCTAAGCTGCAACCTGTTGTAGCAATGTTGGAATACCATCAGTCCATCATTGCTGCACAGGGGGCACAAATAATTGCACTGAGACAGGCGGAAGCAACTCAAAACCAAAGAATGGATTATCTCCATAAAGGGTTCACCCTCTGTGGAAATAAGATCATTAAATTAGAGCAACTGATTCGAACCCAATTGGAAAAGGTTGTAGGTCCTCCTGACCAAAGCAATGCTTCCAAAAAGGGGGAGAATCAGGAGATCCCTCAATCAGTCCAAGCAGCTCAATAGTCCAAGACTCTAGGCTAGCAGTCCCAACAGCTTCTCAAGCTGTTAGCCTAGAAACTCAAGCTGCTTCTACAAGAGCAACTAGAGTGGTTATCAGATAAGGAATTCAGGCTCCCATCAGTACAACCCAAGATACATCTTCTGCTACCAAGGATAAGGGAAAGGGTATTCTCATTGAGTCTCCAAAGCAAAAATTTTCTTCTAGAGAAGCCCAGATTGCCTATGATGCTGAAATTACCAGAAAGATAGCAGAAGAACAAGATCAAGCTCTAGACCAGCAAACCCAGGCCCCAATGCAAGATGATGAAACCTTAGGTGATTACCTAAGAGGGTTTGTGGTCAAGCAAAATGAAAGGAAAAGGAAAATGCCAACAGGGCATTCAAAGGCTGAGCATAGAAGATTCTTGATCAATTTTGCCTTTTCAGCCGGTATTCCAAAGAAGATGGCTCAGTCTATGAGTACAGAGAGGCTGCAAGACATCCATGATAAAGAGATGGATAAACGAAAGGTAGCCAGAGTCTCCCAAGAAGTCCAAAGTCAGCAAGAACCAGTGAAAGCTGATATAATCAAGGATCAAGCTGGTGAAAGTGATATTGCTCCTTCTGGTCAAGCTGCTGCTTCTATTCCCCAATCAAGGCAAAGCTTGATCAGGTTAAAAGGGTGATGTTTGAGCATCAGCTGCAGAAAGTAATGGAGATTGAAAAGACCCTCGACCAGCTTGATTTCTCAAAACCTCTTATTACTTACCGGAATGCTAAGCCAATGGATAACATTGACTTAAGATATCATTTTGTAGTGAGAAGAGAAACTGGTCCTGAGGAAGAATGTAAAAGTATGATGCATATAGTCCAAGGGATGACCAGAGATGAGCTCACAAGAATGCATAATGTTGGGTCTGTGACCCAAGTCAGATCCTCTCTTCCACAGGTCAAGCAGGCTATCAAAGACCTTAAAAGCATTTTTGATCCTGAGTCTATAAGGAAAGATATAGAAGATGCCAAGGAGATGAAGATTGCACAAGTTGATCTGTTTGTCAAATCAAAGACTTACAGAATCAGGTTTGCAAATGGATCCGGTATGTTCTTCAATTTTGAATTTTATGATCTTCCAAAGGCTTTGTTACTTCAGATGAGATCAGTGAGAATATATTGTGATAGAGAAGATCTGAAGAGAGAATTTTTTTAAGGCAGTCAATCAGAAACTTGCACAGTTGTATGTTTTTGAAAGCCTTGGTTTGTAAATAACAGTTTACTTGTTTTATTTCCTTATATGTATAGAACTTAAAGTCTTATGTAA
The DNA here is from genome assembly GCA_020465985.1 of Centrapalus pauciflorus. Taxonomy (NCBI): domain Eukaryota; kingdom Viridiplantae; phylum Streptophyta; class Magnoliopsida; order Asterales; family Asteraceae; genus Centrapalus; species Centrapalus pauciflorus. The sequence continues at coordinate 432,225 of JAANYP010007783.1, read as the reverse complement.
AGAATTTAAGTTAGGGGGAGATTGTTGGGAAATATTCTAAGTAGTTCAAAGTGTTAGTTAGATTTCTCAGACTGCTAGTAGATTTTCTATGTAAGTACAAAGTTAATGCTATTAGTTGAAGAAGTTCGAGCTGCTAGTATAAAAGTTCAAGCTGCCAGAGTAAATTCACTCAAGCTGCTCTGTTCAAGCTACTAAGTGATTCAAGCTGCTCAACAGTTTCATAAACAGAAAGTGCTGATATTCAGGAAAAGATATTTACACGAAGATTCCAGCATATCTACTATCAAGAGAAGTCAGAGTCCTTCAAGGAAACAAATCAGAAAGCATTATAAATACATAGAATAGGTTTTTCTATTGTATCAAGTTTCTGCACGTTCAAGTTTGTAATTGCTTTTTGTTTAAGTTTTCATAAGCCTCTAAGGTTGTAAAACCCTAAGAACAATTTGTGTTCTTCGTCTAATCAAACAGATTAGAGGTGATTGTAATCATTCAGTTCAGCAATACAAGCAATTTTGTTTATTCATTTATATTTATCTGTTATGGATTCTAAAAGCTTTTATTAAAATAATTAAGTGTTATTCCGCAAACTTCTTAACTAGACTTTGATTCAGTACAAGATTATTGATTTATACTCTGATCAATTCAAATCAGATAATCTTAGGTAGTTACATTTAGATCCTGACAAGTGTGCCCAGAATTGACGATTTATTCAATCAGCTACAAGGAGCAAGTTATTTCTCCAAGATTGATCTTCGTTCTGGGTATCATCAGCTGAAAGTAAGAGATGAGGATGTTCCGAAAACAGCCTTCCGAACAAGATACGAACATTACGAATTTCTCGTAATGTCGTTCGGTTTAACAAATGCACCAGCGGCGTTCATGGACCTCATGAATCGCGTGTGCAGACCGATGCTGGATAAGTCAGTCATCGCATTCATAGATGATATTCTGATTTACTCCAAAACGGAGGCTGATCATTCTAATCATCTACGATAATTGCTAGAGTTATTGAGAAAAGAAAGACTCTACGCAAAATTTTCTAAGTGTGAATTCTGGCTCAGACAGGTATAAATTTACATTGTCTTGAGTCATTCCTAAGCGTTCTTTGATTGAACTAAAATTTGAAATTTCACTTTGATTTTCTTCATAGATCCAATTCCTTGGTCATGTCATATCTGGCTAAGGAATTTCAGTTGATCCTTCTAAAGTCGAGGCTGTTCAGTAATGGCAAAAACCTCGCAATGCCTCCGAAATAAGAAGTTTCCTTGGATTGGCCGGTTACTATCGGCGATTCATTAAGGACTTCTCAAAGATTTCTGTGCCACTTACGATGTTAACACGAAAGAATACACCTTTCGTTTGGGGAGATAAACAGCAAGAGGCATTTGAAACTTTGAAACAAAAGTTAATTCAAGCGCCGATCCTAGCCTTACCAGAAGGCAATGATGATTTTGTCGTTTACAGCGACGCATCTGGTACTGGTTTTGGATGTGTTCTGATGCAAAGAGGAAAAGTAATTGCCTACGCTTCAAGTCAATTGAAGGATTACAAGAAAAGTGCACCGACTCATGATCTTGAGTTGGCTGCCGTTACCTTTGCACTGAAAATCTGGCGGCATTACCTTTATGGGACTCGGTGTCAGCTCTACACCGATCATAAGAGTCTCAAGCACCCGTTTACTCAAAAGGATCTGAATATGAAACAGCGACGGTCCTTGGAGCTCATCAAGGACTATGATTGCGAGATCCTATATCATCCCGGCAAAGCTAATGTTGTCGCGGATGCTTTGAGTAGGAAAGTATATCCGGAAAAGTGTTGCTCTGCCCTGACTCCTGTTGTATTCTCTTCCGATCTTATTGAAGACATCAGATCTGCTCAAGCTGAAGCATTGAAAGAAGAGAATATCGGTTCTGAAAATCTCAAAGGGCAGTTATAATTCTTATCTCTGAACCATTTGGGACATCACTGTCTCCAGGGAAACCGAATCTGGATTCCTAAATATGGTTCTATTCGCAACACTCTTCTATCTGAAGCCCATCAGTCCAAGTTATCTAGTTCATCCTGGCAGCTCAAAGATGTATTTTGATCTGAAAGCTAACTACTGGTGGCCAGGAATGAAGAAAGACATCGGTCGTTATGTTGAAAGCTGCAGAGTATGTCAAATGGTTAAGGCAGAACACTAGAAACCCTTCGGGGATATGCAACCACTGCCAGTTCCTGAGTGGAAGTGGGAGCATATAACAGTGGACTTCATCACGAAGTTGCCGAAAACCAAGAGACAGCACGACTCCATCTGGGTGGTCGTGGATCGATTAACGAAGTCAGCTCACTTCATACCAATGAAAGAAACATACTCTCTTGATAGATTGGCACAATTATACATAACCGAAATAATTTCTCGTCACGGTGTGCCAAATTCTATCGTATTTGATCGTGATAGTTGTTTCACATCTAGATTCTGGCAAGCTCTACAAGACGGGATGGGTACTCGAATCTCTATGAGTACTGCTTATCATCCCAGTGCAGATGGCCAGAGTGAGCGTACTATCCTTACTCTCGAAGATATGCTTCGTGCCTGTGTTCTTGATCTAGGTGGTAACTGGGATGACCACTTGCCTTTGGTCGAATTCTCATATAATTACAGTTATCATTCAATGATCAAGATGGCTCCTTTTGAAGGTTTGTATGGTCGAAAATGCAGAACTCCCACCTGTTGGCGCGAAACAGGTGAATCACCGATAGTGGGTCCTGCCCTTCTACAGTTGACTCATGAGAAAATTCAACTTGTCAGAAGGAATATTCTCGAAGCTCAAAGCAGGCAGAAGTCATACTATGATAATCGACACATATCTATCAGCTTTGCAGTTAACGATTGGGTGATGCTGAAAGTATCTCCAATGAAGAATGTGGTAAGATTCATAAAGAGAAACAAGTTAGCTCCGAGATTCATCGGTCCGTTCAAGATTGTGGAAAAGATAGGAAATCAATCTTATCGTCTTGAACTGCCAGCGGACTTATCTGGAATACATCCTGTATTCCATGTCAGTCATCTGAGAAAGAGCTTAGCAGACGAAAGAGAAGTTCAAATACCACATGTTAACTTGCAAGTTGATGAAAAGCTTCGAGTGGTTGAAGAGCCGGAGTGTATTCTGGACTCGAAGACCAAGAAGCTTAGAAATAAAGATATACAGATGGTGCTCGTCTAGTGGAAACACCACAAGGGTTCGCATCAGTCTTGGGAATCTGAAGATGTCATGAAAGCAACTTATCCCAGTCTGTTCGAACATAGCTAACTTCGGGGACGAAGTTTGTGCGTGGTGGAGCCCATTCTGTAACAACCTAACTTTTAACCCAGTCGTAAATTCAGTATTTTTGAACCAATAATGTAATAGAGTTACATTATTTGAATTATAATTTAATTAAGTTATGAAATATTTAATTAAATTATATAAATATTTAATTATGATTTAACAAATTATTAAAGATAATTAAATAAAAGAGATATAAGATACAAAAGTAATAGTGGGTTAAGTAGCAAATATAACTAGATGAAGTATATAAACGAGATTTAGGATTCATTAATCACTTTTACTCTCTCTCACTACTCTCTCTCTACTTTCTCTCTCTACTCTCTCTCTAGATTTCTCACAAAAATTCATCAAAAATTCATCATAATTTACAATCAATTGGAGTTTAATCAAGAAAGAAGTTACAAGGAGTAGTAAACTACAACAATCTACAAAGAATTCTAGGAAAAAATCGACATCTTTAGCTCTTATATTTTTTATTTTTAAGAATAAATTCGAATTTGACTATTTTGGGTGATTAAAGTTAATTTAACTCGAGTATTAACTAGATTATGTATAATATAATCGAAACTAGGCTTAATATTTAGTATTTTTATGATTTTAGACTTAGAAATTCATGATTTAAAGCTGTAAATTATGAACAAATTCGAGATGCCAAGAACAAACTCGAAATACATGGAACAAATTCGATTTTTGTCCTTAAAATCGAATATAGGTTCGATTTTAGTCATCAAATTCGAATGATGGATTCAAATTTATGATAGTATTCGACTTTAACCATATATTCGAATGGATGATTCGAATTTAATCACATAATCGAATATTGTTGCATTTAAATTTGTCCTATGTTCGAACCTAACATATATTGGAAATGTATCCTTCGAATTTAACCTCCTCATTTGACTTTAACCACATATTAGAACTTAATGCATTTGAATTTATTCTCATGCTCGAATTTAATATATAAATTCGAACCCCACACCCTAAATTCGAATATATTGAATATAACACATAGACAATGCATAAATTAACAAGATAATTAGCAAAATGATTATATATATATATATATAGATCTTTTAAGAATATAATGAAACAAAGAATATGAATGAAAGAAAGATAGATGAGTTAATCAGTTATCAGAATCAGATAAAATAAAGATTTTAAAGATAAAAGATGATGAGATTGACATGACATGATATGATAATTCTGGACAGGTTCAGTAAAATTCTGAACATTGATACAAAGATTTAAAGATTATTGAAAGCGGGTCAAAGATTTGAATTGACAGAGAATTGATTGACAAAGATAAAATCCTGAGATAACTCAGGTGGCAGATTTTACATCTGTTTGATAAAGACCCCAACACTGTGAGTTATAGATATTCAGATTTAACATGCTTGAACTTCCGGTTGAGACATATTGTTGATGCTAGATTGATTTGACATTCATATTATCAGCTGGATTGTGACATGTGCACACTATGGTTCGGTGTTGCCCAGTGGATCATGATAGCTATTTGAATTATCACTTCATATGATATTGCATTCACAGTTCATTTCTGACATTTGCTTTGAGATTATTGCTATCATGACTTGATTACGTATGCTTCATCATTGCATATACTTGACATATTGATTCAGCTTGATTAGCCTTATCGGTCTATCGTTCTAGACCTGGCTATTTCACCAGTTCTATTGAACTTGGTAATGACCTCCGATGTTCCGCCACGTTGATTTACTGGTAGCTAGCCCAGTATGTGGCTGATCGCCACGATTTAAGCGTGAGCGTGGCTTGAGCATCATCCGACTCAATGACTTCTATGTCTCAATCATGAGTGGCTGTAGCGGCAACCTTGACATATCACGCTAGACTTATGATGATCCGCTTGACCATGCATGTTGATTTGAAAATCTATACACTCACTAGCATTGCTTATGGTTGCTACATTATAATTTTTACAGGAAAAGATAAAGGAAAGTCACCTGCTGGACCTAGTTCTTAGGTCTATCAAGAATTCAATCGAAGTTTCCATTGACCACTACTCAGCAAAACATTTCGGTACTGATTGGCAGATGAAACTGTGGTGGTATGGGTAGATTGATTTGATTATATGATGACATGAACTAGATTAGATAGTACCCTTTATAAGTTTAATTTGAAAACCGTAAAACTGTATTAAACTTAATCCTAATATGCTTGTACTGTAATTTAATATTCCGCAATTAATTACTCTATCTTAGTTATGGTTGATATCGTATTGCATGATGTGGGACCTAGACTGGTGACTACTGCCCCGTGAGGGGTGGTCTTCACAGCTGGCTACGCTGCAACGTCCGATTCTGATTCAGACAATACTGCCGAGGGGGAGACACCGCAAAATCCACCAGCATGTCTGATGGCCAGATCCAAGGATCCAGAATGTTCTTCATCAGATTTTGAGGCACCCGAGGTACATTCCTTTTACATTCTAAAGCATGTAAATAATTTATCTGTTAATAGTGAATGTAACTTGCACACACATATACTTGATCTAGAAGCTAGATTAAATGTTGAAACGGAAAAGTGTGTCAAGGCTGAACATCTAGCCCAAACATTAAAAGAGTCATCTGAGTTATATCAAACGAAGTGGTTAACTAATCATAATGTGATAAAAAAGATGCTAATTGAAAAGGTAGATGTTCAGGATAGGAATACGTATCTAGAAACTTGTATGGATAGGTTATCAAATGAAAAGCACTCATTAAAATCTGAAATATATGTTCTATCAAAACAATTAGAGTCGGTAAGTATGGAAAACATAGATAGCTTAGAAAAATGCAAAATGATAGAAGAAAGAATAAGTTTGTACTCTCGAATAAAGACCAGAATTTTTAAAACGGGATCAAACAAAACAAACTATTCATTTGAACCAGCCCAAAGAGACTAGGTTTTACCATTCTAAACAAGGAATTGGTTTTAAAATTCCTAAGTATTTGGAAAAGGCTCAACAAGTTTTACCTCTCTTCTATGACATGAATTACATGGGTGCTGGGTTTAAATCCTTCTTTTTCGAGTCATCAAAAGAAGTCTTAACCCAAGAGGATGAGAAACATAATGAAAATAATGAAAAAGAAATATATTTTAAATATGAAGAGCTAAACGAAAGTTATCCTTATAGAGTACCCACTTTAGAGGAAGACTTCTTGTCTAGTTATTCTGAAGCTGAAATGAAAGCAGAACCAGTCAAACCAATCCCTCACCTTTACATTCCTACAAAAGTTCTTCAACATAAAATTAAAGTTTTAGAAAAGGAATTAAAGTCAACTCGAAAGAAAGTTATTGATTTTCAAGAAGCCTTTCAAAGCTGAGGTTTCAAAGAAGAATCAAATTCAATCCAAGTCTTCTAAGAAACCCACTCACCCAGAAAAAGAAAAATCTTTAAAGTCTAAGTCTTCCATGCGTACTGACTCTCGTTGTTTTGTTCCTACAAATCATGTGAGAAGAGTGCCAAAAACAACCATGCAAGATTTTACAAGTTTTTTTTGTGAAAAAGGCTGTTATGCCAAATGAGTTTGTTTCTAGAGATAGGTTGCATGTAATCTCTGAAAAAAATGATTGTAATGATGTATCGAAATCTAATTCTTGTTTGATGTATTCTTTTAGTGACTTGTTTAAATTATGACCAACTCGTTTTAGACGTCAAGTACCTGAAATGAATGCTTTTGTGCCTTATCCTGCTAAAAGAATTCGTAAAAAGAAAATAAAAAATGTTGCATCATCGGCCATCACAAAAAATGAGACTTGTACTTTGCCTAGGCCCAAAACCAAAGCAAAAGTCAAACAAGTCTCAAAAAGTCAAAAACCGAAGGTAATTTCATCGCCTAAGGTTCCAAAGCCTGTTAAATCCAATTATCAATGGATTCCAAAAGGCTATGCATCTGGTCCACAAATAACTGCAAAATGGGTTCCTAAAACTGCAAACGTGCCATATTCACCTTGAACTCCTAACCAAAAAGGACCCATATTAAGATGGGTACCCAAAGTTGTATGATCTTAATGCAGATGGTTCTTGGTTACTTCAGATCAAGACCCGTACTTCAATGAATTGGCCTCTAGTTATCATAGGCTAGGACTCATTCTTCTGCTTGTCGGTTGTGCTTAAACCGACACGTTTAGCTTTTGTGCACACAGCTCAGGACCCGATCTAATATCATCATGTTTTCTGAACATCTCGGTTCAGAACATGGTTTGATTGTTAATTTAAGATGGATCTGTTTGAATGCTTATAGATTTTCATTATATGTATTTATTTGTTTTTCAGGCAAAATCCATCTGGTATATGGATTCGGGTTGTTCCAAGCACATGACTAGGAGAAGAGAATTGTTGTCCAATATAGTAGAACAATACTGTGGGACAGTCAAATTCGGGAACAGTCACCATGCTCACATAAAAGGATACGTGGATTTAGTCTTAAATAATCTAGTCATCAAGGATGTTGACTATGTTGATGGATCATCACATAATCTGTTTAGCATAGGTCAGCTCTGCGATAAAGGATTAGAAGTCACATTTAGGGCTAAGACCTGTAGTGTTAAGAGTATGGATGGTAAAGAAATTTTATCTGGTTCCCGTAACTCTAACCTTTACACCATAGACGTAGCTAAGCTTATGGTTAAGGATAACATCTGCCTTCTGTCAAAAGCCTCGTCAAAAGACTCTGGTTGTGGCATCATAGGCTATCTCACTTAAACTTTGAGAACATCAACAAGCTGGCTGCTAAACAAAGCATTTCGGTACTGATTGGCAGATGAAATTTGTGGTGGTCTGGGTAGATTGATTTGATTGTATGATGATATGAACTAGATTAGATGGTACCCTTTATAAGTTTAATTTGAAAACCGTAATCTGTATTAAACTTAATCCTAATATGTTTGTACTTGTAATTTCCATTCCGCAATATAATTACTCTATCTTAGTTATGGTTGATATCGTATTGCATGATGTGGGACCTAGACTCTGAGGACTGCCCCGTAAGGGGAGGTCTTCACAGGATGGTATTAGAGACCATAGTTTGAGTGAATCAAGTATTACGTGAGTAATACTTGGTCTCAAACTGAAGCAATACATATGTATCAATCATTTAGGTGGTTTGAACTAAGATAGGATGTACAGACTGTTAGGATGGGAAAAAGGGTACATAGATCTAAGTCTATAAACTGATAGTTAAATGATTTTTAATTTTCAGTAAAAGATGTCAGGATCAGGTGACATTCCCAGCAACATGACCCCCCAGCAAATGTTTGAAATGATGCAACAACTATTAGCCCAACATTCTGAACAACAAAATAAGTATATGCAAGAACAGCTTCAGGCTAGAGATGAGGCCGAAGCAAAAAGACGTGCCGATAAAAAGAATAAGAGAAAAGATAAACAAGTCCAGAATAATGAATCTGATTCTGATAACTCTACCCCTAATGCCCAAATTGAACAGTCGAAAGGCTGTAAGTTTAAAGATTTCAAAGCTAGCGGTGCCCTGAACTTTGAGGGTACTGTAAATCCAATTCAGGCAATGGATTGGATAAGCCATACCGAAGAAATCTTCAGGATTTCTGACTGCTTAGAATCAAAGAAGGTGAGTTATGCATCTGCGCTGTTCATTGGTGCTGCCCGTGCTTGGTGGAAAACCCAGAGAAGCATATATGGAGAAGAGGTAATACAGACTTTAGAGTGGGATCAGTTCTTAGACATGTTCAACGCGAAGTATTGTCCAATTGATCAAAAAGACAAGATGAAGGTTCAATTGATGCAATTTAACTCAAGGAACCAAGACTGTTGATGAGTACGAGCACGAATTCTCGCGGCTTTGTGGCTATTCCTCGTATCAAGTAGCCACTGAAGAAAGAAAGATGAACAGATTCCATGGAGGGCTTAACCCTAGATACCGGCATCCAATGAGCGCGATGAAGTATAAGTCTTATCTGGAAATGGTTGAAGCAGCAAGGCAGATTGAGAGGGGATATCTAGAATATGGCGATCAACTTTATGCTCCATGAGCTAACCCGACATGTCCTTCTCCTCCAAAGAAGCAAAGATTTGGCAGATTTTTCAGGCCGAATAAATCACAACCCCAGCAATCTCAATAGTATAGTTCGCCACAGAAAGCCCAGGCCTATTCTCTCACAAACGAACCACGATTCTGCAAGAGATGCAGAAAATCACATATAGGATTGTGTAATCCGGATGACGTCACCTGCTTTGCATGTAACAAAATCGGTCACAGTAGCGAAGAGTGTCCCCAGCGAGGACTTGGATGTGCAAAATGCGGAAAGCGCGGACACTTCATGTATCAGTGTCGTAGTGGACAACGAGGCCAATCGCTATCTTCAGCTGGAGGTTCTACGATGAAGAGCTCAGCTGCAACTCCGACCGCAAGGACTCGAGCATTTCAGATAACAACAGAGGAAGCGAGAGAAACCCTTGATGTAGTTACGGGTATGCTTTTACTTAACTCAATCCCTGCTCGCATACTATTCGATTCCGGTGCTAGTCGTTCCTTTATATCGACTACTTTTGCTCGAAGACTGTCTAAATCTTCATCGAAGCTTTCTATTATACTTAATATTGAGACGACCAGTAACAATTACGTTATGGCTGATTCCATATACCGTAATTGCACTCTGCTTGTCCATAATATCGTGTTCAACCTTGATCTTATCCCGATTTCGCTAAAAGAGTTTGACGTCATCATCGGCATGGATTGGTTAACGAACAATGAGGCTACGATTTTCTGCAACCGCCGAATCATCAAGATCAAATCTTCAGACGGTCGAGTTTTAGAAATCAAAGGCGACAAGAGGAAAGGTGCTCACTGCTTCATAACTATCGAGAAAGCGCATAGATGCTTATCTAAGGGTCATGAATCCTATCTGTGTTATATCTCGTCTGAATCTGCTTCTGAAGATAAAAAGAAATCCATTTCTGATATTCCTATCGTCTGTGAGTTCCCAGACGTGTTCCCGGATGATATATCTGGAGTGCCACCGGAACGTCAAGTCGAATTTGGCATTGACTTAGTTCCTGGTGCGGCTCCAATTGCTAAAACTCCCTACAGACTTGCGCCTGCAGAAATGCAGGAAATGTCAAAACAGTTGCAAGATCTGTTAGAGAAGGGATTTATCCGACCGAGTTCATCTCCGTGAGATGCACCTGTTTTATTTGTTAAGAAGAAAGACGGAACTCTCCGTATGTGCATCGACTACCGTGAGTTGAACAGAGTCACCATCAAGAACAAATATCCTCTGCCCAGGATTGATGATCTATTTGATCAGCTACAAGGAGCAAGCTACTTCTCTAAAATTGATCTTCGTTCTGGGTATCATCAACTGAAAGTAAGAGATGAGGATGTTCTAAAGACAGCATTCCGAACGAGATACGGTCATTACGAATTTCTCGTAATGCCTTTCAGTCTGACAAATGCACCAGCGGCGTTCATGGATCTCATGAATCGCGTGTGCAGACCAATGCTGGATAAGTCAGTTATCGTATTCATTGACGATATCCTGATTTATTCCAAAATGGAGGCTGATCATGTTAATCATCTGCGTCAACTGCTAGAGTTATTGAGAAAGGAATGACTCTACGAAAAAATTTTCTAAGTGAGAATTCTGGCTCAGACAGGTATAATCATATATTGTCTCGAGCTATTTCCTAAACGTTATTTGATTGAATAAAAACTTGAATTCAACTTTGTTATCTTTATAGATTCAATTCCTTGGCCATGTTGTATCTGGCGAAGGTATCTCAGTCGATCCTTCTAAAGTCGAGGCTGTACAGAAATGGCAAGCACCTCGCAATGCCTCTGAAATCAGAAGTTTCCTTGGATTGGCCGGTTACTATCAGTGATTCATTAAGGACTTCTCGAAGATTGCTATACCGCTCACAATGCTAACACGAAAGAATACACCTTTCGTATGGACTGATAAACAGCAAGATGCATTTGAAACTTTAAAGCAGAAACTTATTCAAGCGCCAATCCTAGCCTTACCAGAAGGCAATGATGACTTTGTCGTTTACAGCGATGCATCTGGTACAGGTCTAGGTTGTGTCCTCATGCAAAGGGTAAAAGTCATTGCCTACACTTCAAGGCAATTGAAAGACTATGAGAAAAGTGCACCAACTCATGATCTTGAGTTAGCTGCCGTTACCTTTGCAATGAAAATATGGTGTTACTATCTTTATGGGACTAAGTGTCAGCTGTATACTGACCATAAAAGTCTTAAACATCTATTTACTCAAAAGGATCTGAATATGAAACAGCGTCGGTCCTTGGAGCTTATCAAGGACTATGATTGCGAGATCCTGTATCATCCCGGCAAAGCCAATGTGGTCGCGGATGCTTTGAGTAGAAAGACATATCCTAAAAAGTGTTGCTATGCCCTAACTCCCGTTGTATTCTTTTCTGATCTTATCGAAGACATCAGATCTGCCCAAGTTGAAGCATTGAAGGAAGAGAAAATCTGTTCTGAGAATCTTAAAGGGTAATTGCAATTTCTGTCTATGAATCATTTGGGACTTTAATGTCTCAAAGGAAACTGAATCTGGATTCCTAAGTATGATTCTAATCGCAACACTCTTCTACCTGAAGCCCATCAGTCCAAGTTATCCATTCATCCTGGCAGCTCAAAGATGTACTTCGATTTGAAAGCTGACTACTGGTGGCCAAGAATGAAAAAGGACATCGGTCGATATGTTGAAAGCTGTAGAATCTGTCAGATGGTTAAGGCAGAACATCAGAAACCCTTCGGGAATATGCAACCACTACCAGTTCCTGAATGGAAGTGGGAGCATATAACCATGGATTTCATCACGAAACTGCCAAAGACCAAGAGACAGCACGACTCCATCTGGGTAGTCGTGGATCGATTAACGAAGTCAGCTCACTTCATACCGATGAAAGAGACATACTCTCTTGATAGATTGGCACAGATGTACATCACAGAATTTATTTCTCGTCACGGTGTACCAAAGTCTATCGTCTCTGATCGTGATAGTCGCTTCACTTCAAGATTCTGGAAAGCGCTGCAAGAAGAGATGGGTACTCGAATCTCTATGAGTACTGCTTATCACCCTAATGCAGACGACCAAAGTGAACGTACTATCCTTACCCTCGAAGATATGCTCCGTGCCTGCGTTCTTGATCTGGGTGGTAATTCGGATTACCACTTGCCTCTGGTCGAATTCTCATATAATAACAGTTATCATTCCACGATTAAGATGGCTCCTTTTGAAGCTCTATATGGACGAAAGTGCAGAACTCCCACCTGTTGGCATGAAACAGGTGAATCGCCTATAGCGGGTCCTGCCCTTCTACAGTTGACTCATGAAAAGATTCAACTTGTTAGAAGGAATATCCTTGAAGCTCAAAGCAGGCAGAAGTCATATTATGACAATCGGCATAGATCAATCAGTTTTGCAATTAATGATTGGGTGATGCTGAAAGCATCTCCAATAAAGAATGTGGTACGATTTATAAAACGAAATAAGCTAGCTCCGAGATTCATTGGCCCGTTCAAGATTGTTGAAAAGATAGGGAATCAATCCTATCGTCTTGAACTGCCAACTGATTTAGCGGGAATACATCCTGTATTCCATGTCAGTCATTTGCGAAAGAGCTTAGCCGATGAAAGAGAAGTACAAATACCACACGTTAATCTGCAAATTGATGAAAAGCTTCGAGTGGTTGAAGAGCCGGAATGTATTCTGGAATCGAAGACCAAAAAGCTTTGAAATAAAGAGATACATATTGTGCTCGTTTAGTGGAAACACCACAAAGGTTCGCATCAGTCTTGGGAATCAAGAGATGTCATGAAAGAAACCTATCCAAGTCTGTTCGAACGAAGCTAACTTCGGGGACGAAGTTTGTGCGTGGTGGAGCCCATTCTGTAACAACCTAACTTTTGGTCCAGCTTAATTTCAGTATTTTTGAGCTAATAATGTAATTTTATTACATTATTTATTTTGTAATTTAATTAAGTATGAAATGATTTGATTAAATTATATGAATGATATAAAGAAGTTAAATGATCAAATTAAAAAGAGATGTAAAATACAAAAGTATAATGGGTTAAATGACAAATATAATCAAATTGATATATTTAAACCAAATTAATGGTTTTAAAGATCATTAACCACACTTAAAAGTTTTGACACACTCTCTCTTTGTACTCTCTCTTAAACCTACGGTAACCTCAAGATTTCACCAAGAATCACCATAAACTTGCAATAAATTGTAGAATTAAAGACAAAGGGAGTTACAAGCAACATCATACAACAACAATCTACAAGATTTTCAAGGTAATAACTCTTTAAAATTCTAATTTATAGGGGTATGGTTTGGTTTTTATGAAAAACCGAAAGTTTAAGAATTCGAAGATTTAAATGTTGTTGCATGTTTGAGATTTTAATAGATAATGATGAATTTAAGTTAATAGAAGTTATAGAAACAAAATTTGTGGGTTAGATCGTCCAAAATATAGGAGAAATCGGAAATTTTGATAAACCATGTGTTCTTGATAAAAAAAATGCATATTTTGGACAATCTTGATCAAATTATAATGTTTTTGATAGGGAAAATAGTGTAAAAACAACCCTCATAATATAACAATATATTACATTGCATGTTGATAAAATGAGTTTTTGAGAATTATTATGAAAAATCCGAATAAATAAAGGATGAACACCAAGAACAAATTCTGGGAAATTAAGAAGATATGGGATCCGAATTCGGTTGAACCCGAATTCGGATGAAGCCCATTTTCGGATCCCTAAATTCGGATGCTTCCATTTCGGTTCTTATGTTTCGGATGACCAACTTCGGATGAGGTAATTCGGATGGATCCGAATCCGGAATGGGCCGAATCCTAATGACTTATTTTAGTATTTTATATAACAATTAAAGATTAAAGATTTATTAATAAAGAAACATGATATATATATACATATATATATATATATATATATATATATATATATATATATATATATATATATATATATATATATCTTTTGAGAATTCAAAGAAATAAAGAAAATGAACAAATGAATGATCAATGAGTTATCAGAATCAGATAAAATAAAGCTTTTAAGCTAAAAAGCTAATGATATGATATGATTCTGGACAGCTTCAGTTAGATTCTGAACATTGATCTAAAGATTCAAAGATATTGAAAACGGGTCAAAAGATTTGAAAAAGAAAAGCCAGAGCCCCGATTAAAGATAAATCCTGAGATAACTCAAGTGGTGGATTATATATCTGCTTGATAAAGACCCCAAATCAGTGAGTTATAGATATTCAATTTTACATGCTAGATTTCCGGTTGACATATTTTTGATGATAGATTATATTGACATTCATATATGATCAGCTGAATTGAGACCTGTGCTCACCATGGTTCGGTGATGCCCAGTGTATCATGATAGCTATTTGATTATCATTTCTGTTGGGAAATAGTCTAAGTAAGTTCAAGCTGTTAGTTAGGCTTCTCAAACTGTTAGTGGATTTTATATGTAAATACAAAGTTCAAGCTGTTAGTTGAAGAATCTCGAGCTGCCAGTGTAATAGTTCAAGCTGCCAGAGTAAATCAACTCAAGCTGCTCTGTTCAAGCTGTCAAGTGATTCAAGCTGCTCAAGAGTTTCATCAACAGAAAGTGCTGATTTTCAGGAAAAGATATCTACACGAAGATTCCAACATATCTTCTATCAGAGAAGTCATAGTTCTTCAAGGAAACAAATCAAGAAGCAATATAAATACATAGAATAGGTCTTTCTATTATATAGGAGTTTTCTGCATATTCAAGTCTGTAATTGCTTTTTGTTTGAGTTTTCATAAGCCTCTAAGGTTGTAAAACCCTAAGAACAATTTGTGATCTTCGTCTAATCAAACAGATTAGAGGTGATTGTAATCATTGAAATCAGCAATACAAGCAGTTTTGATTATTTCTTGTGTTTACTTGCCATTGATTCTGAAAGCTTTTGTTAAAATAATTAAGTGTTATTCCGCAAACTTCTTAATTAAACTTTGATTCAAAGCAAGATTATTGATTTATACTCTGATAAATTCAAATCAGTTAGTCTTGGTTAATTAGTTTTAGATCCTGACAAGTGGTATTAGTTTCATCATGCCCTCAATATCAATCCCACAATATACATATCTCATATTGAGCAGTTCTGGAATTATGCCTCTGTACGAACTATCAATGGCGTTCCTTCTATAATATCCAAAATTGATGGCACTCCCATCACCATAACTGAGGAATCCATTCGACATCATCTGCATCTTCAAGATGCCACAGGTATAACAGGCCTAACCCTTAATGCTTTACATACCGGTCTTCATGATATCGGATATAGGGGTCCTGTTGATTCATTTACTTTCTTGAAAGCACACTTTTCACCTAAATGGAAATATCTGGTGCATATTATTCAGCAGTGTATGAGCCCCAAAGAACTGGTTGGTCAGAATTTTCCTCAAACATTGCCACTGCCTTAGTGTGCTTTTCAACGGGCCAACAGTTCAATTTTTCAAATATGATTTTTCAGGGGATGTTAAGGCATCATTCCCTAAAGAATGGGAAGTTTTTGATGTATCCTAGATTTTTGGCAGAAATAATTGCACACACCTGCACCACTTCTCATTTACATAAGAGGATACATATTTCCCATCGGCACTCACTATCTTCCATTAAAAGGCTTTTAAAACAAAGTGCCAATTTTTTGAGTATAGATGTTCCATTGCCTTCTGCAATGCTCAACATCATTCCAAGAAACAGAGGAGAGGGTCCTGAGCAGGCTCAGCCTATCATTACTGCTTCACCCCCAGGACCCCGACCCCCTCCTCATGATACACGAATTCCTTCTGCTCCTATTGATCAGCCAAGATCCACACTTAAATATCTATATAAAAGGAAAAGAGGACCAGGAGCTCCTTCCTCCTCAGCCCTCAGACAAGAGCCATATAACCCTGTGCAGGAGGACACTTCTGCACAGAATATCCAAAGGGTACACATTGAGGACACTCCCATCCTCACTCAGGAGGTGGACATCTCATCAGAGATGGTCCATATGGGTTCTGTGGCTGGCACTACTGCTGTCTCTGCACAAGAGGCACAGGACAGTGCCAACATCATTAAGACCATGCCCATGGCAACAGCAAGTGTGCAAACACCAGCTGGAAGTCCCCAGAACCAAGAACAGAGGGGCCCAGAAGTTTCTACTTCTGGTATTCATGTCAGTGATAGATCACAAGCACCACAGATGTTTACTGATCTTGAGGCTAGTCTGCAACTCATGATTTTGACGGATCCCAAGATGAAACCTGTTGTAGCCATGTTGGAATACCAAAAGTCCATCATTGCTGCACAAGGAGCACAGATAATTGCACTAAAGCAGGCAGAAGCGGCTCAAAATCAAAGAATGGATTATCTCCATAAAGGGTTTACCCTCTGTGGAAATAAGATCATGCAATTAGAGCGTTTGATTCAAACCCAAGTGGCAAAGGTTGTAGGTCCTCCTGACCAAACCAATGCTTCCAAAAAGGAGAAGAATCAGGAGTTTCCTAAAGCAGTCCAAGCAGCTCCAACAGAATCAGTCCAAGCAACAGTTCAATCATCTAGGCTAACAGTCCCAACAGCTTCTCAAGCTGTTAGCCTAGAAACTCAAGCTGCTTCTTCAAAAGCAATTGGAGTTGATATAAGAGAAGGTGTTCAAGCTCCAATCAGTACAGTCCAAGCTACAACCTCTGCTGCAAAAGATAAGGGCAAGGGCATTCTTATTGAGTCTCCAAAGCACAAATTTCTTCCAAAGAAGCCCAGATTGCCTTTGATGCTGAAATTGCCAGAAAATTAGGAGAAGAACAGGATCAAGAGTTAGACCAGCAAACCCAGCCCCCAATGGACGATGATGAAACCTTAGGGGATTACCTAAAAGGGTTTGTGGTCAAACAAGGAGAAAAGAAGAGGAAGCTGAAAACAGGGCACTCTAAGGCTGAGCGTAGAAGATTTTTAATAAATTTTGCCTTTGCAGCTGGTATCCCGAAGAAGATGGCTCAGTCCATGAGCATAGAAAGGCTGCAAGATATCCACGACAAAGAGATGGACAAAAGAAAGAAAGCAAAAGTCTCCCAAGAAGTCCAAACACCCCAAGAACCAGTTCAAACTGGTACAAGTCATGTTCAAACTGCTGCCAGTGCCCCTGCTCCTTCTGATCAAGCTGTTGCTTCCATTCCTGCATCAAAGTCATTATCACAAGCAAAGCTAGATCAAGTTAAAAAGGTGTTGTTTGAGCAACAACTACAAAAGGCTATGGAGTTGGAGAAATTAATAGACCAGCATGACTTTACAAAGCCTCTTATCAATTACTGGTATGCTAAACCACTGGACAATATTGATTTAAGATTTGAGTTTGTGATAAGAAGGGAATCTGGTCCAGAAGAAAAGTATGACACATTCTGGCATATGGTTCAAAAGTTGACTAGAGATGAGCTCACAAGGATGCACAATATTGGGTCTGTGACACAAGTCAGATCAGCTCTACCACAAGTAAAGCAAGTCATCAAAGATCTGAAGTCCATTGTTGACCCTGAGTCTATAAAGAAAGATATAGAGGATGCCAACAAGAAGGGAATGAAGATCAAGCAAGTTGATCTGTTTGTCAAATATAGGACTTACAGAATCAAATTTACAGATGGATCTGGTATGTTCTTCAATCTTGAATTCTATGATCTACCAAAGGCAATGCTACTCCAGATGAAATCTGTTAGGGTATCTTGTGATAGAGAAGAGATGAAGCAAGAGTTTTTGAAGGCTGTAAATCAGAAACTTGCACAGTTGTAAGTTTTTGAAAGCCTTGGTTTGTAATAACAGTTTACTTATTCATTTTCTTATTTGTATAGAACTTAAAGTCTTGTGTAAAGAATTTAAGTTAGGGGGAGATTGTTGGGAAATAGTCTAAGTAAGTTCAAGCTGTTAGTTAGACTTCTCAAACTGTTAGTAGATTTTATATGTAAATACAAAGTTCAAGCTGTTAGTTGAAGAATCTCGAGCTGCCAGTGTAGTAGTTCAAGCTGCCAGAGTAAATCAACTCAAGCTGCTCTGTTCAAGCTGTCAAGTGATTCAAGCTGCTCAAAAGTTTCATCAACAGAAAGTGCTGATTTTCAGGAAAAGATATCTACACGAAGATTCCAGCATATCTTCTATCAGAGAAGTCATAGTTCTTCAAGGAAACAAATCAAGAAGCAATATAAATACATAGAATAGGTCTTTCTATTATATAGGAGTTTTCTGCATATTCAAGTCTGTAATTGCTTTTTGTTTGAGTTTTCATAAGCCTCTAAGGTTGTAAAACCCTAAGAACACTTTGTGTTCTTCGTCTAATCAAACAGATTAGAGGTGATTGTAATCATTGAAATCAGCAATACAAGCAGTTTTGATTATTTCTTGTGTTTACTTGCCATTGATTCTGAAAGCTTTTGTTAAAATAATTAAGTGTTATTCCGCAAACTTCTTAATTAAACTTTGATTCAAAGCAAGATTATTGATTTATACTCTGATAAATTCAAATCAGTTAGTCTTGGTTAATTAGTTTTAGATCCTGACAAGTTAGTCTTTGTCCATCTCTTTGTCGTGGATATCTTGCAGCCTTTCTATGCTCATGGACTGAGCCATCTTCTTCCGGATACCAGCTGCAAAGGCAAAATTTATTAAAAATCTTCTATGCTCAGCCTTAGAGTGCCCTGTTGGCAGCTTCCTCTTCTTTTCTCCTTGTTTGACCACAAACCCTTTTAGGTAATCCCCTAAGGTTTCATCATCGTCCATTGGGGGCTGGGTTTGCTGGTCTAACTCTTGATCCTGTTCTTCTGCTAATTTTCTGGCAATTTCAGTATCAAAGGCAATCTGGGCTTCTTTGGAAGAAAATTTGTGCTTTGGAGACTCAATAAGAATGCCCTTGCCCTTATCTTTTGCAGCAGAGGTTGTAGCTTGGACTGTACTGATTGGAGCTTGAACACCTTCTCTTATAACAACTCCAGTTGCTTTTGAAGAAGCAGCTTGAGTTTCTAGGCTAACAGCTTGAGAAGCTGTTGGGACTGTTAGCCTAGATGATTGAACTGTTGCTTGGACTGATTCTGTTGGAGCTGCTTGGACTGCTTTAGGAAACTCCTGATTCTTCCCCTTTTTGGAAGCATTGGTTTGGTCAGGAGGACCTACAACCTTTGCCACTTGGGTTTGAATCAAACGCTCTAATTGCATGATCTTATTTCCACAGAGGGTAAACCCTTTATGGAGATAATCCATTCTTTGATTTTGAGCCGCTTCTGCCTGCTTTAGTGCAATTATCTGTGCTCCCTGTGCAACAATGATGGACTTTTGGTATTCCAACATGGCTACAACAGGTTTCATCTTGGGATCCGTCAAAAGCATGAGTTGCAGACTAGCCTCAAGATCAGTAAACATCTGTGGTGCTTGTGATCTATCACTGGCATGAATACCAGAAGTAGAAACTTCTGGGCCCCTCTGTTCTTGGTTCTGGGGACTTCCAGCTAGTGTTTGCACACTTGCTGTTGCCATGGGCGTGGTCTTAATGATGTTGGCACTGTCCTGTGCCTCTTGTGCAGAGACAGCAGTAGTGCCAGCCACAGAACCCATATGGACCATCTCTGATGAGATGTCCACCTCCTGAGTGAGGATGGGAGTGTCCTCAATGTGTACCCTTTGGATATTCTGTGCAGAAGTGTCCTCCTGCACAGGGTTATATGACTCTTGTCTGAGGGCTGAGGAGGAAGGAGCTCCTGGTCCTCTTTTCCTTTTATATAGTTATTTAAGTGTGGATCTTGGCTGATCAATAGGAGGAGAAGGAATTTGTGTATCATGAGGAGGGGGTTGGGGTCCTGGGGGTGAAGCAGTAATGATAGGCTGAGCCTGCTCAGGACCCTCTCCTCTGTTTCTTGGAATGATGTTGAGCATTGCAGAAGGCAATGGAACATCCATACTCAAAAAATTGGCACTTTGTTTTAAAAGCCTTTTAATGGAAGATAGTGAGTGCCGATGGGAAATATGTATCCTCTTATGTAAATGAGAAGTGGTGCAGGTGTGTGCAATTATTTCTGCCAAAAATCTAGGATACATCAAAAACTTACCATTCTTTAGGGAATGATGCCTTAACATCCCCTGAAAAATCATATTTGAAAAATTGAACTGTTGGCCCGTTGAAAAGCACACTAAGGCAGTGGCAATATTTAAGGAAAATTCTGACCAACCAGTTCTTTTGGGGCTCATACACTGCTGAATAATATGCACCAGATATTTCCATTTAGGTGAAAAGTGTGCTTTCAAGAAAGTAAATGAATCAGCAGGACCCCTATATCCGATATCATGAAGACCGGTATGTAAAGCATTAAGGGTTAGGTCTGTTATACCTGTGGCATCTTGAAGATGCAGATGATGTCGAATGGATTCCTCAGTTATGGTGATGGGAGTGCCATCAATTTTGGATATTATAGAAGGAACGCCATTGATAGTTCGTACAGAGGCATAATTCCAGAACTGCTCAATATGAGATATGTATATTGTGGGATCGATATTGAGGGCATGATGAAACTAATACCACTTGTCATGATCTAAAACTAATTAACCAAGACTAACTGATTTGAATTTATCAGAGTATAAATCAATAATCTTGCTTTGAATCAAAGTTTAATTAAGAAGTTTGCGGAATAACACTTAATTATTTTAACAAAAGCTTTCAGAATCAATGGCAAGTAAACACAAGAAATAATCAAAACTGCTTGTATTGCTGCTTGTATTGACAATCTATTGTTCTAGACCATGCTATTTCACCAGTTCTATTGAACTTGGTATGATACTCCGATGTTCCGCCATGTTGATTTACTGGTAGCTACCCCAGTATGTAGCTGATCCCCACAATTTAAGCGTGAGCGTGGATTGAACATCATCCGGCTCTATGACTACTATGTCTTAATCATGAGTGGCTGTAGCGGCAGTCAAGATATATCACGCTAGACCCATGATCTTCTTGATAATGCATGTAATCTGAAAATCTATATTCTCACTAAGCTTTGCTTATAGTTGCTATTTACATTTACAGGAAAAGATAAAGGAAAGTCACCTGCCGGACCTAGTTCTTAGGTCTTACAAGAATCAAGTCGAAGTTTTCATAGACCACTACTCAACAAAGCATTTCGGTACTGATTGGCAGATGAAATTTGTGGTGGTTTGGGTAGATTGATTTGATTGTATGATGATATGAACTAGATTAGATGATACCCTTTATAAGTTTAATTTGAAAACTGTAATCTGTATTAAACTTAATCCTAATATGTTTGTACTTGTAATTTCAATTCCGCAATATAATTACTCTATCTTAGTTATGGTTGATATCGTATTGCATGATGTGGGACCTAGACTCTGAGGACTGCCCCGTAAGGGGAGGTCTTCACAACTGACAGTAATTTCTGTAAGGATTTTTCATCTCTTATGGAATCCAGGTTCGAGATGAGTATGATGGGGGAAATGAACTTTTTCCTCGGATTACAAGTCAAACAACTTGAAAATGGGATTTTTGTGAACCAGTCGAAATATACTCTTGACATTCTCAAGAAGTATAAGTTAGACTCTTGCACGATTATCACAACTCCTATGGCTTCCAACTGTAAGTTAGACACTGATCCTTCTGGGAGAAGTGTCTATAATACAACTTGTAGAGGAATGATAGGATCCTTACTGTATCTGACTGCTAGTAGACCTGATATAATGTTTACAACATGTCTTTGTGCTCGATTTCAGACCGACCCAAAAGAATTACACCTAACTGCGGTAAAACGCATTTTTCGTTATCTTAAGGGTACACCCGATCTTGGTCTCTGGTATCCAAAAGGAACCGATTTTGATCTTAATGCCTTTTCAGATGCTGATTTTGAAAGGTTGTAGAGTTGACAGAAAAAGCACACCAGACGGAATACAATTCTTGGGAGACAGACCGGTGAGTTGGTTCTCCAAAAAGCAGAATTGTGTTTCAACTTCCACAGCTGAAGCTAAGTATGTAGCAGCTGCAAGCTGTTGCTCTCAAGTGTTGTGGATGAGAACACAACTACGTGATTATGGATTCTCGCTCACCAACATACCAATCTATTGCGATTCTCAACATGCGATTGCTATATCTTGCGTTCCCGTGCAGCACTCACGAACGAAACATATAGATATCAGGTATCATTTTATTAAAGATCATGTAGAAAAGGGAACAATTGAGTTATATTTTGTAGGCACGGAATATCAACTTGCTGATATTTTTACTAAAGCTTTAGACGAATCTCGTTTTCAGTTTTTAGTATCACATATCGGTATGTTGAATCCACCTTCTAGTTAAATATCAGACATTGTCTAAAATGGGTGTGTCGCAAAATTAAATTTCAATATTTCCTAATCTGTGTACATCGTTAATCATTAATGATCCTGACAATTGCTATATGAATTGTTCATCACTGAGTGGGACGCAAAGTTATCCAGGTTTGTTTGTATCTTAAAGGTTGAAAAGGTTCAAGAACTTTATCTAAAACAGAAAAGAAAAAGGATAGGTGTTTATCTGAGGGGGAGTATAATTAGGATGTTAGTTTATATTTTTGTTGTTTTTAACATCTCTATAATTTTAAATTTTAGGTTGTTTAATTTTTAAATTTTAAGTTTAATATAATATGTTAGAAAATCACAAAAAGATTTTATTCGTTTTAAATACATCCAAAAGTCAAAAATATTTTTCTTTTCTATTTTACTTTTGTCTTAACTTAATTTATAAAGAAAATCACAAAAATATTTTTTTTTATTCACTTTTTGTTCAATTTAGATCATTTTCTGTATTAATTTTGTTTTTCAAAGAAAGATCATAAAAATACAAAAAGATTTTTTAATTGGGCTCATTTTGTTAAAATATTTTTGGTCCATTTTGTTGGAATTAAAGAACCCGGTTAGCCCTTTCTCATTTTTATTTTTGGCGCGGATCTTTTCACCCGACCCGACCCGCCCTTTATTTAAATAGGCTGGTCAACGGTCAAACCCCTTCCACTTCCTTCTTCATTAAACATTCTTCTTCTTGTTCTCTCTCGACCGTCGCTTTACCCACTGCCGAACCACCATTGTTGCTCGTTCAAGCTAATCAAGCCACTGATTTTCTTCATTTTTCTTGCATTTTCCGTATTTGGCACCATCAGGTATCATCTTTTTCACTTTATTTCAATATTTAACATCATATTTAGTGTGTTTGATTTTCAAATTTTTAAAGCTTTTTAGTATCGGTTATTGCTTATTTTAGGACATTTAATCTTTTATTTTTAGCATAGTGTAGTTAAATAAAATGTTCATTGTATGTTTTTAGACCAGGATATGCATTTTCATGCATTTTTGAACTGTTCACGTTACATGTATGCATGAACATTAATTGCTGCAAAAATATTCAAAGTGTCGAATTCGAACCATCCGAAGTTCGGACCATCCGGACTTCAGATGAATTTACTTAGAAAAATTTCACTGTGCATCCAAATTCGGATCTAGCCCGAATTCGGTCCCCATCCGAATTCGGACCTCTTCCTAAAATTTTCATGCATTATCATCCGGATTTCAGACTGAACCGAATTTGGATTACTGTTCATCCGAATTTCAGCTCATCCGAAATTCAACACTTGGCATTTTTATAAATTTTTCTATTTTTGCATTTTCATCCAAAATCAAAAATCCAAAAATATTTCCAGTCCTTTGCACCATTGGTTAGAGTTAGACTCAGTGTTTGAGTGAAAATGTCTGTTCTAACATTGGTCTCTTAACGATTGACTTTGGACTTTATTCGGTAAAATTCCCATTCTGCTGATAAAGACCCGATGCTTTAAACAGAACAGACAGTTTCTATTTCACACTTATCCCAGACTTCGTATCAATGTCGTATTCTGTTAAGTTTTCTATTCTAACTCTGATGCATTTATACAGGACTCATGGAACCCGCTGTCATTCTAACCATGCCTCATTCACCCATCCCTAACAACAATACCCAACTCCCAGAATAATCCATCCTACCACAATCACAATTCGTCGAGTTCTTCGCCCATAACTAACAACTTGACGTATCCACCTTACACCGTGAAACCGAGAATATCACATTTGATATTCTCAAAAGCCACCGACTATATTACTCCCTATCCACCGCCATATCTGTACCCCAAATATACCTTCAACAGTTCTGGCATCATCTCAAGTTTGTATCTGATGCCAAACCATACTTCACCTCTACCATTGACTGTGTTCCAGTCAAAATCTCAACCGCCGCCATCCGCCACATTCTCCGCCTCCCAGCTGAATCCTTTTCACTATCCCGACTTACCTTTGCCCCAATCCCTTCTCTACTAGAAACCCTGGAAGAAATCAAAGCTCTGGGATATGATGGCCCTCTCACAAAGCCATCAGATTTCCAAACGAAGAACCTTCAAGCTCATTGGAGGGTTCTTTTCGACATCATCAACAAATGTTTCACCTCGAAACATTCTGGCCATGGCTCGGCGTCCATTCAAGTGCTTTCTATGTTTGCAGTGTTTGCGTATGATCACCACTATGATTATGCTGCATTCCTTTTTGACGAGTTAAAACGGGTGAATCTGGAGAGAGGAGCCAAGCATGGATGCAAATACATACCTCTTCAACGATTTCTTCAGCTAATCATTCAGTACGCGATGGATAATGACGATGATATCCATGAGAGACCCGAGGCTGATGTATACATGACCGCGACAATTCAAAAGCTAAATCTTCCAAAGGGAAATCCCACAGTTCCGGTCATGTCTATTCCTCTATCTCTGCTACAAAGAGCAGTACAAACAGAAAGGGTCAGGGACTATATCAGGGAATTTTATCCGGATGAGGCTCAGTCAGAACCGACTGAGCCTAACCAATCCGAAGGTTAGGCTCGAGTGAGTGAGTCAGAGGGAGACGAGGTAGAAGTACAACAATCTTTGGGTATGGGTGAGCGGGAGGTTGTTGAGGAAAGAGAGGGAGAAGTAGGTGATGAAGCACAGGCGGCCGACTCTGAACGGACCGTCTCTGTCTTGAGAGGGCTCGAGGTAACATCCGAGGGAGATCTAAGCCCAATAAGCCGGACAACCCCTCATAAGACCATCGGTCCAATGGTCGAATCAACCCCAACCACCCACTTAATGTCCTCTCAAAAGGACATTACTTCATTCCACGGGGAATTAGCACATACTCCATCACCCTCTCACTCGGAGAGTCGTGGTGTTGAAATCGGTCACCTACCGCCCCCAGTGACCACACTTCCTTCGCCCACAGCTCACTCCCCACCCCCACACACTCAGCATGACGCCTTCTTGGTGTCCAAAGATGAACGAGCTACCTCCGTGGCAGCTCCACATACTTCCAGATTTGAGCATCCCGCAGTGGAGCCAGAAGTGATGGAAGGAAGACCTGAAGTTGCATCTCAAATGCCGTCAACTTCAGGCCATCCCAAGATTAATCTTGAGATGTTAACAACAGCTCTTCGTGCTACTGGAGTTGTCACCCGGGCTGACCTAGACGCCTAGAAGGAGGCTGATGAAGAAAGACATACCGCCCTTCTCTCATTTATTAAGGGTAAGGGTGTCGCTTCTGAGGATCTGCCTACACCGAGTACCCGTTCAGTCAAATCACAACTTTCCGATCTTTCTGACAAAATAGACACGCTCACAAGGTTAATTCTTCAAGTCCAGGAGCAGCTCAACTCCCGTATGGATCGTCTTGAGTCAGCAGTAATAGAGCTTCAGTGTCGTCCTCAGGCTAAATCTCAGAAAAGAAAACATGACGATCGAAAAATTCAGTCTGAGGACCCGATCATGATTGTAGGGGGAGCCGAATCTCAGGGAACAGATATCCAATGGTCAGGGGAACAGAGGCTTGGGGCTCAAGAAATGATAGAATACGAGCCATTGGTTAAAGGTCCAGCTCCGTTGGACCCAATGACAGCAATGGTGGAGTATGAACCCGTTCATGAAAAAGTCGAAATCATTATGGTGCTTGATTCAGACTCTGATATTGATGACAACTATCCTTTACTCACTCCAAAGCCTTAGCCCGAGTCACCACAGAATTCCTCCTCATCCTTCGAATTTCTAAACTCCCTGCCCCATGTACCACAACAAGAGATTCTATCATCAATCCAAGCTCCCTCCACTCTCAAAGAATCCCCATTAATCCGAAGCCCTCCCAGAATCCAAATTCCTCCCCAAGTCCAATCTATACCCCAACCTCAAACCCAGGAACCAGAGCCCTCAGGAGCTAAACTTGTACATTGTTTTATTGAGACACCTGAAGAGCCTAGTATCCATGACGATAGCGACTTATATTGGGTAAGCTGGTACACAAAAGGTGGGATACACTCTCTGCCAGAGGAACTGAAAGAAGAACTCAGGCAAGAACGAAGGGGGAAAATTTTTAAACTACTTGAAGCCCAAAAGGCTGAAATAGAAATCCCCTCGTTCAGGGTCTAAAAGAATTTTTGAAGAAGTTTCCAATCAAGCAGTTCCAGAATCCATTCCTGGAAGAAAGTTTTAAGATGGTTTTCAGGAAGAAACCTGGGTTGTTCAGCAGGCGCTTATTGATGGAGCTTAATAATGTTTCAAAAGCTGAACAGGCCGAGTATAATCAAATGATGCTCAGGGAGAATAGGTCAAGGGACAAAAACTGGTCAAAATCGAGGATTAAAAAGCTTCTCATTATCACTATTTGCAAAAGAGACTTGTAATTTATTTCTAGTTTAGCTTCTTTGTTATTAAAGTTCAAGGGGTCAAAGTGTAATTCTTTGATTCTTGCTTTTATTCTCCTAGGTATTTATAGACCTAGGGTTTTGTGTAAAAGTGTTGTTGACATTATTGATAATACACGGACACATACAGCCGCCGCATCTTTTGAGAGAAAACATTCTCTTTGTCTCATTTTCTTCATCATTACACAATCATTGAGTTATTATTCTGTTTTTGTGAATGTTTGAGTGTTTATATACAAAATCGTGTGCTGATTATACTGGGAATCAACATTAACATTTATCAAGCAAAAAATTTCATGCAGTAACATTTGATTTATCTTGAGATACGTGTGCACATAGTCTTTAAGAGTTTTGTTAATCTACTGGGAAAGTCGCAAAAATCTCTGTCTTTTTCTCTATATTTTTATTGAATATACATGTCTAATGTTGATATGTTTTGAACAGGTCCAGATGTTGAGAGGCAAATGCTCCACTCTACTACTAATAAAGCGTATAGCCTTTCGCAAGTTACAATGCATAAGGTACAAGTAGACAATGCAAATTTCTTGAAGTTTAAGACGTACAAGTACACAATGCACTTTTTTGAATGTGATTGTTATCTAAAGAAGCTTTCTTTTTAATGCAGAAAGTGGCAATTGAATAAAATAATGATAGTAGGGGTCTACAAACAGAAACATAGAATAAAGTTTTAAATCGTGACTTTTTCTCAATAGTTGAGGCCAAAAGGTATGTGTTGTTGCAACTTTTTATTGATGCTAATTTTTTTTCCTTCTAGATTCAGGGCACTGACTCAATTTCAAAAATAGTTCCTCTCATTGAATCATTGGAAGCTATGTATTATGATGGTGGCCTAGAGTCTGTTGTCGACCAACACATGTTTTATTATGTGCTAGCAAGTGTTAAATTTAGTTTGTTGATCATTTTGTAGTATTTGATATTGTTATATTTTTGTTGAGATGTTAGATTAAAAAATTTTCTAACATAGAATAACGTATATGGAATTTGGTATTTACAGCATAGGTAGCGTGTGTAAAGACAACTGTGTAGCTTTAGCTTCAAAAGTAGTCTTGTATATCACATATTTGTCTTAAAACACAACAAGATTTTTAATAGGTCACCAAATCGGTGTATTACAAACATTTTTTTTAGGTGCATTGTCTTTTAGTTAAATTGAGATACTTTTGAAGTGTTTTTGATTATCTTTTTAGACTTGTTTCGTGCCTATACTAGAACCGTTACATTTTCTGTATACAAATTGCTATTTGTTTATATAAGTTGTTGATTTAACAATCTCAAAAATATTTATTTATATGACATATTTACTTTAAAGCACAACCAGATTTTTGAAATGTTTGTTTTTCTAATGAATCTTAATAGGTCACCGAGTCGATGTATTACAGACATCTTTTAGGTGAAATCATTGTCTTTTAGATAAAATGAGATACTTTTGAAGCGTTTTTTATTATCTTTTAGGATTTGTTTCGTGCCTATACTAGAACCATTACTTTTTTTTATACAAATTTCTATTTGTTTATATAAGTTGTTGATTAAAAACACCTAGAAATTATGTGTTTGATTGGTTGTTTTTGGTAGGACATGTTGAAAAGCATGCATATTTGGATGGTTCGATGCTGTTTGATTTAATTATTTAAAATGCTTTTATTTTGACATTGTTTTCCGTTCTTTCTTTACAGGGAAATGTTATTGATCTTAGTGTTTTCAACTCTAGCTTTGAGAGGGGATGCATTGTACATGTAAGGTTATTACAGGTTCGAAACCTTTTTTAATTTTTCTTTTGCTAATTCTTTCTCTAATTGTTGTTGATTTTTTTTAACAGATGATTAGTATTTATAGAGATCAACATTCCAATGATTATTTTTTGTATCTGTGAGATACATGCTGAAGCTTTTCTTCTTTATTCAAAATTCTATATAAAGTCTATTATATGTATTTGATGATCATTTGCTACTTCAATGGTAAGTACCCCCTAACTTAGTTTTTTTGGACACATATATGGTTTAGAATTACGTTTACGAATAATTTTAATGGTTATAAACACATTAGCTCAGTTAGGAATGCGTGTTGGGGATAAGTGTAAGTTGAAGTTACTCTCAAAGAATGGTTTTATGTTTTGCTGAAGAAAGTAGTAGTATTTTGTAGTGATTTGAAAGAAGTCAAAAGCAAATAACTTATTTTTCTAATCTTACTGGTTGTCATATACATGGTATTTCTTAATTCTACAACTAATGAGCTCTTCCATACTTTCAATACTTCTTGAAAATAGAAGATGAAGATATGATTGGGGACAAAAATTCAAAAATGATAAGAAATTATGTGTTTTGTGTGAATTTTAATTGTTGTTTTGCATGAACATAGTTCGTGGTGACTCTTTTGGAGATTGCTTAGCAAATAGTCAGTTTTTTTTCTAATTTTTTAGTGTGGGTGTACTTTTAATTGGTAAATATTTTGCCTTGAAACTACTTTTCACTTCCATAGTGTTGGCTCGACATCAGGTAAAGTTGTTTTCAAGATGGTTTTTATTGGCGAGCTTTCAGATAGTGTTTGGTAGATCACTGACTCACACGTCTTGATCTGTTAATGTTAGGCATCATTAAATTGATTTTACAATATGTCGATCCTAATGTACATAAGTTTTAAGTTTTTTTGAGATTGGGATGTTGTAAGCAGCCAATGGTATCAAAACTAATAAAAGCACGAACCATTTAAAAGTCATAACTAAAAAAGAACATTTAGGTGCCATTTATTTTTTTATAATGGGTGTTTTCAGGTATTGTTTGAAGGTTGTTGGATGCAACTTATTTTAAATCGTAGTTGCTTTAATATAGGATTTATGCCTAAGGGATATGGGTTGCCTGAAGCGCTTCATGCATTGCTATAACTTTTTAGCTATAAATTGATATAGAATAGTCAGGGTGTTTTGTTTGGGATTAAACAGTGCATATATGGACTACATAAGGGTTGTAAAAGGGAGGTGAATGCATCAAATTTATAATTGGGTTTTTACCAGTGAGTTGTGATTAAATATGCAATAATTATTATTTGATTTCACTTTTGTTAACCCAAAGAGGTTAAAATTTTGTTAAACCTGATGGGAGTCATTTACTTGTACTATCTGCTTAGTTAGAAGTTGATTAGAGTTGTTTTGTAGGTTTTAAAGGAAAATTATTCTTGATATGACAAGGGACTTGGATTGTTAACCTTTGATTTGTTTGGGCTAACATCAGGTTATTGATATGGATTGTGGAAATGATGGAGATGTGTTTTTTGTTTTAGTGAGTTATTTGAATTGGTTTTTATTGTGAAATATGTCAATTTACGGTGTGATATATGTATTTTTAAGGTATTTTTGTTATATTTTCTGTGGCTTTAAGGCTATCTATCAGTTTTATTTTTATTTGTTGTTTATGTACATATAAGACTATTTTTGGGCTTATTTCTGTAGATTTAATACACTTCTATGTAAAATATGAGTTGATGTTAAGTGAAAAGAACACCCGACTTATTAAGACACAAGGTTTGCGGTCTGCTTTCAAATCTTCATTGATCTGTCAGATCTTTATTTCTTTGACCAAATCACAGTCATCTCCAACAGAAGCATGTGAATGTTGACTAGAAATGTCATTGAGAATTGACTTCATTAATACTTCGTCATCTTTGGTGCTGTAATTTGTCATTGGAATAATGAAAGGGGCAATTTTTTTATCTAAATGTACCACATAACTAATAAATCAAAGTACTGACCTCTCATACATGTAACACACACACACACACACACATATATATATATATATATATTCTAAATGACCTATTATCAAACAACTTTTATTAAATGCCTGAAGAAATCCTGAATTGCGACAATCTATGAAATGTTCCTCTTTTGAAAATGCATCATGTATGAGAAAGTTGTGTTTAGGTCAAAACCCGTAAATTTCATTTAGGGGCATTGTTTGTATGTTGGTATAACACTAATATACATTGAAGTATTAAGACTCTATCTGTTGTATATGGCATTCTGTCCTCACACTGTATGTGTTGTATATAGCATTCTGTTTCTCACACAGCTGCTCAGGTACTATACGTGCAACCCAGATCTTTGTAACTAAAAATATGTTTTTTTCTGAATGCCAAACATTATGTGATTTATATCTTCCATCTACTTAGAAGGAGATGTATCAAAGTAGACGGTCAGAGCTCCAGAGAACTTTAAATTTTGAATGCAATTCAAAAACTACTTGTAGGATCGAATTTTTATTTAAATTCTAACAAAACAAGGGCATGTTAGCAAGTCAGGAAAGTGTACATATGTAACATGGTTGGTTTAAGGTAAAAGTAGAGTTATTTTTTATGTTTTCGGGTTTTTGTTTCTTAGAACTACACTGCCTACAATGCTGCAGTACTCTACTGTTGTTTCTAAGAGTTTATGGTGCTAGTTTTAATTGTTGTTGTTTATATGTTGGTTTTGGCATCTGATTTGAAGAATCTAATATAGATGTTCCAGTTGTGGAGTTTGAAGTATAATGAAGCTACGATGCTCATGACTATTTTCTAATGTTTTTGAGCTTTGATTTAGTATATTGGAGTGTTTTTTGTCGGATTATGATTAAAATTTTGGTATGATTTGTAACGTCCTCATATTTTGATAGAATAATTTGAATCACCAGGATCAACAAACAACCCAATAATTAACATGATAATTAATATTGAATTCTTAAATTAGATTTAAGCAATTCCACACTAAAGCAATAAAAGTATATGTCTACAGTGATCAAGTCTAACTATTACATCAACATAATTGTTTTAAAGTCATGAAATCCCAACCCCAAAGCTACAACATCTGTGTACCAATAGCTTCTAAGTCTCCGGGATATTGAATTGATATGCTTAAGTAGAAGGTCCAGCTGCACATTTGCCTTTGCCTAAAAATATTGTGAGTCAACAGTAAGCTAATTGCTTAGTGAGATAACAGATTATGCAAACAACAAATATTTCTTTACATCCATTGCATAACCATGGGCAGTGTAAGCCCCAATGTATGTGTGAACAGGCAGTGTAAGCCTCATAGTATGTGAAAACCATGCAGTGCAAGCATGGGGTTGGCAGTTCAAATGCTGATTGGGGATGTGCCGAACCTGACCAGGATAATGAGTGAGATGATCAGTCCCCGATAGTGGCCTGCTGTCAGCCCCAGTCCAGGTCGCATCAGATTGTGAAGTAATGATCATGCAGCGCAAGCATGATGTAAATAGATGCACTTTCAAATGAACGCTGGCTACATGTGTGTTACATGTCAAGTACGAGTCTGCATCATAACAACAAATCATTCATGAGTGCCAAATGATGTATATGAACAATGTGAACATGCCATTGAATTGTAAACGTGTGAATGCAAAGACAGAATTGTTAGAATGATAATCTATTACTCACAGTGATTGGTACAGTGTATCGTGTCTCTGAATGAATGTGTGTTAGACAACACCACAATGATCTGTAAAGTAAGTGTAATAGTGAATTAATGTCAGTAATTGCTTAAATCTTAAATTCTGAAAATTAAGTATAAATGGATCTCAATTCGGATCACATCCGAATTCGGATGGTCCGAATTGCAGATGGTCCGAAACAGGGGTGGTCCGAATTGGGTATGGGGTCCGAATTAGGTAAGGTCCGAAATCACTGTTGGACCGAATTGTGTAACAACCCAACTTTTAGCACAACTAAATATCTGATCATCAAATCAATAATGTAATATTATTACATTATTTTGAAATATAATTTAATTAAGTTTTCTATATTTAATTAAATTATATAAATATTTAAAGTCATGATTTAATAATTATTTAAAGATAATTTAATAAGAGAGATATAAGATACAAAAGTAATAGTGGGTTAAGTAACAAATATAACTAGTTGAAGTATATAAACGTAATTAAAGCTTCATTTACATAATCTTACTCTCTCTCTACACTCTCTCTCTCTACACTTTCTCTCTAGATTTTCTCTCTCTACTCTCTCTCTAAGATTTCTCCCAAACCGACCGTCGGATTATCAAGATTTATACATCATCGGGAAGATCTCGAAGAATACTACAACAATATATCGTTGCATGTAGGATTACACACGAAATTGAGGTAAGAATTTACGTTTTAAGCTTTATATTTTCGATTTTTAAGAGATGAATTCGAATTTAAGGTTTTTCATATGATTTAAAGTTAGTTTAACTTAAGATTTAACTAGAATGAGTATAATATAAATGAACATAGGCTTAATACTTAGAATATTGGTGAATTTAGACCTAAAAATGTATGATTTAAAGCTGCAACTTATGAACAAATTCGAAATATCAAGAGCAAACTCGAAATGCATGAACAAACTCGATTTTGTTGCTAAATTCGAATATGGATTCGAATTTGAACCTTAAATTCGAATTGGCTTCCAATTTGGTCACTAAATTCGAATTAGGTTTCGAATTTGATCCTAAATTCGAATTAGGATTCGAATTTGACTATATATTCGAATTTGATGTTCGAATTTAAGCAAATTATTCGAATTTATTATATAAATTCGAATCCCAATCCTTAAACTCGAATATCTTGAATAAAACACATAGACAACACATAAATTAACAAAATAATTAGCTTAATGATTATATATATATATATATATATATATATATATATATATATATATATATATATATATATATATATATATATATATATATATATATATATATACATTGAACTTTGAGAATATTATTTAACAAAGAATACAAATGAAAGAAAGATTCTAATGAGATTAATAATCATATGATCAAGATATGAGATTTTGAGATTAAAAGACCAACGAACGAACCTTTAGCATTATTAACGAATGAATACTGAATATAAGATTCAGATGATAAAGACTAATAAATATCAGAAATGATATTATTAACAGATTGAGCAACAAGCAAAATGGCAAGCATCTGAAAGTCTGATATAAGTCGGATTGTGGTTCTAATCCACTACAGATTGTGAGCAACAGAGCCAGAGCCAGAAAGTAAAAGAGCACAAATAACCAGTAACTGTGAGTTGTAGATTTCACTTTAACTGCATATTATGTGAATTGAGACTTTTGTTGCATGATTCTGATTTATTTGGCATTCTGATCTTGAGCTTATTGATATATTGTCATAGTATGTTTACTATGATTTGTTGAGCTGGGTATTTCTTCTTCCAGAATCTATTTCATTGACGAGTCATTTGATTGTTAAGCTTAACACCATCACTATTGCTCAGTGTTGGGTTAATGTTAGGCTTATGATGTGCTGATTTACATGATGAAAGCACAGAGGGTAGCTAGAGCTGAGCATTCCGATGATATCCATATAGAGCTTTTACTGGTAGCTAGCCCAGTACGTGGCTGATCCCCACTAATGATGCGTGTGTATGGATTTATCATCATCCGAGCATTCCTTATGAATTTGTCTAAAAGTCTCAAGAGCAACAACAGTTTTATAACTGGGAGCTGAGCAAAGCCGCGCATCAAAAGAGCATAATTGGTCAATATCCCTTCGAGATTGAGCTGTGCATGAGCCTAGTGCAGTGCATATAGAGCTGAGCAGTGCATGAGCCGAGTGCAGTGCATGTGCTTCCGCGTTCATAATTGCATGTTAAATGTGAAATTCTACATTTTCACTAAGCAATTAAGCTTACCCCGTTGTTGCATTATTTTTCAGGTAAAGGCAAAGGATTGGCTGGACCTAGTTCATAGGTCAGGACTTGAAAGAGCTTGAAGTGCATTAGAACCTGTTCCAATACCTTGGTACTTAATCAAAGATAGAGCTTTGGGGTTTGGGATAGTTTATATTATGATGATTTGATGTTTTAGTCTAGAAGTTTGTGCCTTATACTTAAATTGTCTTTGATTGTAATTAACTTTTATTCCGCAACTGTTAATTTTATCTTAGTTTCCTGATTGATATTGCATTGCTACTGGGCCTAGACTTAAGACCTTTGAGAAATCTTGGGTCTCACAAATTGGGTGGAGGTCCGAAATTACTATTGGTCCGAAGTCCCTGTAGGTCCGAAATTGACATTGGTCCGGTTTAGGTACAAGTCCGAATTGGATGAGCAGGGCCCGAATTCGGATGGTCCGAATTCGGTCCATTCAGATCCAAGTTCATACTTAGAAATTTTCCAACATTTTCCAGAAATTATATTTGGACCACTTTTGCATGTTTCAGTAGCTAAAATTGAAGATATGAACTTAAATACACTATTTCAACTTATAACATAACACTTAAGTACCAAAACAACTCATTTGTGTCCATTTTTCATCATGTTTCGATGAACACACACATTAAAACACACACTAATTCCAAAATCATACTTAGAGTGGGAATCTGATTCTGAAACTTGGTACACTACATTATCAACCTTCGATTTTAAGATTGCAACAAAAATATGTAACATGCATCAACATTTTGAATCAAATTCCTATGATTCGGTTTCTATAAAAACTGAACCAAAACCATCAAAATTGCAGGTTTTAAGTGAATCTTACC
The DNA here is from genome assembly GCA_020465985.1 of Centrapalus pauciflorus. Classification (NCBI taxonomy): domain Eukaryota; kingdom Viridiplantae; phylum Streptophyta; class Magnoliopsida; order Asterales; family Asteraceae; genus Centrapalus; species Centrapalus pauciflorus. The sequence goes on along the minus strand of JAANYP010007783.1, from coordinate 396,514 downwards.
TCAAATCGTTTGTTGTGTTGCTTATAGTTCCTTCCAATTCACTTGAATCCCGATTTTTAGCACTTGAATCCAATAATGTCGGATTTGATGATGAATTGGTGGGTTTTTCTTAGAGAGAGAGAGTGAGAGATCGAGAGAGTTAGAGAGAGAGAGAGAGTGAGTGAGTGAGTTTGTGGAAAATGAAAGAGTTTCCATCTTTTATTTGCTATTTTGACCCAATTGCACATTATACCCCTCAACTTTGTATTTTCTTATTTAAATCGATATTATGATCAAAATTAACTTAAATTTATATAATCATCCATTAATACAATAATTAAGTCCTTAAAACTTGTAAATTACATATACTTAAAATTTGGGATGTTACAGCATGGGCTCCACCACGCCTATACTTCGTCCGCGAAGTCATGCTGCGCTAAACAAACTTGGGTACTTAGTCTTCATGTCTTCTTCCGATTCCCAAGTGTGATTAGCTCCCTTATGATGCTTCCACTTGACCAGCACCATTTTGATCTCTTTGTTCCGCAGCTTTTTGACTTTTGTTTCCAGTATACACTCCGGCTCATCAACGAACCTTAGACGTTCGTCAACTTTAATTTCTGAATGATCAGCCCATGGTTCCCTTCCGGGCACCAGACTCTTTCTTAAGTAGCCCACATGAAATACTGGATGAACTCCCGCTAGCTCGTCTGGTAAGTCCAAGTGATAGGACTGATTCCCAACTCTTTCTAGTATCCGGAAGGGTCCTATAAACCGAGGAGATAGCTTTCCTCACTTTATGAATCTTGTGACACCTTTCATAGGAGAAACCTTTAAGTAGACCCAATCATCCTTTTGAAATTCTATCGCTTTGTGATGGCGATCGTGATAGTTCTTTTGTCGATCTTGCGTCGTTTTCATGTACTGTCTAATGAGCTGGATCTTTTCATTGGTCTCTTGCAATAAGGCTAGACCAGCTATTGGAGTTTCTCCTGTTTCCCTCCAACAAGTTGGAGTCCTACACTTTCTGCCATACAGGAACTCGAATGGTGCCATTTTGATTGTGGAATGGTAACTGTTATTGTAGGAGAATTCAACCAATGGGATGTGATCGTCCCAGTTACCACCCAAATCCATGACACAGGCTCTGAGCATGTCTTCCAGAGTCAGAATAGTTCTTTCACTTTGCCCATCAGATTGAGGTCTGTAAGCAGTACTCATTGCGATACGAGTACCAAGACCGTTTTGCAGAGCAGCCCAGAAGTTAGAAGTGAATCTACTATCTCGGTCAGAAACAATAGACTTAGGCACACCATGCCTAATGACGATATCGTTCATGTAAAATCTGGGCAAGACGGTCCAGTGAATAGGTTTCTCGGATGGGAATGAAGTGAGCAGATTATGTCAGACGGTCAACAATGACCCAAATGGCATCATGTTGACGACGAGTCTTGGGCAGCTTTGTTACGAAATCCATAGTAATATGGTCCCACTTCCATTCTGGGATGGGAAGAGGTTGCATACTACCATAGGGTTGCTGGTGTTCTACTTTGACCAGTCTGCATGTTCTGCATTTCTCCACAAATTGCCCAACGTCTCTTTTCAACCCTGGCCACCAGAAATCCGCTTTCAAGTCGTTGTACATTTTTGTGCTTCCAGGGTGAATTAAGAACTTGGATTGGTGAGCTTCTGCAAGAATTATATCTCGCATGTTCTCGAACTTAGGAACCCAAACTCTGCCATACACACCTTTGAGTCCAGTTCCATCATCTTGCATTAATGGCAATTGAACTCTGATATTCTCGTCTTTTACATTCTCCTCCTTTAGAGCCTGCAATTGAGAAGCTCTTACATCATCTATGATGGTTGACGTCAGTATTGTGGATGTCAATGCATAACAGTATGCCTTCCAATATGCTATTCTGCTTAGGGCATCAGCCACTACGTTGGCTTTCCCTGGATGGTATAAGATCTCGCAGTCGTAATCTTTGATCGGCTCCATTGACCTTCTCTGCCTCATATTCAAGTCCTTATAACTGAATATGTACTTTAAACTTTTATGATTGGTGTAAAGCTGACACTTGGTTCCATACAAATAATGCCTCCAAAGTTTGAGAGCGAAAGTCACAGCAGTTAGCTCTAGATCATGAGTAGAGTAATCTTTCTCATGTGGTTTGAGCTGTCTGGAAGCGTATGCTATGACATTTCCTCTTTGCATCAGAACAGCACCCAACCCATGCCTGATGCATCTGTGTAAACTACAAAGTCCTCGTTCCCTTCAGGCGGGGCTAATACTGGTGCTTCACTTAATAGCTTCTTCAATCTGTCAAAAGTCGTTTGTTGTTCTTCTTTCCAAAAGAAAGTTGTATTTTTGCGAGTTAACTTGGTAAGAGGAACGGCTATTATGGAGAAGTCCTTGATGAATCGGCGGTAATAACCAGCCAATCCCAGAAAGTTACGAATCTCTGAGGCATTGCGAGGTGATTCCCAGTTCTGGATATTTTCGATCTTTGCAGGATCAACAGCAATCCCAGCACCAGATATCACGTGCCCCAAGAATTGGATCTGAATTGAATATTGAGTAGGTGCAAGTTAATAAAGAAATTATAGTTGAGTATAAGGATCATGAAACTGTTTCGAATGTTGAGACGTACCTGCCTCAACCAGAATTCACATTTCGAGAATTTGGCATAAAGTCGCTCTTTGCGCAGCAACTCTAGCAATTCTCGCAGATGTGTAGCATGATCTTCTTTGGTCTTTGAATATATGAGAATGTCATCGATGAACACGATGACAGATTTGTCAAGCATTGGCCAACAGACTCTGTTCATGAGATCCATGAAAGCAGCCGGCGCATTTGTGAGACCGAATGGCATTACCAGAAACTCGTAGTGTCCGTAACGAGTTCTGAAAGCCGTCTTTGGAATGTCTTCTTGGTGGACTTTTAGTTGATGATAACCCGAACGAAGATCAATCTTCGAGAAGTAGCTTGCGCCTTGTAACTGGTCGAAGAGATCGTCAATCCGGGGCAATGGGTACTTGTTCTTGATTGTGACTTTATTGAGTTCGCGGTAATCGATGCAGATACGCAATGTGCCATCTTTCTTTTTAACAAACAACATAGGAGCACCCCATGGAGAAGAACTTGGGCGTATGAAACCCTTATCGAGCAACTCCTGTAATTGTTTCTTCATTTCCTGCATTTCAGCAGGGGCTAGACGATAAGGAGCCTTTGCTATTGGAGCAGCTCCGGGAATGAGGTTAATGCGGAATTCCACTTGACGATCAGGTGTCAATCCTGAGATATCTTCTGGAAAGACATCTGGAAACTCGGAAACGACTGGAACGGTGGAAGGAGATTGAACTTCAGCCTTAGCATCGACGGCGTAGGCTAAATATGCAGGACAACCCTTAGCAACATGCTTTCGGGCTTTTGCAATTGAAATTAGGCATAAGTCGCCTTTGTGTCTATCACTATAAATGCAAATGTCTCGGCCCTCAGGAGTGGTAATCTTAATCATCCTTTTCTTGCATACAATCTGGGCCTCATTGTGAACCAACCAATCCATACCTACTATAACATCGAATTCCCCGAACTCCATGGGAATTAGATCTATGTTGAACACTACGTCTTCTACTAGTAATGTGCAATTCCTATATACCTTGTCTGCCTTAACTAACATGTTACTAGGAGTCTCAATATCAAGCACAAATTGTAGTTTGGAAGTAGGCATATTAAATTGATGAGCAAATGAAGTGGAGACAAATGAACGGTTGCCTCCGGAATCAAACAAGATGCGTGCGGGAATTGAACTTACAAAGAACGTACCGGTGACCACTTCCGGGTCATCTTTTGCTTTTTCAGCTGTGATTTGGAATGCCCTAGTTGCAGCCCTTTGAGATTGATCTCTGCGAGCAATGGAAGCTGCAGAAGATCTTGTTGTTGATTGTTGTGCACTCTGATCTCGTGGGGGTTTTGGGCAGTCCCTTGCAAAATGGCCAAGTCTACGGCAGTTGTAGCATGCATCGAGGACAATGCTCCCAGTGATGGCCCTTCTGCCCATAGCAGAAGCAGTATATATCTTGAGTCTTGCACTCCCCAGAGTGCGCTTTTCTGCATCGCCTGCAGTCTCTCATTTCTGAACTGGCCGAGAAGGCCTTTCCCTTCTTGGGTGAAGAAGATGGTTGATGGGATTGAGGAGAGGATCGGGATGATCCAGACTCCCCCGCTGCCTTTTTGGCGGCGACGGTTGAGTCGGTGCTGCGGCGGTTGAACCGATGACATATCCTGACAACAATACAATCTTCTCCACATTTCGAGCAGCCTCCAGTAACCCAGCAAAATTTGTATACCGAACCCCACTCATGGTTCGACGAATCTCATAGTCTAGACCGGCCTCAAACCGGGCTATCTTTCTCTCTTCGGTGTCAACTTGATGCGGTGCGAACAAGCTTAAACGGGTGAACTCAACGGCATATTGTGTAACCGTTTTTGTTCCTTGGGTTAGATTCAAAAACTTCGCCTCTAGACGGTGCTTCTCATCTGTAGGACAGTATTGTTGAGAGAATACTTTCTTGAAGTCGTTCCAGGACATGTGTGACATTACCTCCATCGTCAACACATTAGTCATGGCATCCCACCACATGACTGCATCTCTTGCAAACATTGCAGTAGCAAATCTAACCATGTCCTTGTCAACGCATTCGCTGATTCTGAAAGTTCTCTCTGTGATGGTGATTCACTCTAGTGCTGTGACGGCATCTCTAGTTCCATCAAAAGTAACTGCTCCGTTACCTTTGAAGTCCTTAAATCTACAACCCCTTTCCTTGTTAGAAGACCCAATGTCTCCTTGTCTTTCCTTTTGATCGTCTTGTTGTTGCTCCTTATTCTTTCTTTTATCAGCTTTACGTTTCGCTTCGGCCTCATCTCTGGCCCTTAATTGGTCAGCAAATGACTGAGCCTGTTCAACCATTCTTTTGGATTGTAACTCATTGTTCTGTTCCATGAGAGCTTGCATCATCTGGAACATCTGTTGAGGGGTCATATCGTCTCCTGACATGTTCTGAAATATAACAATTTATATTTAGAACATTTAGTTGTAGGTCCTAAGTGTTTACAGTTATCCTTTATTTGTCCCCGTGTGCATGTCAATCCTATCTTAGTTCAGATCATTTCCTAGAAGTCCATTCTAATATCATAACCTAAGTTTGAGTCCAAGTCCTCACGGACACTTGAAACCTCAAACTAATGCTCTGATACCAAACCTTGTGACGTCCTCATATTTTGATAGAATAATTGGAATCACCATGATCAACAAACAACCCAATAATTAACATGATAATTAATATTGAATACTTAAATTAGATTTAAGCAGTTCCACACTAAAGCAATAAAAGTATATGTCTACAGTGATCAAGTCTAACTATTACATCAACATAAATGTTTTAAAGTCATGAAATCCCAGCCCCAAAGCTACAACATCTGTGTACCAATAGCTTCTAAGTCTCCGGGATATTGAATTGATATGCTTAAGTAGAAGGTCCAGCTACACCTTTGCCTTTTCCTGAAAATATTGTGAGTCAACAGTAAGCTAATTGCTTAGTGAGATAACAGATTATGCAAACAACAAATATTTCTTTACAACCATTGCGTAACCATGGGCAGTGTAAGCCCCAATGTATGTGTGAACAGGCAGTGTAAGCCTCGTAGTATGTGAAAACCATGTAGTGCAAGCATGGGGTTGGCAGTTCAAATGCTGATCGGGGATGTGCCGAACCTGACCAGGATAACGAGTGGGATGATCAGTCCCCGACAGTGGCCTGCTGTCAGCCCCAGTCCAGGTCGCATCAGATTGTGAAGTAATGATCATGCAGTGCAAGCATGATGTAAATAGATGCACTTTCAAATGAACGCTGGCTACATGTGTGTTACATGTCAAGTACGAGTGTGCATCATAACAACAAATCATTCATGAGTGCCAAATGATGTATATGAACAATGTGAACATGCCATTGAATTGTAAACGTGTGAATGCAAAGACAATAATTGTTAGAATGATAATCTATTACTCACAGTGATTGGTACAGTGTATCGTGTCTCTGAATGAATGTGTGTTAGACAACACCACAATGATCTGTAAAATAAGTGTAATAGTTAATTAATGTCAGTAATTGCTTAAATCTTAAATTTTGAAAATTAAGTATAATTGGATCTGAATTCGGACCACATCCGAATTCGGATGGTCCGAATTGCAGATGGTCCGAAACAGGGGTGATCCGAAATGGGTATGGGGTCCGAATTAGGTAAGGTCCGAAATCACTGTTGGACCGAGTTGGTGGAGGTCCGAAATTACTATTGGTCCGAAGTCCTGTAGGTCCAAAATTGACATTGTTCCGGTTTAGGTACAGGTCCGAATTGGATGAACAGGGCCCAAATTCAGATGGTCCGAATTCGGTCCATTCAGATCCGAGTTCATACTTAGAAATTTTCCAACATTTTCCAGAAATTATATTTGGACCACTTTTGCATGTTTCAGTAGCTAAAATTGAAGATATGAACTTAAATACACTATTTCAACTTATAACATAACACTTATGTACCAAAACAACTCATTTGTGTCCATTTTTCATCATGTTTCGATGAACACACACAATAAAACACACACTAATTCCAAAATCATACTTAGAGTGTGAATCTGATCTGAAACTTGGTACACTACATTATCAACCTTTGATTTTAACATTGCAACAAAAATATGTAACATGCATCAACATTTCGAATCAAATTCCTATGATTCGGTTTCTATAAAAACCGAACCAAAACCATCAAAATTGCAAGTTTTGAGTGAATCTTACCTCAAATCGTTTGTTGTGTTGCTTATAGTTCCTTCCAATTCACTTGAATCCCGATTTTTAGCACTTGAATCCAATAATGTCGGATTCGATGATGAATTTGTGGGTTTTTCTTAGAGAGAGAGGGTGAGAGATCGAGAGAGTTAGAGAGAGAGAGTGAGTTTGTGGAAAATGAAAGAGTTTCCATCTTTTATTTGCTATTTTGACCCAATTGCATATTATACCCCTCAACTTCGTATTTTCTTATTTAAACCGATATTATGATCAAAATTAACTTAAATTGATATAATCATCCATTAATACAATAATAAGTCCTTAAAACTTGTAAATTACATATACTTAAAATTTGGGATGTTACATGATTCATCTTATCTATACTACTATATAGAGCATTTAGATAATGGATCTTAAAAAAAACACATAATGCATAAGGTACAATTTCTTAAGGCGGATGTTTGAATTATAAGACATACAACTTAACCAAGTCTCATGCTTACAATCTCCCTCACGATATGTGTTGGAATCCCTATGGTTTTTTTCCTCTATAAAAACTATCCCATCAATTTCCTCAACATATCCATCAATTTCCCTCACACGTCCATCAATCTCTTCCAAAAATCCATCGATTTCCCCCATAGATCCATCGATCACAACACATGATAAATCAATTATGCATCTCTTCAAAATCACGATTGTAATTTACTTACTTTGGATTTATGGGTGCTCATTTTGCAGGGGCCGGTGCAAGGCAAATCTTAGAAGTTTAATGCCAATATCTGGAAGCAGAGTATGATGATTATAATGTTACCATACAATCTTTTTTTATTTAAATCTGATTTGGTTTATAAGGTATCATTTATTAAAGTTATAATTGCTTCTCCATGGCCATGAGTTGATCATGCATTTCATTTTCAATGGCTTCAAGATGCAACATTTACATAAATAAAGCATCAATTTTGAACTATATTTTTTTACTCATGAACGAACATAATATACCATGTGATATTATTATTTGTCGTCGCCGTTTTGCGTGCGTACACTACTAGTAATAGTTCAATTATTTCATAAATGTCTTTAGTGCATCATAGGTAGATTATCTGGTGTCTAAAAGTTCCTCGAACTTCTCCAATGCATAAAAGTTATCAGTTGTGTGTGTGTGTATACATATATCTATAGATAGATATATATATATATATATATATATATATATATATATATATATATATATATATATATACCTAGCAATATGGAACACGACAGACACGACACGTATACGCAGTGGCGTAGCCACATTAGGAGTAGGGTGGGCCATGGCCACCCCCACCCACTCACTCACTCTCTCATATATATATATATATATATATATATATATATATATATATATATATATATATATATATATATATATATATATATATATATATATATATATATATTTATTTATTTATTTATGGTCTCTCATAATGTTCACAACGAATAAAGTGTTCACAAAAGATCTTTAGTCTATACATGGTTTTTTTATAAAATATACATAAATAAAATTTAATACATAAATATAGATTTGTAATAAAAATACAGAATTTGTATTACTGTTTGTCATAAAATTATTATTTTTCATGCTTTCTAAATATAGATAAACAACAATTACTTTTTTTATCATACTTTTTATGATAATATATATGACTATTTCTTCTTGCACCATATCTAATTTCTTAAACACCACCTCTATGCCTTTGACCTATGAATTTTCACCTTATGATTGGACAAAGAGATGTGAATAAATAAACCATAATGATGAGTTACAAAAAAAGAGATATTTTAGCCAATTATAGACATATAGGTGTGGTGCATGAAGTAGCACCCAATATATATACCTAGTAATTATTTATTATTATTAAAATTCAAAGATATACCCTTAATACCATATATCCAAAAGCTACATACTCTTTTATATATATATATATATATATATTCAGATTTTTCAATGCATACCGATTCCTAATAACTAATTTGGCCCACCCAAAAATGAAATTCTGGCTACGCCACTGCGTATACGACACAAGTTTTCCGTGTATGGGTTTTCAAAATTCATGTTTTGTGTAAATTCGTGTCGACACGAATTCGTGTTTCGTGTCTTATACGGGTCAAACACGAATTTACATGTATTTACACGTATAAGACACATATACATATTGTGTCACACGATGACATGTTGACATGAATTTACCCATCTTCTAGGGTTTTAAAATTTTTAAAAAATTTTGGATTTGTCACGAATTAATTTACCCAGGGTTTTCAAATTTTTTAAAATATATTTAAGGTTTGTGTCTTTTGAGTTGGCCAGTTACTCCACTTTGCCTATTTGCATGAGAGAGTGTCAGCCCACCCCCTTCTCCTTATTATTTAGTCTCTCATCTGTCACCATCTCTCGACGGCGACACCTCGGTGACCTACTCGACGACGCATCCTCAGCCCTCACTTCGAGCTTCGACCCTTTCTCTCCCCGAGTCCCCGACAGTCATCTCCAGTCTCCACGGCTCCTCGATCTCTGGTCATAACGGCTTCACCTCACTTCGAGTCTCCACGACTCCTCTTCGATCCTCGACAGTCATCTCCATTCTCCACACCTCACATGAACGACTCCTCTCCAGTCCTCGACGACTCCTCTTGTTCCTCGATGGCTCCACCTCACTTCAAGCTTCGACACTACGACAGTCATCTTCCGTCTCCATGGCTCCACCGGTGACCTCCTCAACTCCTCTCCGGTCCTAGACGGCTCCACCTCTCTTCCTTTTAGTTTACTTATGTTCTATTTCTAGTTGTCATTCTTGTGTTGACACTTGACATATAATACCTTATTTACAAGTGTGGCCTAACTTTTATGATCTAATACTCTCTTTCCCATATATTGATTTTTGTACCTTTACTTGATGATATCATCTAATTATTCTTGTCTCTTCTTTTTTAGGGTTTTAATTCACAGGGATAATGATTTTTATGAGATGGATACTTGGATTGGTTTTCGTGTATTCGTGTAATAATCATGTTTTCGTGTACTTCATGTGACACGACTAAATTTCGTGTCGTGTCACGTGTCGCACAAATTTTGAACGTGTCGTGTTCGTGTTTTATATCCACACACGTTTCTCGTGTCGTCTACATGTTTAGCAAATTCGTGTCGTATAAAATTCGTGTATGACACGAGACATGACACGGATACACGAATTGTCAGGGCTACACACACACGCATATATATATATATATATATATATATATATATATATATATATATATATATATATATATATATATATATATATATATATATTTGAAATCAGTGCAGAACCTAAAATTTGGTGTAGAAAATAAAACCATATGTATTCGAAGTGGAATGTTCAAATTTATAACGTTGATTCGATGTTGAATATATAAAATTCAGACGATTCAATATCAAAGATTCAGTGGTGAATATTCAAAAAAAAAAAATTTAAAAATATAAAATTATTATTCACGTTTTAAAAAGGATAAAATTCTTCTTTTTATGTAATAATTTTTTTGTTTTAAAAATGAATAATTCTTATGTTATTTAATTTTAATGTTGGTTCTGCAATTCTGCATCAAATTTTAGTTTTGCGATGTCCTCTGCGTGTGTGTGGATATATATATATATATATATATATATATATATATATATAGACACACACACACACATACATAGACGGGGTCATTGCAGAACCTAAAATTAGTGTAGAACTGTAGAACTAATATCGTCCAAAAATTATATTAATCTAATGGTAATTAAAATGATCAAGTGTGGAATTTGTGGAAAAAAATTGGTATTATTGATTTTTTAATTTCTTGAAGGGTAAAAATGAAAAAAATTGGTAATAGCAAAAATATTGACATTAGCAAAAAAAAATTATTTTTTAAATTAAAATAACATTAATATAATGAATATTTAAATCAAAAAAAGTATACCATAAAAACGAGAAATTTATAATTTTTAAAACGAGACCAGTCATGATATATTTTTTTCGAAAAAATTTTACGTGTTTATTTTTCGTAAAAGTTTTTTTACCCAAACAACCATTCAATATATTTTATCGAGATCATTCAATGTTGAAGTAACAGTTTATATCTTATATTCAACACCGATGTAATACTATATATTGTATATATAACACTGCATATACATTTAATATTAAAAGAGTCAAAATTAATAGTCAAACTTGGTGAACCACCCTTAATTTAATTTTAATTGCATATTTAGAAATACTGATATATTATCTATGACAAATAATTATACTTTAATATTTATGTGGTTTGATTTAGTTTACTATTCACGAATATTTAGAAATATTGATAAATAATATCTATGACAAATATTTATATTTTAATATTTATGTGGTTTGATTTAGTTTACATACATTTTATGTAACCAATTATTTATTAAAAATTATCCACGTTATACATGGGTTCATAAACTAGTTAAGCAATGATCAATATAACACTTTAATTATCAATTCTTGACAATTTAATTCATGAATATATCAAATATTACATTTAGGTACCGATCAACTTCAATTTGTTTAATAAACAGTTAATATTTATTATTAAAATATAATTATAATTTTATAAAATATTTTTTGACTCAACACATGTAATACATGGTTTATTAGACCAGTGACAAGTTAAATCCTTCCACTAATAGTATCTCATATAAATTTTGATTTGCATACTTATTTGTTGAAGCTTATCGGTGTGGCCTTATGATAACTTATGACGTCAGCTACAATGTTGGTAATGTTATTTTGACACGCAGACATTGGCATTAACAATTTGCCCTTTTATAATTAGGATTTAATTTTTATTTCTTTATAAGAATATACGAGTTTATGAATATTTAATACTATAATGAAAAAGGGAAAATAATGTAAAAACCAACGTACTTTTGATTTTTTTTTTTAATATTTTCTTATAATAAAAACGTTTTCATAAAATTCTCTCAACTTGCAATTTTTTACGAATTATATTTTTAATGGGATTATTATAGGAATTTTTCATAAGATTTTGTTAAGTTAAAAAGACTGGAAACAGTTTTTGTACATTGATTTTACAAAAACATTTTCAAGTTGAGGATTTACAAAAACATTTTTTATGCAATAACTTGTTTGAAAATTACTGAAAGTATATTGGTTTTTACATAATTTTCTTAATTTAAAAACGTGATGAAAGTACTGTGAACAGTACTTTGATTATATTTTGGGGGCGTTTGATTCGCAAAATCTGATGGAATCTAATGGAAAAGGAATGAATTTTCCATTCTGATGGGTTGTTTGTTGTTAAAAAATGGAATGATTATTCCATATTTAAAAAAAATTCTTCTTTTTCAAGGAACGTGGATTCCATAGGTAAAATTAATGAAATTTATTTTTCATTCATTAACATTTCCTTATATCTACCATATCGACCCGACCCAACCTAACTCAATAGGCTTGGCAAAAAAGTCCGACCCCGACGGGGAACCCGAAACTCGACCCCGACTTTACCGGGGATTCCCCGAACCCGAGTTGAACGGGGATGGGGATGGGAAACACTTTAATCCCCGACTCCGATCCGGTCCTATTTAATATCGTAGTATAAATTATTATATTTATGTAATTTATTCTATACTTTTATAAGTTTTATACATATATATTTACTATTTTCATTGTATTATAAACTATTATTTAACAATGTATATATTTAAATATGTTGAGATAATTTGTTATAAAGTTTATATACATGTATATATACTTTTTAAAACTATAATTTGTAGTAAGTATTTATTGTATGATGGCATATTACGATGGATTTTATTAAGATGATGGCAATTATAGGTGTACCTTGGTGGTCGTTGTATTTTTATATTTGATGGAGATTGTTGATTCTCGTTGTATGATTCTTCTACGTTGATGGTGGTTTTATTATAATTTTTTGTTAGGGTGATGAGTTTTTTGATGGGTGGATATGTTCTGCTATTCAGAAGTACTCTGTACCTCAACAAAACTTAATCTGCTATTCAGAAGCTCAGCTTCAATTGCAAACTCTAACGACACATACTAAAATAAAAAGAAAATTACAGTCACGTACTAGACCTATTGACACATACTAAAATAAAAAGATTATTACAGACGTGTGTCTTATATGTCGACACTTATTTTACAAGAACACTGACGTGTGTCAAAACATATTGCTTACGTCTTTTACATTTTCTCTTTGCAGAACTTGCAATGATGTCTTGGAGCGTGTGATATCTCCTTGCATAGTGCTTCTTTAAATTCATCCGGTAATGGTTCGAGAAATCCTGTAAGCTTCTCAAATGGTTCTTCAAATTTTGATATTACATTTAATCCTGGTTCATTTATTTCTTCGCTAAAATTAGAATAAATCATTATTGTTGGACTACAATAATTTATTCTAATTCTTGCTTTTTGATCTTTTTCGTTGCCTAATCTGGAAGACCCGAGATAGACGTCGGCTAGTGCTTTAACCAAATGATCCATTTGTGGTGTTGTGGGTTCTAGTACATCCCTTGTTGGGTATTTTTCATTACTTGCTCTCATTTGTATCAGAGATATTGCTGGGACAAGTACTTCATGATTATAGTCGAAAATTGGATAGCTTCCGTAGATCTTGAGGAATATTTCTCTGTCTTTTGCTACTTTTTATTTGTAGTTCTTTATTGTTAATATTAGTCTTTGTGGGAATTCTTCGATCTCGTTCAACGTCGGGTTGATATATAATGTATCAATTAGTCCATGATTAAAGTAATCTCATGCTCTGTTAGTGTTAGTGGTGCTGCTCCAGGGAGAAATATTGCTTTTGGTAAAACCCTTTTATCAAATGGTTTTCTGTTTATTGGGTATAGTTGCATAGTAGAGTGATATTGTGTATAATTCACAAGACTATCCCAATATCTTTCAAAAACTTTGTTATATTGGCTTTTTTTAATTCTTGTTTTTGTTGAGTTGTCATTATATTTTCAATTTTTATTCTTTAGTTAATTTTTGCTAAGGGATGAGTATTTAGTACCGTCATGTTGGATGATCTCTCGACGTTTCCTTTTGCTATTGTTTTGTAGGATTCGTCAAAAGCTCTTTGTGCTTCTTCTTGGCTCGTGTAACTTTTATGTGTTACATTTTTGCCTGATATGTGAGAATCCCCGGTCTTTATATATTCCTCTGTGTGGTCCGTTGAAGATAACATAATACTTTTTCTTTGATGATGGCAGATCTTCTGGTAGACTTGGTATGGGTGATGATGGTGTTGGTGCTTCAGATGTTGATACTTCTGTTTTGGTATCTTCTTCGATCGGGATTGCTGTAGTTGCTGCTATTATTTCAAGAGACTTCATCAGATCGCTTTCTTCTTTGAGAAGAGCTTCTTTTTTGCTTGTCGGGTGCTTGGATCTGTTCTTTTTTCTGCTTTAGTTGATGCTGAATTTGTTTGATAACTGCTTCCATTCTTGTAATCTGTTTGTCAACCTTTAATAAACCTGAATAAGATCTTTTGCACTTGGTGCTAAGTACTTTTTATTGTTAATGCTTGGATGCTCGTTTAGAGCCTTTAGATACTTGGTTACTCATTTAGAGCTTTTAATGCTTTCGTTTTTGATACTTCATGGATTTGCAGCTTTTTTTTACTTTTAAAAGTCTCATGCTTGAAAAAGTAGTCATTTATATATATCTTTCTTTTTTCAAGGGTCAAATTTTAGTTTATTATCTTGATATTTTTATTTGTTTTTATGTCTCTTTTAATTAGTATGTTATTTATTTCTCGAATTTTTTGTTTTATATGCTTATCTAGATGTATTTTTAACCTATTAAATATATCAAAATTTTTATCTATGTCTTCTTGCATGGTTTTTATCATGTGTTCTAGTTGTTTATCACTATATGTTTCGAAATTCATTTTTTAACATGTCGTAAATGATATTCTTGACGAAATTATTTTTACTTGTTTATATCTATTCTTTTGTAAGTATTTTAGATGACTAATAGATGATAATAGACTTTGATAATGTGTTGATTTTATATCTTTTTCAGCATAAAGCATTTTTAGTTCTTTATTTATTTTTTTTAATTCTTTATAACATCCTTTTAATCTTTTGACGTTTTCGTTATTTTTTATTTGTATTCTAGCATCACTCATGGTATTAACATGTTCATCTGTGATATTTCCTAAAATTACAGTAATTAATTCATACTCCAAATTTCTTCTATGTTTTAATAAGTTAATTTTATATTCTACTTTTCGATTATAATTTTGTGATTTTTCTAGATTTTCTAACATTTTTATTTCATTACTCAAACGATTTATTTCTTTATATTTTCTTTTTAATAATGATGTTAAATGCTTAATGCTTTTACTTTGTAGTTTTGTATCCATTGTATTAGCATGTACTTGCCGTTAATTTTTTAGTGTAAAAAATCATACTTTGTTCTTCTAATTGTTTATGTATTTTTAATATTCTAATTTTGAACTCTAGTGGTTCTTCTTTTTCTTGAGTGTATATGAGATGATGTTTTTGTTTTGTTTTTACTTTTTCTAGTCTTTTTTCTAGACTTTCGATTATTTCTTTGAAATTTTTAACTCTTTGACGTTGAATTTTAATTCTTTTTATGGTTTTGTAATTTAAGCTGGCTTGTATTCTTGAATCTACCATCGTAATGGAGGTCTTATAATAAGTGCTTTGATTTCCTTTTTTTGGTTCTATTAGTATTTTGTCTGTGTTAATAATTTGTTGCATTTGTTGAAATACTTCAGTAATTTGATTAGTATGATTTGACTGATTGTACATGTAGATAATATATTGTATTTGAATTTTAATTTCTTCTAGCAATTTATCTTTTTGTTGAAGCATTTTTCTTGTTTGTTGATGTTCTTCATGTATTTTATTTAATAATTCGGGTAGTTGTTTTAATGCTATTAAACTTAATATTTCGGTAGTATTATTTAGTGTTTTATTTGTTAGATCTATTTTTTCTCCTAATGGTCTTTCTATTTGTTCTTCTAATCCTATTCCATATGGTGTTCCTTTTGGTAAATTTTGTGGAATTTCTACTATATAATTTTTAAAAGGGATAAACGGTTTGGTATGTGTTATTGTTGAAATATTTTTATCTATTGTATGTAAATTTTCGATACTAATACTTTCTTGACATTCTATTATTAAATTTTTTATTGCAGCCATTTTTTAAATTCGAATATCTAATCTTTTTATCATTTCTTGTAGATTTTTTATTTCTTCTTCTTTTGTTAAATTTGGTTCGCTAGTTGACATTCTTGAAGTTTCTGTTGGTATATAAGTTCGATCTATAGAATTTTTTCTTAATAATGGTGTGGATATAACATTATTGTAATATCTTTGGTTAACGATTTGTTTTGGTTGTTCTAATAAAAGAAGTGGTCAAAGAAGTTTATCTATACAAATTCTAAATGTCTGTTTTAAAGTAATGCTATGATGTGAGTTTGATGTCAAATTTTATTTTTCCTTCGATTAAATTTCCTTTTCCTTTTGCAATTATACTTTCATCTTCATTAATCATCCGGTTATCTCTTATTTCGAGTTATATTGGTGTGTCTCTATCTATATATGTGCTTTTTAAATTTACTTGGATTGTTGATATATGAATATACGTTATTTTTACTCTATCTTTTTCTTTTATTGACTCAAGTCTTTTTCGTAATTGATGTTTGTTAATTATAGGAACTATTACATTTCCAATTGTTGCTTCTACTGGTATTACTTCTTCTCCGGATAACTTATCATGGTAAATTATATTTTTTTTCTAGAGATCATATTTTTAAAAATATCATATTTAAAATTATGTTTTTCTGAAAGTGTAAAATTTGTTTTTCTAATCGCTTTTTGGTTAATAATTGTATCTAAAATGTATATCCTAATGTCATTTTCTTGTTATGTTACTATAATTGCTTCATTTTTACTATTTGAAGATGATGACATTTTATTTTTTATATGAATGTATTTTTTGTATATCTAGACTTTTATATAATACTGATTTTATTTAAATAATACTAATTTTGTTAAAAATTTATCGGTGTCGCTTTTTTAAAGTAAGTTTAATACTTAGATTTTCAAATTATTTTCAAAGACGGATAGGGTCACCGAAACGTGTTGCCAACACAAAATTAACAAATAACAAAATTTTTCTAATTAAAAAAGTACATAATACAATACAATTATAACTTAAAACCAATAAGTATAGTAAGTATTAAAATTTTATAATTGTTGCCTTCGAGTCTTTATCTTTTGAAATCTTGTCAAAATTTTGTCTATTACCCTAAAAAAAATTTAAAGAATTAACAAATAAGTTTAACAATTGATCAATAACTTAAAAAATAAACACTTAACATTTCATTTGTCCATTGACCTAATTGCCTAAAATATAGAATAAGTAAATATTTCAGTAAATTAAACATATATACTTTATATTTCAGTAAATTAAAGTATTAAACATCTACTCACTACACTTAAGAAGTTAACAAATAAACTATTAAATTGACTAAATGAGAACTGATAAAAACATATTATTATACCTATATATATATATATATATATATATATATATATATATATATATATATATATATATATAGAGAGAGAGAGAGAGAGAGAGAGAGAGAGAGAGAGAGGTTTCAACTTTCAAAGGCACATACTATTTTTTTTGGGTTTTCTTAAAAATCTTTCGGCCTTTTTGGCCTAACTTAATTAATATTATATTCTTTATTGTTGTATTTATATTTCGTTGGGCTTTTTTTTAAATTTTAATTCAAACTCGGTGTTATTTTAATAAATTTAAGTAATAAAAACAACACATATAAAATAGATACATATGTTATAATTTTATAAATTTTCATAGGTGTCACTCAAAAAAAATCTTAGGTGTCACTCAGGTCCTTGATACATACGTAACTCAGTATTTTGAAGATTTATCGGTGTCGAGTGACACCCATTGTAATTAACTAAATCCGTCCCTGGTCCCCAACCTTATCAACTCGAGACTCTGGAATCACAATATGACAACTCTATGTCACAATCACAACTCAATAACTCTATACACAATTCCCAAGAAACACACACAAACCCGAATACCCAAACACAAGACTCACCAAGCCCAAAACCCTAGTCGGATCGCGGCCGCGCTACTCATCGTGATCGCGGTCGCGTTTCCCCAGTCCGGTCGCGCTCACATCACGACCCGTACTCAATCCGAACCGCCCCGCAACCTATCGCGTCCAGGGCAACGCGGCCCGCGATCAGTGGATCGCGGCCACGCTCACGGACGAAGAGAGGCGGTTCTACTCTGTTTCTTGCACAGTCGGGATTTTGATCCCCAACCTATTACCAAGTCGATGGGACTCGATGATTTAACCCCAAACACACTCAGAAACATATATATGCTAAATTCACAAGTCGAGCAGCAATTTACAACATATAATCCACAAATTCAACCCCAAAACTCACCTAAACTCAAATGAAGAAGTTGATGATGAACTTGAGAACAATTCTCTGATTTCCTTGCTTCTTGATTGCAATTGTTGCTGCTGAAATTCGGATACACACACAAACACTCTCAACTTTCTGGTTTTGAGATGGAATAGATGAAAGCAAGTAAGCAACCACCTCAGTAATGTATATGTTTTAGATTTAAACTCGGCTCGGTACCCAATATCCGATCCCGTTATCATAAAACACAAGTTTATATCAACGGGTCCCAAATTAATTAATAATCACCAAGATTAATATCTTTTATAAAAACTTAAACCCATAACTCGGTTAACCCAAAATGTCATCACGTGGCGGTTCCACGTATAACTCAATAATTCGCCCAACTCACAATAATATTTAATTTAATCCAATGAAAGAATTCCACGTACCTTTCTCAAAATTGGGATGTTACATGTATTATATGGAATCGAAGCACAAAATCAGTAAAATAAGAATCTTAATTTGTATCGGACTATCAGATGATTTTGTATTGAATCACAAAAACTAAAATTTATTTGTCTTGGAAATAAGTGTCAGATGACCAAATCGATAATAATATGAAACTAATTTTTATTGTTTAAGTATTATTAAAAAATCATTATACTTTTATGTTTTTATCATTTTATTCCTTCATCTCACGTAAAGAAATCAAATGAGTACGACAGAAAAATATAGACACTAAAAATAAGTAAATAACAAAAGGATTAAATTATAGAAAATGTAAAATAAAGTTGTTCTTTTAATATAAACCCTTTATTAAATATGACATAAATTATATTTAATTATTATGTATATTAAAATAAACTAGAAAGCATAAAAGAGTTAAATTGTACATTTGTTGAAATAAAATGGGAAACAATAATAAAATAAAAGTCATGAAAAGAAAACAAAAAAAATGAAAGAAAAGAAGATAAAAACAAAGTTAAATTGTAAATTTGTTGAAATAAAATGGGAAACAATAACTTGAACCAAAATTTAAAACGATTAAATTAACCAAGAGGTGTTTGGTTTTGCGTTATAATAGATATTATTAGATTATTACGTTACAATAACGTAAATAATTAATATAAAATGTTTGGATTGCATACACTAATAGTTAATTATTTGCGTTTAGAATTAATTCTATCACACTTTTGCATAAGTTATAAAATGTAGCTTATTTATTTAATAAATGATTATTTGGTCATTTTTACAAGTTAAAACACAAATCCAAACAATTTAAAAACTGATTATTTAATAATTGTGATGACAAACAGCAAAAGCTAAACCAAACACTACATTTCTGGCAACACTTTTTGTTACAACTATTATTTGATTATTGGTTTCCAAAACATTGTAACACTTTTTCAAACGCAAATTCAAACACTCTCTAAAATGATGTTTGTTTATTTTACAATGAAACCGTTAAAGAGACTATTTATGATTTATCTTTGGGAAAATGACATCAAATAGCTCTGAACTTTCGACTTTGTACACATTTATGTAGTGAACTTTTTTTTGTGCACATTTGGTAGTTCAAGTTTCAAAATTGTTCCAATTTGGTAGTTGGCGTACCTTTTAACCGGTTGCTTCCGGTATCGATGCCTACATGGACAATTTTTTGATGACGTGACTATCCGTTTTTTTATTATACCCGGTTTTATCTACGTGACAACCCGTTTTTTAAAATCATCCGGGTTTATAACGTCGTATGAAATTAAGAAATCACCCGGGTTTATAACGTCGGTTTTTAAAAAACCCGGTTATAAACTCGGATGATTTTAAAAAACGGGTTGCCACGATGATAAAACCGAGTATAATATAAAAACGGGTAGCCACGTCATTAAAAAATTGTCCACGTGGGCATCGAAACCGGAAGCAACCGGTTAAAAGGTACGCCAACTACCAAATTGGAACAATTTTGAAACTTTGACTACCAAATGTGCACAAAAAAAAGTTCACTACATGTTGGTACACCCTGTGTGACGATAGCAGTCTAAGTGTGTTGGCATTTTGTCTAAGTGATATTACTAAGTATTGAATATTAACTAGTGTTTGATATATGTGTGTTTATATGTGTTTGATATTTACTGATTGTATGTTTGAACTTGATGTAATGTATTACAAGAAGTTCAAACATAAAGTTCAAAGATAAATTCAAACATAAGTTAAAACATAAGTTCAAATATAAGTTTAATATGTGAAATTCGAATTTAGAATAAATTCGAATATGTCATTGGATGAAATTCGAATTTGTAGTAAATTCCTTGTAAGGTCTTTCAACTACGGATCTATCTAGACGTGACACACACCAACGGGTGCGGAATCCTCGTTAGCGGCTTGACGGATATATCACACTCACGAAACACGGAGACTACCAAGGCGCTGTATGAACAACTAAGAACGAACCTACGCGATGATTCTCTCCGAACAAACACTAAAACTTCTGATAAACTCGATATCGCCTTTTGCTAATTACTCACACGAATTCTGCAAAAGTCTGCTAATCATTCGAGTTAATCCCTAATTATAGAGACCCATTCGAGTTTGTCATGGGCCAAACTCGAATCAGGTCCAAGGCCCATTCGAATTTGTCCACCTGACAAATTCGAATTTACTACAAATTCGAATTTCATCCAATGACAAATTCGAATTTATTCTAAATTCGAATTTCACATATTAAACTTATATTTGAACTTATGTTTTAACTTATGTTTGAATTTATCTTTGAACTTTATGTTTGAACTTCTTGTAATACATTACATCAAGTTCAAACATACAATCAATAAATATCAAACACATATATCAAACACTAGTTAATATTCAATACTTAGTAATATCACTTAGACAAAATGCTAACACATTTAGACTGCTATCGTCACACAAGGTGTACCAACAGACTCCCCCTTGACGATAACTTCTAACTATTTACATTTTGGTTAAGTACTAGAACTATATAGACTGCTACCTGCATATAGCCCTGCATCTTTACAAACCTTTACTACCTTCTGGTACTTCCTGGCTTCAGACCTCCATTCTTCATGAAAGAAGACAGGTTGATCATGCAGCTTCTTCAGGTCGTCCTTCGATAGATTTATTAAGTGCAGTGGATCATACACTCTCAAAATCACTTTGTCCTGTGTATCTTCCATGACTGCTTCAGCTGTATCATAATCGACATACCACCATTTCATGTTGCTCAAAATATTCTGTGGCATCGATTTCATAGGCACCCTTTTCAAACAATTGACGGGTTTATAAACCATTCTGGCCCAAGGCCTTCCCGTATGAGGATCTATCCTTGATTCATCCTCTACTCTTTTTCCTGATCTCGGCTTAAGTCGTTCAAACTTTCCAGAACGACCCTCTTTTCTTATTATCTTGGCCATAACCTCAGCATACGGGTCCTCGCCGATATTGATCAGTTCTTTCCATGCTAACTCCTTCACTTCAATCTTGGGCAGTGTATTGAATACTTTCAGTGTTCGCCTCAAGTATTGAAGACCATCTCTCCTTTTCAAAATAAATAGCTGCAGTTCTCGGTCAAAGAACCAGCTTATAATTCCTCCTGAGAAATTTCCAGCACCCGGAATTCTCATCTTCTTCTTCATCTTCGGCTTTTCTTTCTTTTCTTCCTTCTTGAACCACAGATTCATTAAATCAGCCCTGGAGGGCTCCTTTTCTGCTTCCTCAAGTTCAGAATCTTCGACCGAGGCTATCTTGATCCCATCTATATCAATCACATTGTGATTATCTCGCACATATAACTCCGTGATAGGCTGTGAATTGATAAACACTTCGTTGACATTATCGTCCTCGTCCTCTATCACTTCATCGTCATATCTCCAATCAACTACATCCTCCGGTACGAATTCCCCTTCCTCCAATTCCTCTATATCATCTTCAAAATCAAAATCCATTTTTTCTTCCTCAATATCTCTCAAGGCGTCTACCATATCGCTTTCATGAGTCTTTGAAGAACCAGCCTCACCTCCTTCTCCTCCTTCAACACCAGCCTGACTAGGCTCCCCCTGAACTTCAGCATATAGAGCAGCAGAAAAATCTACTGGCTCATTCTTTTTTGGTGCATTGGGATCATCGCCTTCATCATCTCCCCTTTGCTGCTCCTCCGGATCCCTACAGCTCGTCTCCCCCTGAGCCTTTAGATTTTTCAGTAATTGCTCAATTAGGGATCGCATCGATCGAATCTCAGCAGCTTGATCTGCAACAAAAGTTTTAAGCTCCAGATTCTCTTCCTCAATCTTTCCAACAACTTTTTTTAACTCAGCATTCTCGTTGTCTATATTGGCATTATGCTTCTGTATTTCGCCGAGAGCCTTAGTTAGATGAAAAAATTGGATTCAAAGCTTCCTACCATGTTTTGAGGGGAGGCAGTGAATACCGCGTGCCATGTTTTAAACCGGGTCCTTACTGTCAAATCTTTGAACAAAACCTGTTATGAAGTTTTGAATAAAAGGCCACCTAATTTAACTGGCTTCGAACCTTTTGGGGTACCATGTACTTTAATGAAAACAAAACATCAACCAAAGTTTGGTGAAAAGGCTGACGAAGGATACTTCCTAGGTTATGTGCCGAATTCGACAAATAAAAGGGTTTTTAATAAATCAAATGGTACTGTAGAGATTGTGTATAACATTGAAGTCACAAGTTATACACATGAACCCCAAACTGGTCCGGAATGGATATTTGATTATGACAAATTGTTTGAGTCATTTAACATTCCTTTGGATGAATATGCAGGTAGCAGTCTATATAGTCATAGTACTTAACCAAAATGTATATAGTTAGAAACTATCGTCAAGGGGGAGTCTGTTGGTACACCCTGTGACGATAGCAGTCTAAGTGTGTTAGCATTTTGTCTAAGTGATATTACTAAGTATTGAATATTAACTAGTGTTTGATATATGTGTGTTTATATATGTTTGATATTTATTGATTGTATGTTTGAACTTGATGTAATGTATTACAAGAAGTTCAAACATAAAGTTCAAACATAAGTTAAAACATAAGTTCAAATATAAGTTTAATATGTGAAATTCGAATTTGTCATTGTATGAAATTCGAATTTGTAGTAAATTCGAATTTGTACTTGAATGCAATCTCGAATTTGTCAGGTGGACAAATTCGAATGGGTCTCTATAATTAGGGATTAAATCGAATGATTAGCAGACTTTTTGCAGAATTCGTGTGAGTAATTAGCAAAAGGCGATCTCGAGTTTATCAAAAGTTTTAGTGTTTGTTCGGAGAGAATCATCGCGTAGGTTCGTTCTTAGTTGTTCGTACAGCGCCGTGGTAGTCTCTGTGTTCTGTGAGTGTGATATATCCATCAAGCCGCTAACGAGGATTCTGCACTCGTTGGTGTGTGTTAGATTTATTTATTTCGATCTTAGGAGTTGTTTTGTAATATTTATCGTCTTTGTAATTTGTCTTGTATTTTATTTCTATGTAATTTATGGTTATGCAAAGTGTAGGGGCCAAAAGTGCCATGTTATGTAAGTTAATTAAAGGAGCCTACAAAAGGCTCCTAGGGTTACTTTTTGTTACACGGTTGACTATTATGAATTCAATACAGCCGCCACTGTTCCATTGTTCTCTCAATATTCATATTGTCTCTTCTTCATCATATTACATTTATTGAGCTTGTTTCTTCATGTATATGATAAGAATATCATTAAGGTGCTGAAAATATACGGGAATACTTCATTACAATTGGTATCAAAGCTCAGAGGGGCGGATTTAAACTGACTTGTTCGGATTCTGCTGGGTTTTTGAAAGTGTTCTTCGTGTTCTTCATCTCATGTCGGTTAGATCTTCATTTCCTTTGTTTTTTCGTGTTTCTTATGTTATAATGGTCATATAAACATCACATTATCATTATCTACTGATTTTAAACTCATTTAGTTCCATATCTTTGTTAAAATCATCAAGAATCGACCATTATTAAGTTTGAAAATATGGGTTGTTTAAGTGGGTTTTTCATGTGTTCATGCTATTTTTAAGTGTTTTTTAGGTTGTTTTAAATCACCAAAAGTGTTTAAAATAGTTTATAAATCATTTAGAACTGTTTTTAGGCTTTAAAACTGTTAAAAATCGAATTCTGCTCATTCTGCCTTAGAAATCGTAAAAAAACCTGCTGTATTTCGGATTACTACTGTAGCATTTCGGACCAAATACGCACCATTTTCGGACCTCAAATCATCCTAATTCGGACCTCATTTCGGTCCAATTCGGACCTTCCTTAGGTGAATTTCGGACCACCATAAGCCTATTTCGGACCACACTTCGGTCCCATCCGAACTTCGGACCATCCGAAGTTCAGATCAGGCTTTACATCTTTCACTGTTGGGACTTGTTCTTAAAATTTTCAAATTTCGGACCTCACCCATTTCGGTCCATCCGAATTCGGTCTATCCACTATTCCAAATTCGGTCCACACAAATTCGGTCCTTCCACTGTTCATCCGAATTCGGTTCATCCGAATTCGGTCCATTAGGTCCATCCGAAATTAGGTCAACCGAACTTGGTCCCCACCCGTAGTACTGTTCATCCGAATTAGGACCACAACCATCCGAATTACTGTTCACCATCCGAAATCAATCCATCCGAATTCACCCATCCGAATTCGGTTCCCTCATCCGAAACACTGTTTATCCGAATTCAGACCCTTCTGTTTTCCAGTCCAACCCATCCGTGTTCAGTTTCCACCTCTAAGATCTTCATATTCTTAATCAGCACCCATAATCATAATGTCTCGCGAAGCTCTAGTACTCGGATCTGAGAACAGACCACCAGTTCTCTATCCCGATGAGTACGAACAATGGAAATCCCGGTTCCTTAAGTTCGTTGGAATGCAACCTCTCGGGAACCTGATGCTTCAATCTATATCCGAAGGACCCGTCATCTACTATCGAGAGATAGCTGCCAGACCTGAGGCTGACCCCCCTGTCCAAGCCTCAAAGGTTGAAAGAGAGCCGGCAAATGACGCCGAGAGGGACCGCCAGCACACTGATAAGAGGGCAGAATATCTGATTTATCAAGCCCTCCCCACTGATATTTTGGTCGGTGTAGACAGTAAAATGCCTGCAAAAGAAATGTGGGACGAGCTGGAAATCCAAATGCTGGGGGCAGATCTTGATGATCGTGCCAAAATCGAGGAGGCGAAGGCAAAGTTTACGAAATTCTGCGCCAAAGACGGGGAATCTCTGCAAGCCACATTCACCAGGTTCTGTGCAGTCCTTAACGAGTTAAACAAACTGCACATCAAGAAGGATCGGGATGATATCAACATCCAATTCTTTGCCGCCTTAGCCCCCGAGTGGCAACTTGCATGTCGGGCAACGAAAAGAGTCCTGAACATTCCTGAGGTATCAATAAATGTCGTCTTTAAGGAGATTAAGAAATATCAAGGGGATGTGGATCAATAGAAGCTGATGGCAAATCAGTTGGCCTCTCTACTACTATCGGCCAACACAAGGTTGAAACCGAATGATTCGCTAGCCTTGATCACCAACACGCAGATTCCGACTCCATCTTTTGCTCCTGGTTCTTCATCGTCTCAGTACATGTATGCTTCTCCTCCGCGTGAGGTCTATGATGAGGAGGAAGCTTCGATCCAAGAACAGATAGCCTTGTGGACCAACCGTCTCCAACAGCGACGGTTCTCTAACAAGACCAACAACCAACTCCGTTATGACACCGGTCCACGGAGGTACTCAGATGATAGGAGAGATGACCACCGCGATGACTATCGCAGGGATGACTACCGAAGGGATGACAGGGATGATCGCCGATATGATGATAGACGCGACTATCGCGATGATCGCCGTTATGAAAGGCGAGATGATAGGCGCGATGATCGCAGGGATGACAGGCGGGACGATCGAAGGGATGATCGTCGGGATGACCGCAGGGACCGAAGGCGTGATGACAGCCGCGAGCACCGCAGGGCCGACAAGAGGCCGGCGGAAAGAAGAGAAGAAAGGCCAAGAGTAGATGAGCCAAAGGCCACTGATGAACGTCTCTGCTACAAATGTGGCAAACCGGGCCACTTTGCTAGGGAATGCAAGGATAACTTCGAAAGAGACGTTGCTTACTACGAGAGAAAGCTCGAGGCTGCCAAGAAAAAAGCGGATGCGTTAGCCCTCGTCGCCCATGAGGACTACTGGGATGCTGAAGATTCTGAAGACGAGGATGACAAGGGCAAGAATTGCTACATGGTTGATCGTCTGGGGTTGGGACATGTGCTGATTTCACTGCTGACAATTCAGACATTGCTGCTGAGGGGGAGACAATGAAACATCCACCAGCATGTCTGATGGCTATAACCGACGATCCCGAATGCTCCACATCCGGTTCCGAGTCCAGTGAGGTATATTCCTGTTACATTCCTGCACATGTAAATAAATTATTTGTAGATAATGAATGTACACTACACACACAAATACTTGATCTACAAGATAGATTAAATGCTGGAACTGCAAGATGTGTACAGGCTGAACATCAAGCTCATATTCTGAAAGAATCATCTGAATTATATCATTCAAAATGGTTAACTAATCATAATGTTATAAAACAGATGTTGATAGAAAAAGTAGATGTTCAGGATAGGAATATATACCTTGAATCTTGCATGGAAACGCTTTCAAAAGAAAAACTCTCTTTAAAAGAAGAAATTTCTGTTCTTACAAAACAATTAGATGTGGTAAATATGGAAAATATAGACAGTTTAGAAAAATACAAAATGATTGAAGAAGAAAGGATAAGTTTGTACGCGAGAATAAAGACCTTGACGATGCATTTTTAAAAAGGGGTCAAACAGAACAAACTATCCATTTAAATCAGCCCAAAGAAACTAGGTTTTACCATTCTAAACAAGGAATTGGTTTTAAAAATCCTAAATATTTGGAAAGGCACAAAATGTTTTACCTGTATTTTATGACATGAATTATATGGGAGCCGGTATTAAATCTTTCTTTTTTGAGTCATCAAAAGAAATTTTAAACCAAGAAAATGAGAAACGGGTAAAGATAAAGAAATTTCTTTTCATTATAAAGATCTTAACGAGAGTTATTCTTCTAGAGTACCCACTTTAGAGGAAGATCTCTCGTCAACTTATTCAGAAACTGAATTGAAAACTGAAATCGTAAAATCAACTCTTCAACTTTATATTCCTGCAAAAGTTCTTCAACAACAAATCATTGTTTTAGAAAAGGAATTGAAGTCGTCTCAAGAGAAAGCACTTGATCTTCAAGATGTTCTTCTTAAGAGAGAAGAAGAATTGATAAATCAATCTTTTCAACAAACTGTGGAAGTCACTGTCTACAGAGAAAATTTGGAAACAGTTTCACAACAATTGAAAGATCTTTCAAAACAACAAACACTTTCTCATTCCATAAAAATTCCGTGTATGTCATCAGATAAAGGTAAGGCTAAAGCTGAATCTTCCTCTATCATTGTCAAAGGTGAGTGCTCAAAAGTTTTCAAAAATGAGGTTACTAAAAAGACTCAGATCAAATCCAAGTCTTTTAAGAAACCCACTCACCACCAAAAAGAAAAGTCTGTCAAGTCTAAATCTTCCGTGCTTACTGACTCTAATCGTTTTGTTCCTACAGATCATATAAGGAGAGTCCCAAAAACCACCATGCAGGATTTTACAAGTTTTTTTTGTGAAGAAGGCTTTAATGCGAAGTGAATTTGTTACTAGAGATAGGATGTGTGTAATCTCTAAAGACAATTTATGTAACAATGTGTGTGACAATGTCTGTAATGATGTACCGAATTCTACTGTTCCGTTAAAGTACTCTTTCAAGGATTTGTTTAATCTATGTCCAACTACATATAGACGACAGGTTCCTGAAATGAATGCTTTTGTGCCTTACCCTGTTAAACGTATTCGGAAAAATAAAACAAAAAATAGTGCATCATCGGCCACAAACAAAGTTGAGATGTGTCCGTTGCCAAGGCCCAAAACCAAAGAAACGGTCAAAAAGGTCTCAAAAAGACAAAAACCGAAGGCAATTTCAGCGCCTAAGGTTCCAAAACCCAATAAATCCAATCTTCAATGGATTCCAAAGGGTTGTGCATCCGGACCACACACAAATGCTAGTTGGGACGTGCCATATAAATCTGGAAATCCTAACAAAAAGGGACCCATATTGAGGTGGGTACCGAAGGTTGTGTGATCTTAATGCAGATGGTTCTTGGTTACTTCTGATCAAGACCCGTGCTTCAAAGAAATGGCTTCTAGTTACCTTAGACTAGGACCCGTTCTTTTGCTTGTCGGTTGTGCTTAAACCGACACGTTTGGCTTCTGTGCACACAGCCCAGGACCCGGTCTTAACTCATCATGTTTTCTGAACATCTCGGTTCAGAACACGGTTTGATTGTGAATTAAAAATGGATGTGTTTGAATGCATATAGTTTTTCATTATATGAATTTATGTGTTTTTCAGGCTAAGTCCATTTGGTATATGGATTCGGGTTGCTCCAAGCACATGACAGGAAGAAGAGAATTGCTGTCCAACGTTGTTGAACAGTATTGCGGAACTGTGAAATTCGGGAACAACCATCAGGCTCACATAAAAGGATACGGGGACTTAGTTCTAAATAATCTGGTCATCAAGGATGTTGACTATGTTGAGGGGTTATCTCATAATCTTTTTAGCATAGGACAGCTCTGCGACAAAGGACTAGAAGTAACGTTTAGGGCTAAGAACTGCAGTGTTAAGAACATGGATGGAAAAGAAATCTTAACTGGTTCCCGAAAATCTAACCTTTACACCATTGACGTAGCTAAGCTTGTAGTGAAGGATAACATTTGCCTACTATCAAAAGCCTCTTCAAAAGACTCTTGGTTGTGGCATCGAAGATTATCCCATTTGAATTTTGATAATATCAACAAGCTGGTTGCGAAGCATTTGGTCAAAGGACTTCCTGAGTTGCGCTACGAAAAGGACCATCTGTGCGGAGCATGTGAAAAAGGAAAAATGAAACGATCATCTCACAAACCAAAGCCCGAACCATCAACAAAAAGAGTTTTGGAGTTACTTCATATGGATTTATGCGGACCGATGAGAACTCAAAGCATAAATGGAAAACGATATGTGTTGGTTATCGTTGATGATTATTCTCGATATACCTGGGTCAGGTTCTTGCGTTTTAAGGACGAGACAGCTCAAGAAATCATTGATTTTATACAGAGTGTCGAGACCCAACAGCAGCTGTCAGTACAATCAATCAGATCAGATAACGGTACGGAGTTCAAGAACTCAGTAGTGGAGGGCTTCCTTCGATCCAAAGGGATTCAGCATCAATACTCTGCTGCTCGAACACCTCAACAAAATGGGATCGTGGAAAGGCGTAACCGTACGCTAGTAGAAGCCGCTCGTACAATGCTCACATACTCAAAGCTACCTCCGTTCTTGTGGGCCGAAGCCGTATCAACAGCATGCTATACACAGAATCGCTCCACAATCCATAAGCGCTTTAACAAAACTCCTTACCAACTTTTTTTGAATAAAGTACCATTTATCAAGTACTTACGTGTATTTGGTTGCAGGTGCTATGTGCTGAATGACAAAGACAACCTCGGGAAATTTAACGAAAAGGCGGATGGAGCGATCTTCATTGGATACTCATCCAACTCGAAGGCGTATCGCGCATTCAATACCCGAACCAGAACAGTCAATGAAAGTGTGCACGTCACATTTGATGAGTTGGCTGAACTGGCACCCGAAGTT
Organism: Centrapalus pauciflorus; assembly: GCA_020465985.1. Taxonomy (NCBI): domain Eukaryota; kingdom Viridiplantae; phylum Streptophyta; class Magnoliopsida; order Asterales; family Asteraceae; genus Centrapalus; species Centrapalus pauciflorus. The sequence continues at coordinate 366,391 of JAANYP010007783.1, read as the reverse complement.
GATCAATCAGGACCACGCATTACTCAAATGCCTGGAGACTCTTCGAATAACCCCATTTCTTTTTCTTCTTCTGATTTGGTTAATTTATTTGATCATTTTTATGTTGAATTTTTCGGTCCTAACGCTAGTGTGTCTAATGTTGTAAATAATGTAGGTAATCCTTCCAGTTCAATTGCGCCGCAAAGTTTCTCCGCTCCATCTTCATCAACATATCCTCATCCATCCACATCATCCACCGACACATCCGCTGTTGAATCTACTCCTGTAATACCCTCACATATAATACCAACGATTCTTCCTTCACCTGAACACTCGGAAATTGAACCAGAACCTGTGGTACCATCATTTGAAACCATTGACCATGAATCCTCATCCATCCCCATATTAACCACAGAGGTTCCATCCCGAGCACCCCTTCCACACGAGATCAAATGGACCCGAAGTCACCCAACAGAGCAAATCATTGGTGACGTATCAACAGGATTTCAAACTCGTAGGGCATCTGCTAATGAATGTCTCTACGCATCATTCTTGAGTATGATAGAGCCCGCTCGTGTGGATGAAGCCCTGACAGATCCGGATTGGATAGTTGCAATGCAAGAGGAACTCAACCAGTTTGAACAGCTAAGAGTATGGCGGTTAGTTCCCAAGCCAAAAGACCGTACAGTCATCGGAACAAAGTGGATCTTTAAGAACAAACGAGATGAGAACGGCATTGTGATAAGGAACAAAGCAAGACTTGTTGCCAAAGGCTACCGACAACAAGAAGGGATAGATTATGACGAGACCTTCGCTCCAGTTGCACGGATCGAAGCAATCAGAATCTTCTTGGCGTACGCGGCACACAAAGACTTCAAAGTGTACCAAATGGACGTCAAGACTGCCTTTCTAAACGGTGAACTTAACGAGGAAGTGTATGTTGAACAACCACAAGGCTTTGTTGATGCACATAAACCTAACCATGTTTATGTGCTAGATAAGGCCCTCTATGGTTTAAAACAAGCACCTCGAGCATGGTATGATAGTCTTTCGAATTTCCTTATTTCTGCCGGTTTCTATAAAGGTGTAGTGGACACAACTCTGTTCACTAAAAGGGAAGGCCCACATATAATGCTAGTACAGATTTATGTCGACGATATTATATTTGGATCTACTGACAGTAATTTTTGTAAGGATTTTTCAGCCCTAATGGAGTCCAGGTTTGAGATGAGTATGATGGGGGAAATGAACTTTTTCCTCGGATTACAAGTCAAACAACTTGAGGATGGGATTTTTGTGAACCAGTCGAAATATACTCTTGACATTCTCAAGAAGTATAAGTTAGACTCTTGCACGAGTATCGCAACTCCCATGGCCTCCAACTGTAAGTTAGACACCGATCCTTCCGGGAAAAGTGTCGATAATACAACTTACAGAGGGATGATAGGATCCTTACTATACTTGACTGCCAGTAGGCCGGATATAGTGTTTTCAACATGTCTTTGTGCTAGATTTCAGGCCGACCCAAAAGAATCACACCTAACTGCGGTAAAACGCATTTTTCGTTATCTTAAGGGTACACCCGAACTTGGTCTATGGTATCCAAAGGGAACCGATTTCGATCTTACCGCGTTTTCAGATGCTGATTTTGCAGGTTGTAGAGTGGACAGAAAAAGCACGTCGGGAGGAATACAGTTTTTAGGAGATAGACCGGTGAGTTGGTCTTCCAAAAAGCAGAATTGTGTATCCACATCTACAGCTGAGGCTGAGTATGTAGCAGCTGCAAGCTGTTGCTCTCAAGTGCTGTGGATGAGAACACAATTACGCGATTATGGATTCTCACTCACCAATATCCCTATTTATTGTGATTCTCGAAGTGCAATTGCCATCTCTTGCAATCCCGTGCAGCACTCTCGAACAAAACACATAGATATCAGGTATCATTTTATTAAAGATCACGTGGAAAAGGGAACCATTGAGTTGTATTTTGTTGGCACGGAATACCAACTTGCGGATATATTTACTAAAGCTTTAGACGAACCTCGTTTTCAGTTTTTGGTGTCCCATATCGGCATGTTGAATCCACCTTCCAATTAAATATCAGATATTGTCTTAAATAATTCTATTTCAATCTATCATGATTGAGATTCCTTTATTTTAGAAAATATCTGTTATTTAAATTTAAGGATTGTGTCACAAAATTGAAACTCAATATTTCCTTATCTGCGTATATTTTTAATAATTAATGATCCTGATAAATTGCTGTGTGAATTGTTCATCACGGAGTGGGATGCAAACAGTATCCAGGTTTGTCTGTACTTGTAAGGCTAAAAAGGGTTGTCGCGTTTAAAATCTGAAAAAGAAAAGGAAAAAGGATCGGTATTCATTTGAGGGGGAGTAGAGTTAGGATTTTAAATTTTATAATTGTGTGTTTCTTTTTATTTCTTTTATAGTTAAATTTTTGAATTTTAGGTTAGTCTTAATTTTAATTTAATTTTAAGTTTTAATTTAATAGGTCAGAAAATCACAAAAAGATTTTAACTTTCAAATTTATAAAAAAAAAACCAAAAAGATTTTAGGTTACTTCATTTCATTTTATTTTAATTTCAAAATTAAAGAAAATACCAAAAATATTTTTTATTTTGTATTGGACCAAAATTTCTTTTTGTTTAATTTCCTTAAAAGCCCAAAAACATTTTTTGTTGTTGTGTTGTGTTGTGTGACCAACCCGCCGGCCCACTTGTCCATTTGGGCGCGGATCCCTGACCCGGTACCCGACCCATGCGAGATTTAAAAGGGGCGGTCAACAGTCAATGTCTTCACTTACAAGATATTTTCCATCTTCTTCTTTCTTCTTGCTCCCGTCGACACCACCACCCCAAACCACCATTATCATCCTTCGAAGCTTTTCGATTCTCATCTTCTTCGGTTTTTCTTGCATTTTCCTACTTTGGCATCATCAGGTAACATTCTTTTCACTTTATTTCAGTCTTTAACTTCCTAGATTGCTCGTTTGAATTTTTTATAGTTTTTTCTTTCGGTTTTTATACATTTTAGGTACTGAAATGAGTTATTTTTCTTTAGTTGTAGTTAGATAAAATGTTCAGCAACTTGTTTTAGACTAGGATCTGTAATTTCATGCATTTTTATTAACATTTCAACTGTTCACGTTTATTTTTTGCATGAACATTAACTGCACTCATGCAGTTTCGGATGTCCAAATTCGGACCACCACCCGAATTCGGGTGTCCGACTTAGACTAGATTCAAAAATTTTTTCAAAGTACAAATCCAATTTCGGACCACTGTTGATCCGAATTCGGTTCACTGTGGATCCGAATTCGGACCATCAAAGCAGGGTCAAAATTTTCAAAACTTGAAAATTGTCTAAGTCTGTTCACACTGTTCATCCGAATTCGGATGATACCCGGATTCGGTCCCCATCCGAATTTCAGGTACCATCCGAATCCGGACCTTACCATATCATTGCATGCATTTTCACAAGTCATCAACCGAATTCGGATCATGTTCCATGACCCATCCGAATTCGGACCACTGTCATTCACTTCATGACTTACACTTCGGACCATCATCCGAATTCGGTCCCCATTTTCACCTCATCCAAATTCGGACCACCACAAATCATTCATGCATTATCCGATTTCGGACTGATCCGAATTCGGTGACACTGTTCATCCGAATTCGGACCATCCGAAATCCAACACTTAGGATTTTTTTTAATTTTAAATTTTTTCATTTTTCCACTTCTGCATGTTTATATAAATTAAAAAATCACAAAAATAGTTCCATCCAAGTGCACCATTGATTAGAGTTAGGATCAGTGTTTGAGTGAAACGGTCTTATCTAACATCGGTCTCTTAACGATTGACTTTGGACTTTATTAGTGGAATTTTATTCTGCTAATAAAGACCCGATGCTAAATAGATCAGACATTTTCTATTTCACACTCATCTAGACTTCACATCAATGCATTATCATATCAAGTCTTATGATTCTAACTTTGTTGCACTTTGCAGGATAATGGATCCCGCAATCATTCTCACCGTACCCCATCCTCCCATACCAAATAACAATGCTCAGCTACCTGAGGAATCCATTCTACCCAGCGCCGAGTTTGTCGAGTTTATCCCATATAACTGGCAACTCGACGTTTCCATCCTTTCAAAAGAAACCCAAACCCTTGCCTTCGACATCCTCACCCGCCATCCCATATATTATGCACTATCAACTGCCATAGCTGTTCCCCAGATATACCTCCAACAATTCTGGAACAGGCTCCAATATATAACCGACCCCGAACCTCACTTCACCTCCACCATTGACTGCGTTCCGGTCAAAATCACCACCGCTGCCATCCGCCACATTCTTCATCTACCAATAGAAGACTACCTTCCCACCCTTGATTCATTTGACCCAAACCCATCCGTATCTGAGGCCCTAACTGAGATACAAACTCTAGGGTATGACGGTATTCTTACCAAACCATCAGACTTCCGCACGAAAAACCTTCAGTCCCACTGGCGGATTCTATTCGATGTGCTTAACAAATGCCTCACCGCCAAGCATTCAGGTCATGACTCGGCGTCGGCCCAGGTATTAGCCATGTTCACCGGCTTTGCCTTTGACCGACACGTGGACTATGCCGCTTTCATCTTTGAAGAATTACGAAGAGTCTACGTCGAAAGAAGCACAAAGAAAGGCCGCAAGTATGTTCCTTTTCAAAGATTCCTTCAACTCATCATCTAGTATGCAATGGATCAAGACGATGACATACATGAACGTCCGGAGGCTGATGTCTACCCCACAGTGGCAATCCAAAAGTTAACTCTGCCAAAGGGGGCCCCGACGGTACAGGTGATGAAAATTCCTCTATCTACTCTAACGAGGTCAAGGGGCACAGAGCGGGTAAGGGCGTATATAAGAGAGAATTATCCGGATGAGTCTCAGTCGGAATCGACTGAGACTAACCAGTCCGAAGGTGAGCAACGACAGAGTGAGCATGAGGAAGAAGAGATGGATGTTCAACAATCTATGGGTTTCGGTGAGCGGGAGGTTGAGATTGTGAGGGAGGGAGATGTAGGTGAGACGGCAGAGACGGCGGATTCCGAAAGAACCGTCTCTGTCGTAAGAGCGAGGGAAATTCAGTCTGAGGGTGAACCAAGCCCTGTTAGCCGGACTCCCTTTCATAAGACCGTTAGTCCAGCGGTCGAAACAACCCCCACCACCCACTTGGTTTCCCCTCAAAGGGAAACCACTTCATTCCACGGGGATCTTCCACATACTCCATCGCCCTCTCATTCGGAGAGTGGCGGTGTTGAAAGAGGTCACACTCCTCCCCACGTGACCGAACTTCCTTCACCCACGATTCCATCCCCACATATACACACCATGCACGATGCCTTTGTGGCATCCCCAAGAGCTGCCTCCGTGGCAACTCAACAAACTTCCGGATCTGAGCGTCCCGTAGTGGAGCCAGAGATGACGGAAGGAAGACCGGGAGTGGCTCAATCAACGCCGTCCACTTCCGGTCATCTCCCCATCAATCTGGAGATGCTAACGGCAGCATTACGTGCTGCCGGAGTTATTACCCGGGCTGACCTGGACGCCCAAAGGGAGGCCGCCGAGGACCGTCACACCGCCCTTCTTTCTCTTATCAAGGGTAAGGGTGTCGCCTCCGAAGCTGGCCCCTCACCAGGTTCCCATTCAGTCCATCTTCAGATAGTCGAGCTCTCGGACAAGATCGATGCTCTCAATCGTTTGATTCTTCAAGTCCAAGAGCAGCTCAATTCGCGAATGGATCGCCTCGAGTCGGCGGTCATAGACCTTCAGTGCCGCACTCAGGCCGAAGCCCCTAAAAGGAAACATGACGACCAGGACGACCCTGATCGTCATGAGGGGGAGAAGCGCAGAAAAGTTCAGTTTGAGGACCCAGTGTTGAGTTTAGGGGGAGCAGAGACCGCCGAGGGTTCCGAGTTTCAGGGGTCGGGGGAAAAGTCTCAGGAGGCTCAGGAATACATGTTAATAGAAGACGAGCCCATGGTCGAGGGTCCAGCTCCACTGGATCCGATGACAGCTATGGTAGAATTTGAGGAACCGCACGAGAAGGTTGAAATCATATTAGTTTCTGACTCAGATTCCGATTCCGAGGACAGCCAACCTTTATTAACTCCTAAGCCTGAGCCTGATTCTCCAACGAAAAAATCCTCATCCTCTTCTTTCGATTTCCTGAATTCACCACCCCGAGCCCATCAGGAAGATATACTCTCATCCATCCAAGCTCCCCTGTCATTAAAAGAATCCCACATTACTATCAGCCCTCCACGATCCCCAAGCCCACCTCCAGTCCAACAAACCCAACGTTCATGTCCTTCCCCAACAAAAAGGGTCGATTGCTTCGACGAAACTCCGGAGGGCCCTGGCGTATACAGAAAAGATGATTTATTTTGGGTAGATCACTACACAAAAGGCAAGGTTCATACACTGCCGCAGGAAGAAAAAGATCAAATGCGACAAGAACGGCGGGGGACTATTATAAAGCTTCTCGAAGCTAAAAAGGATGAAATAGAAGAACCCCCCGTTCAGGGCCTTAAAGACTTCTTGCAAAAGTTTCCCCCGGAGCAGTTTCAGAACCCTTACCTTGAAGAAAGATTTAAAATGGTATTCAGAAAGAAACCTGGAGCCTTCAGCAGACGCCTACTCATGGAACTTACGAATGTCTCCAAAGCTGAACAGGCTGAATACTACCAATTGATGCTCCGGGAACAAAGGTCTAAGGTGTCAAAGTCAAAGATCAAAAAGCTCAAGACAATCACTATGTGCAAAAGAGCCAGAGTCTTCTATCCCTCCTACCAAGTGGAAAGAGAAGATGGTACGGGAGATGACATCTTCGAGTATGATCTTGACTTCATAAGTGCGGATGACGTTGAGTTCCTTCACAATAGTCTGAAAAATTGCATCAGGAAACGTCTAACGCACATGACCGCCGTAGGAGCCCTAGTACGAAGCATGAACCGCCGATCGATCATAATGTGCTTAAGAGATTTTCAGATGGCGATCGAGAGTGCTATGGTTAAGGTAGGCCTACGTGCACCAGAACAAGATAGTTTTCTTTTAGCCCACCACCCGGCCTACAGAGTTATACTTTCTGGAGATCCGGGTGTCATTTTTGTAAACTACAAGGGCTACAAAAGGTATATGCGCTTTGAGGACCTTCCTTGCTTCTCCGATGGTACACTTAGATTGGTTCGAGCTGCTCTTACAAAGAAAGTACAAGATTATGATGCTTAACCAGATCCTGAACAAAGATGCTCACCAAAGGAAATACAGGATACACTCAGCGGCATAGACTACCTGAACGAGCGGCTACATACAAGACAAGTAACCAGACGTTTCGACGTCATACTTGGTCTTCGAGAATCTACTGACCATGCCCGAGTTCCAGGACCTCCTAAGTGATCGAAAAGGGGGAGATTGTTAGATTTATTTATTTCGATCTTAGGAGTTGTTTTGTAATATTTATCGTCTTTGTAATTTGTCTTGTATTTTATTTCTATGTAATTTATGGTTATGCAAAGTGTAGGGGCCAAAAGTGCCATGTTATGTAAGTTAATTAAAGGAGCCTTCAAAAGGCTCCTAGGGTTACTTTTTGTTACACGGTTGACTATTTTGAATTCAATACAGCCGCCACTGTTCCATTGTTCTCTCAATATTCATATTGTCTCTTCTTCATCATATTACATTTATTGAGCTTGTTTCTTCATGTGTATGATAAGAATATCATTAAGGTGCTGAAAATATACGGGAATACTTCATTACAGTGTGTGTCACGTCTAGATAGATCCGTAGTTGGAAGACCTTACAAGTGGTATCAGAGCCTACGGGGTGTTCTTCGTGTTCATAAAGATACATCCTAGGTTTCTTGACGTTTTTGGAGGGTGAATATCACGTATTTTTGAGGTTTTCGAGCTTATCAAATTAGATTCCGGGAAATACCTTTTTGTAGTTTACGTTTTTTTATCAAAATCAATATTTTTACTTGTAAAAATATTGATTTAATCTGAAAAACGTGAAAAACTCGAGGTATTAGCCGCTTTTCAAATTTGCGGCGCTCGACTTTGTTAAGGAGAAATTAGGGTTTGCTCAGATTCGAGTTTGACCAAAATACGCTCCTTTCGAGTTTCCTAAAAGTGTGTTTCGAAATTGGCCATTTCGACTTTGCTTTGGATTTCGACTTTACTATAAAGTCGAATATAGGACATTCGAGTTTGCTTGGTTATTCGAGTTTAGTTGGACATTCGAGTTTAAGTGTAATTTCGAATTTAAGGACCATTCGACTTTGCCATTAATTTCGAATATAGGTTGATTTCGAACTTAATTTTGAATTTAGTTCCAAAACAGTTTAAAATTAATCAGATTCGAATTTATCCAAATTCGAAAGGATTATTTTAAATTAATTTCGAATTAAATTAATTAAGTTTAAATCCAAAATATCTGAAACAATGACAAGTCTACAATGGTTTATGGAGATGGATCACGAGGTTGGGAAAGCCAATACTCCGCCAAAGTTGATGAAACTTGAAGATTATTACTGGTGGAATGATCGGTTTGCCGACTTCACGCGATTTAATGATATGCGCATGTGGATTTGTATCGACGAGGAATATATTCCACCTACAGCTGAGGTCGAAGGACGACAAAAGGTTGTTACTTATTCAATGATGAAGGATGACGACAAGAAGGTATATGAAGCAGAGGACCGTGCATACGCTATCATTCGGATGGCATTACCTCAGGACATACTGCACACCTTCCGTAATCAAAAGACAGCAAAAGAGCTGTGGGATGCGTTGGAGAAGAGGTGTGAGGGTAAACCGAGGGTTAGAAGGAAACGCATGGAAATGCTCAAGCAGCAGTTTGCAATCTTCAAAGCATTGAAGGATGAAAAGCTGGAGGAGACTATCACTCGTTTCTATCATCTGCTTACTGAGTTAGACAGTCATGACATTGAGTATAGTGAAACTGAGAAGAACAACAAGCTTCTGGACGCTTTACCGGCCAAATGGGAGATGTATATGGCCTTAATTAAGCATGATGAAGACAAATACTACACTCTAACTCTAGAGAATGTTGTGGGAACGCTGAGGGCATATCATTTTGAGCTGCTGAAGAAAGAAACGGATTATGACCAAGTTCATGATCCAAAAATGTACTTCGGAAAATCAAAACCTTCAGTGGCAGCCGAAATGAAGACAGCTACAGCCTTCTTCTCGGGAGAAACGTCGTCACCGGCTGAGACTGAAGACTCACAGAGTAGGGCTTTCTTAGGGTTCGCTAGACCAGAAGAAAAGCAGCATCAGGCTACTCCGACATCTACATCTCAAGGATATTCTAAGATGCCTATGAGCGCAAAATCGGCTGAAGACCATCTGAATCTGTTGGCTTCATTCGTGGCCGCTTATGGCAATTGCGTTCAAGGCAAAATCAACGATCCTGCACTTTGGGATGAGGATTACGATCAGGTAGACCTTGATAATCTTGAAGAGATGGATCTGCAATGGCAACTGGCCATGGTAACTCATAGAGTTAAGCGGTTCATCAAGAGGACGGGTAGAAATCTTAATATGAGTAACAACAAGATTGGGTTCGATAAGTCCAAGGTAAAATGTTACAACTGTCAGGGGTTAGGACACTTCGCTAGAGAGTGTCAGAGACCGAAGGAAGATAATTACCAGAGACAGTATCAGAATCAACAGGGACAGTATCAGAATCAATCGCAAGGGCGATATCTACTAAACCCTTCTACCAGCCAAGCAAATATAGCTGGTCTGTTATCCAATGTCACATCAGACAAACAGCTAGACGGAACTTATGACTGGAGTACACATCCAGAGTCGAATGCTAGAGCCTTTATGGTTGAAGTTACTGAGACTGGCAGTGAAGGGGCAGAGGAAATCACAGGGGACAGCAGTCAGAATGAAAGAAGTCCGATGTGGGTAGAGAAGTCAGATGATCAGACAATTCTGGAGTTTGCCGCTCAGATGGCCAACGTGGAATCAGATCATACCAAGGTAAGTCTGAACTTTTCTCTTTTCCATGATTTATGTGTTTTATGTGCTACATCTAACGATAGGTTAAATTTAGTGCTAGAATCACATCAAACTTTATCTGCTCAAAATGAATCGTTAAAATCAGATAATGCTAGCTTAGTAGATATAAAGCAAGATCTTATGGATAAGCTGAAGGCTGATGCACAGGATGTTATAGTTCTAAAGGACAAATTGAGCGAACAGTGTGTTAGGTTAGAACTCATGTATGAACATGTTGAGGCATTAACCAAGGAGCTGAAAACCAAAGACATAGAGCTAGCTGAGTCTAAGGTAAAGGTAGCTGAGGTCAATAGTAAACTTAAAAAGTTTAGGAACTCATCTCTTAACCTAGGGAAAATTTTAGATGCACAGCGTCAATCTAAAAAGCCTGTAGGTCTAGGATATCATGAGAGTCCTCCACCTTTCAACGACAACTATGTACCTCAACCTCAGGAGAAAACTGAGAAATCAGTTGACTAAGAGGAATTACCTGAACCAGTGTCTGAAACTGTTAAGGAAAATGAAACTAAGGTAACTGATACTAATATCAAGATCAAGAAAGTTAAATTTGTGCCATCCTCTAGTGATAAACCAGTAGGACAACACAAAATTGACTTTAATGATCAAGATGATGAACCAGTCGCTATAGTTGAACAAAAAGAGCCAGACACTAGTGAGACACCGAAATCAAAGGGCACACACAAAAAGTCAATTGATAAAATGTATTGCTTTAGATGTCACGAAAGGGGGCATGTTGCTTCTAGCTGTCCATATAGGAAAGTAGATAATACACCTAAGATGGGAAAGCCAGAACAAGTTAAGCCTTCTCAAAGTGTTGCAAGCACTAGTAGTTCTCAGAATACCGAGAAAACTGTGTAAGCGGCACCAAAATCTGCTGTGAAACAAATACTGGTGTTAGGTCGACCGAAAGAAGTGATTCAGACTAATTCACCAAATCAAGTCTTTAATCAATCTAGGTCAGGACCGCAACAGACTTATAGGAGTACCACACCAAGCAGAGCTTACACTCCGGTTAGGTCACATACCCCTGTAAGACAACAAACACCTAGTAGAGCTCAGGGATATCAGTCAGACATGCATTATAATCGTAATTATTCAAGAGCTCCACAACAAATGCCTACACAAAGGCAAAGAGTGAATTTAAATCACTCGGCACCACAACAGACTCCAGTTCAAAGACCCAAGTCACCTGAAAGGAGAGATGGGTATTTGAAAGAGTTTAAGTATGTGGACGAGAATGGTATTACCAAGTCAGTTATGGCTTGGGTTCCCCGTGATAACTAACCAATTTTCTTTCATGTGCAGGAGATAACTACAGGTCCAAACAACAAATGGTTCGTTGACAGTGGTTGCTCCAGGCACATGACAGGGGAAAGAAGTCTACTCACAGACTTCAAGGGAGGAAATCGGGGCTTTGTATCATTCGCTGGAAATAAAGGAGGAACTATCACCAGTACTGGAGTGGTCACTAATGGGACTATCCAATTGGATCAAGTTTATCACGTTGATAAATTGGTTCATAATCTCATTAGTGTATCTCAAATCTGTGATAAGAAGAACTCAGTGGTTTTCACTGACACTGAGGCGTTAGTGCTGAAACCGGGATTCAAAGTACCTGAAGAGTGGATACTGATGCGGGCTCCAAGGAAGAATGACCTGTACGTGCTCGACATGAACAAGCCAGAATCTTCAATGGGACCAATATGTCTGTTATCTAAAGCTTCAGAGACTGAGTCGGTTTTATGGCACAGACGCATGGCACACTTGCACCTGAGAAAGATGAACTACATTACGAAAAATGGGTTGGTGCAAGGTGTTCCACTGAAGAGTTTTCAGTTCGAGGATAAGTGTGTACCGTGCAAGAAAGGCAAACAACACAAGAAGGCACACAAGTCCAAGACTCAGAACTCCATCGCTGCCACATTCGATTTGTTGCATATGGACCTCTTTGGACCAATCAACAAAAGGAGTATAGGTGGTAGTTGGTATTGTTTAGTTAATGCTGACGATTACTCACATTTTTCTTGGGTTTTCTTTTTAGGTACAAAGGACGAGACGGCTGCAAAGCTCATCGGCTTCTTAGACCAAGTGGAGAATTCATATGGAACAAGGGTTAAACGACTTCGTAGTGATAACGGAACAAAGTTTAAAAACACTGTAATTGGTGTATATTGCCTATCAAAGGACATAGTGCATCAATTTAGTGCACCCTATGAGCCACAACAAAATGGGGTGGCCGAAAGGAAAAACAGGACATTGATTGAGGCAGCAAGGACCATGCTATCGGATTCAAAACTTCCTACCATGTTTTGGGGGGAGGCAGTGAATACCTCGTGCCATGTTTTAAACCGGGTCCTTACTGTCAAATCTTTGAACAAAACCTGTTATGAAGTTTTGAATAAAAGGCCACCTAATTTAACTGGCTTCGAACCTTTTGGGGTACCATGTACTTTAATGAAAACAAAACATCAACCAAAGTTTGGTGAAAAGGCTGATGAAGGATACTTCCTAGGTTATGTGTCGAATTCACCAAATAAAAGGGTTTTAATATATCAAATGGTACTGTAGAGATTGTGTATAACATTGAAGTCACAAGTTATACACATGAACCCCAAACTGGTCCGGAATGGATATTTGATTATGACAAATTGTTTGAGTCATTTAACATTCCTTTGGATGAAAATGCAGGTACTATCGAAAAGGACATGTCGTCATTGAATCTGAATGACGAGGGTCATAGCTTTCCGAGGACCACTTTTCAACCAACAACTGAGCCTACTTCAACTGAAGATGGATCTCCAGAAGTTACTGATTCTGAAGTGCCTTCAAACGATAATCAGACTACAGCGAGGAAAATGTCCATGAGGAAGGAAATGTGGAGTCTGAGGTCGTTCCCCCGTTAGGAGAGATAGGATCTAATTTGGGAGATAATCTGAGAGTTGACGAGATAGAGACATCTAGGATCAACAAGAATCATCCTATAGAGAGTATCATAGGAAGTCCTAGTGCTGGTGTGAGGACTAGGAGTAGTTTGAATTACAACACTGTATTGTTGTCGATGATAAATGACTCCGAGGCCTTTCATACCTGCCTCTATTCATGCTTTATCTCGCAAGTAGAGCCGAAAAACGTGCAAATGGCACTAAAAGATAACTCTTGGGTTGAAGCGATGCAGGAAGAGCTTTCACAATTTAGGAAACTAGAAGTGTGGGAGTTAGTTCCATTACCTCGAGGGGAAATAGCAATAGGAACCAAATGGGTTTTTAAGTCCAAAAGAGACGATCGGGGTATAGTCACTCGCAACAAAGCAAGGTTAGTTGTAAAGGGTTTCAACCAAGAGCAAGGAATCGATTACAATGAAGTGTTCGCGCCAGTAGCAAGGCTGGAAGCAATTCGTTTGTTTCTGGCTTTTGCTTCCTTCAAGGGATTTAAGGTTTATCAGCTAGACGTTAAGAGTGCTTTCCTTTATGGAAAAGTGAAGGAACTGGTGTATGTGGAACAGCCGCCCGGGTTTACAGATCCGAAATACCCAGACAGAGTATCGATTAGATAGGGCTCTGTATGGATTGCATCAAGCACCAAGGGCGTGGTACGAGACTCTATCTAACCATTTGTTAGAAAATGGGTTTGAAAGAGGAAGGATAGATAGTACGCTGTTCGTGAAGCGAAAAGGAGAACACTTCATCTTGGTACAAGTGTACGTCGATGATATCATCTTTGGATCATCAGACGAGCAAATGTGCAAGGATTTTGAACAGGTAATGAAGTCAAAATTCGAGATGAGTGCAATGGGTGAGTTGAATTTCTTTCTGGGTTTGCAAGTTGACCAAAAGAAGGAGCGGATGTTTATCCATCAGACGAAGTATGTCTACGACATATTAGAACGCTACGGGATGGAAGGGACAAAACTGACAGCTCATTTCAGCACGCCGATTCAAGTGAATCACAATCTCGGACCGGGTACTGAAAGTGATACCGATGTGGATCCGATGTTATATCCGGCCATGATTGGGTCACTTATGTATTTAACTGCTTTAAGCCCTGATATTATGTTTGCTGTTTGTATTTGTGCTAGGTTTCAAGCTAATCCGAAAGAGATGCACATGAAAGCTGTGAAGCGGATTCTACGATACCTCAAGTCGAAACCGAAGCTGGGACTTTGGTATCACGACAAACTCAAACTAGTATACAATGAATACACTCACTAAGAAGCACTCTCTGTGTTTACAAGACTTAAGGGAACAGCTTATGTAAAACAGCTTAGACACACAGATACTGATTTACACAGAAGGCTTGCATGCATGAAAATCACACTTGCACGTTCACTCTTGGTTTCAGCACTTAGCTTTCTTCACACCTTCTTTCTGTCCTTAGAAGCTTCCTTTCTATACTCACTCAGAGGACTTAAGGAGAAACATCTTCCATTGGACGGAATGAAAAGCGAGAAGTCTTGTTGAAAAGGACACTAACCTTTTCTGCCACTTTTCTGAAAAGCAGACTTAGTCTTCACATGCTGCAGAACTTTTGTCTTTTTACTTTTGGTCTACTGTATGCATTGCCATTTAACTAATTTTAGGCCAATGTCAATAACTTTGTGTTCTTTCTTCTTGTAAAGGCCTATTTTGTATAAGAAAAAGGATCTGTCACCCTTTTTCGAATAACCTTTGTCTTCATGTTACAAGAAACAGCTGGGCCAGGCCTGATAGCAGTTCTATTTTCCACTTTGTCTTCCGACTTTGTAAACTGATCTTTAGATATATTTGCTTGTGTCGAATGGATGAATCGCCGATAACGACAGATGCGGAGATATACGTCTTCTTGAATGCGGATGTTCAAGCTGAGATGACAGATACAACAGTATATAGTCTAAGACAGACTCAAACTAGCAATGAATACACTCACTAAGAAGCACTCACTGTGTTTACAAGACTTAAGGGAAGGCTTATGTAAAACAGCTTAGACACACAGATACTGGATTACACAGAAGGCTTGCATGCATGAAAATCACACTTGCACGTTCACTCTTGGTTTCAGCACTTAGCTTTCTTCACACCTTCTTTCTGTCCTTAGAAGCTTCCTTTTATACTCACTTAAGAGGATCTAAGAGAAACATCTTCATTGGACGGAATGAAAAAGGAGAAGTCTTGTTGAAAAGACAACATAACCTTTTCTGCACTTTCTGAAAAGCAGACTTGTCTTCTTATGAGCAGAACTTTTGTCTTTTCACTTTGTCTACTGTTGCATTGCCTTTAACTAAATAAGGAATGTCAACTTTGTGTCTTTCTTCCTTGTAAAGGCCTATTTTGATATAAGAAAAAGGTCTGTCACCCTTTTTCGAATAACCTTTTGTCTTCATGTTACAGAACAGCTTGGGCAGGCTGAGCAGTTCTGTTTTCCACTTTGTCTTCGACTTTGTAAACTGATCTTGTAGTCAAAAACAATACATGATGACTTGGAAACATATTCCATAAATTGTTTAGCCTGTTCACAAAGAACAGGTTCTGTTCACAAAGAACAGAACACTTTAAAATTGCCCAAGCTGCTCACCAGTGTAGAGCAGCGTAGACAGTTTATGTCCAGCCTGTTCAGCAGACAGAGCAGCTTGGACAAACTGTCTTAGTTGCAACACATGCAACATATAGAACAACTTTAGACTGATATTGCAAATCATTTTCAGGTTTCAATAAGGCATATAACAGGCCTTAAATTCAACCTTCAAATGCATCAACAGGTTTGATTATAAATCTCCCCCTCAGATGTAGAACAGGTTTGACTGAGGCCTTTTTGTGCCTAACAGACACTTATGTCCATACAGTGCTTCAAATGGAGCCATCTTAATCGTGGCGTTGTAGCTATCGTTATACATGAATTCAACTAATGGGAGATGCACATCCCAGCTAACCCTTATGTCAATGGCACATGCTCTCAGCATATCCTCAAGTGTTTGATTCGTGCGCTCGGTCTGCTCATCTGTTTAAGGCTTGTAAGCTTTACTCAGCTAAACCCGTGTACCCAGCTCTCTCTGGAAGCTCTGCCAGAACCGCGAAGTGAATCGAGTATCGCCATCAGAAGTAATTGACTTCGGAACCCATGCCGCGACTCTGTCTCACTTATGTACAGCCACGCTAGCTGATCCATCGTGATCGTACCCCAAACAGCAAGAAAGTGTGCACTCTCAGTCAAACGATCCAGTATAACCCATATCATGTCGTTCCCACGAACTGTGCGAGGAAGTCTAACGATGAAATACATTGTGATGTGGTACCACTCCCACTTGGGGATCTCCAGCGGCTGTAGCCGGCTGTGCGACTTCTGGTGTTCGCTCTTGACTCTCAGACAAGTCATACACTGCTCGACGTATCGGTCCACATCTCTCTTCTTCCCCACCCACCAGTAGAACTCTCTAAGATCATTGTACATCTTGGTGCTCCCAAGATGAATAGATAGTCTCGACTTATGCAACTCATCAAGAATCAACTGCCGCAAGTTCCCAACTCTGGTAATCCAAACTCTATCTCTCAGTACATATAACCCTAGGTCATCCCTGAGCAATGCCTCTAACTGCCCCACCAGTCTCTCTCTCCTCACATTCTGCTCCCGCAGACCCTCCTGCTGTGTCAATCTCAGGATCTCAATTAAAGTAGAGGTAATCTCGAGCCTCACAGCTTGGGAAGTAATCGACTAGGCACACGCCTTACGGTTCAAGGCATCATCTATGACGTTCGCCTTCCCAGGGTGATACTGTATCTCACAATCGTAGTAGTAGCCTGCTAATCCCAGAAAGCTACGAATCTCCGACACGGTCTTAGGCTGCTCCCAGCTCCTTACAGCCTCAATCTTCACGGGATCCACTTTAATACCCTCGCTACTCACAACATGACCCAAGAATTGCACTTGTCGGAGCCAAAACTCGCATTTGGAAAACTTCGCATAGATTCTCTCTCTCTGCAGCACACTCAGGTCCTCCTTCAAGTGCTGCTCATGCTCCTCAGCACTCGTCGAATAGATCAATATGTCGTCTATGAACACGATCACAAAATGATCTAACATAGCTCTACACACCCTGTTCATCAAATCCGTAATAGCTGCGGGTGCGTTAGTCAATCCGAATGGCATGACTAAAAACTCGTAGTGTCCATAGCGCGACCTGAAGGCTTTCTTGGGCACATCCTCTTCCCGAACCTTCAGCTGATGATAACCAGATCGTAAATCAATCTTCGAAAAGTAGCTAGACCCCTGTAGCTGGTCAAATAAATCAACGATATGCGGAAGTGGATATCTATTCTTCACCGTCACTTTATTCAGCTCTCGATAATCGACACACATTCGCAAGGTACCATCTTTCTTATTCACAAATAACACCGGTGCTTCCCACGGTGATGAGCTCGGACGGAAAATTGACGATCGAGTAATTCCTGCAACTAAGTCATCATCTCTCTCATCTCAGTCGGTGCCATCTTATAAGGTGTCTTCGCAATCAGCATCGCTCCAGGGATAAGATTGATCCGGAATTCTACCTGAGGATCTGGCAGTAACCCAGGTAGCTCATCTGGGAATACCTCAGGATAGTCTCTCACTACAGGTACATCCCCTAGCTTCTTCTCTTTATGGTCGTCAATCACATAAGCCAGAATGGTTTGACAACCTTTGGACAAATATCTTTGAGCTCTGACAATTGAGATTAATCCCTATCTCGCCATTTCGCCTCTCTCCGTACACTATCACACTCTCAGTGTCTGTAATCGGTATCCTGATCATCTTCTTGGCACACAGAATATCTGCCTATCGGGCTGTCATCCAATCCATACCCACGATCACGTCAAAACTGTTGATCTTAATAGGCAACAAGTCGATCAAGAATCGTTGAGTGTCAATCTCGAGTACATATTCTCGATAGACACGACTCACTAGAGCAGTACTTCCGTCCACCCACTTAACAATCGATGGCACAGATAGTACAGTAGGGGCGACAGTAAAATAAGCACAGAAGGTCACAGACACATAGGATCGATCTACTCTAGAATCAAATAAGACTCGCGCACGCAAGCCATTTAGAATATACGTACACATCACGTCTGGAGCGTCTATGACCTCCTCAGCTGTAGCCTGGAACACCCGGACTCTGGCTCTCGACACTGCATCTCTACGGGTGGTGGAGGAAGAAGGCTCTGCTCGAGCATTACTCGTGCTAGCCCCTGGAACCGCCAGTGCTGACTCTGGACAGTCTCTCATCATATGGCCTGGTTTCCCACATCGGAAGCATAACGCCTCATTGGCAATACACATCGCTGCTGTATGGCCAAAGTGGCCGCATTCTGTTAGTGCATCCTGTGTGATGATAGCAGTCTAAGTGTAGATAATCTTTTGTAATAGTTCAGGCCTTCGTAATTGCATGTTAATACATATGTTTGTTATTGGTTGGATATATGTTTGTTCTTGTTTATAATTGATGTTTACTTACGATAAGTTCAAACATAAGTTCAAACATAAGTTCAAACATAAGTTCTAGAACAAGTTCAAAGACAAGTTCTAGAATAAGTTCGAAGCCTGGTTCGAACTTGTTGATGGACAAGTTAATGGGCTTGGGCCTTCACGAACTTGTCTGGGCCAAGTTCGAAGTTAAGGCTTATAATTAAGGGTTAATCAGTTTTGATTAATAATCTTTGTAGAGATTAGCGTTCAGATGTGATTACGAACTTGTGAAGCGAATGGCAGAGAGTTCTGGAGAGATTCATGTGTCGGGACGTTCGTCGTTACGTCTATCATCGTGTTGGTCTCCGTGTTTCGTGTGTGTGTGATCAATCCGTTAAACCCCTAACGAGGATTCCGCACTCGTTGGACTGTGTCGCGTCAAGATTGGATCCGTAGGTAGGTGACCTTATAAGTGGTATCAGAGCCATAAGAGTGTTCATCGTGTTCTTCGCGTTCATCTTAAACATTCTTGGTTTCTTGGCGTTTGTGACGGAAAAATCACGTTTTTCATAAGTTTTTCGAGTTGTACAAGCAAAGTCACGGAGAAAAATCCTTATTGGTTCACTTTTTCTGTCGAAATCATTGTTTTTAACCTTAAAAACATTGGTTTAATCTGAAAACTTGAAAAAAATCAAATTTTTGGCCGTTTCTCGAACTTGCGGCGCTCGAATATAGGGGGTATTAGGGTTCACTCGAACTTGTCTGAAATACGCTTCTCTCGAACTTAATTTAGGGCTTCATTTGAATTTGGCAGAAATTCGAACCTGCTATCATCGAATTTGTCAGATTTCGAACTTGTTAGAAAAGTAAGTACTATTCGAACTTGTCAGTGGTTTGAACTTGTCAGACATTTTTTCGAACTTGTCAGTCAGTCGAACTTGTTGATTTCGAACTTATACAAAATCGACTTTAATTTCAAACGAATTTAATATTAAATTAATTCGAACTTACCAAGTTCGAAGACGTTTATTTTAAATTAAATTTAAATTAAATTATTTAATTCGAAAACAAAAAGTTTGGACAGGATGTGAATTTGCAAAAATTCATCGAAATGGATCATGAGGTCAGCAAGGCAAATTCTCTGCCAAAACTGATGAAGTTAGAAGAATACTATTGGTGGAAGGATAGGTTCGCTGATTTTGCTCGTTTCAACGATATGCGCATGTGGATTTGTATCGATGAGGGACATGTTCCACCTATCCAAGAGTTCGAAGGTCGTCAAAAAAGTCTTAACATATCAGAAAATGAAGGACGATGATAAGAAACTTTATGAGGCCGAGAACCAAGCTTTCTCCATTATTCGTATGGTGTTACCTCAGGAAATTCTACAAACCTTAAGGAATCATCGAACTTATAAAGAGCTATGGGATGCTCTTGAGAAGCGGTGTGAGGGAAATCGGAGGGTTCGCAAGGGAAGGACCGAGATGCTGAAACAGCAGTTCGCCATTTTCAAAGCATTGAAAACTGAAAAAGATGGATGAGACTATAACAAGATTCTATCATCTGCTGACAGAGAATTGGATAATCACGATGTTGATTATAGAGAGACTGAGAAGATAGAGAAGCTTCTTGATGCTTTATCCGCGAAGTGGGAAATGTACACAGCGCTGATCAAGCATGATGAAGAAAAATTTGAGACTCTCACTCTAGAAGGAGTTATAGGAACGCTGAGAGCTTACAACTTTCAGTTACAAAAGAAGGAACGGGAATATGATCAAGTCCAAGATCCAGAAATGTATTTTGGAAAGACAAAACCGTCAATCGCGAGTGAACTGAAGTCAGCTACAGCATTTTACTCAGGAGCAGAGCCCATCCCATTTAAGTCAGACGAAACTGGTATTTGGGAATTCTTAGGGTATTCTAAACCGGAAGAAAAACCGACTCATTCCGCATCCACTTCTCAACATTACACAAAGATGCCTATGAGTGCACAATCGGCTGAAGATCATCTAAATCTTTTGGCTTCATTTGTTGCAGCATATGGAAATTGTGTTCAGGGGAAGATAAATGATCCTGCGTTATGGGATGAAGACTACGATCAGGTGGATCTTGATGACTTGGAGGAAATGGACCTGCAATGGCAATTGGCCATGATGACTCAGAGAGTCAAACGGTTCATGAAGAGGACTGGAAGAAATCTGAACGTTGGGAACAACAAAGTCAGATTTGACAAATCAAAGGTTAAGTGTTACAATTGTCAAGGATTGGGACACTTTGCAAGTGAGTGTCAAAGACCTAAAGTAGAGAACAATCAGAATCAGAACCAATGGAGATATCAATCAGGTGGTTCTGGGAAACAAGCTGCCATCGCTGGTCTGTTAACTAATGTGACATCTGACAGACAGCTAGATGGTACCTATGATTGGAGTACTCATACGGAGTCTAATGCTAGAGCCTTTATGGCTAAAGTAACAGAGACTGGGGATGAAAGAGCAGAAGAAGTGGTAGAACACACCAAGCAGAATGATACAAGTCCTTTGTGGGTTGAAAAGTCAGAGAATCAGACCATTCTAGAGTTTGCTGCACAAATGGCTAACGTGGAATCGGATCACAAAATGGTAACTCTAAACTTTTCTACATTTCATGACTTATGTGTTTTATGTGCTACTTCAAATTATAGGTTAAACTTAGTTCTAGAAACACATAACAACTTAACTGCTCAGATCCAGTCACTAAAATCAGATAATGCTAGTCTCTAAGATATTAAGGAAGATCTAAGGAATAAGCTAAAGCAGATGCTCAAGACGTTATAGTTCTAAAAGACAAATTAAGTGAACAATGTGTCAGGATAGAACTTATGTATGAGCATATTGAGGCTTTGACCAAAGAACTCACCATTAAGGAAGTAGAACTAGCCGAATCAAGAGTCAAGATTGCTGAGGTAAATAGTAAGCTTGAAAAGTTCAGGAACTCGTCTCTAAACCTAGGGAAAATCTTAGAAGCTCAACGACAATCTAAGAAACCAGTAGGATTAGGCTATCAAGAGAATCCTCCATTTTTCAACAATAATTATGTGCCTCAACCTCAGGATAAAACTGATAAACCAGTCGAGTCAGAGGTAGCAACTGAAACTGAATCTGATAAGGACAAATCAACTGAGATGTCTACTACTAACTCTAAGATTAAGAAGGTCAAGTTTGTGCAGTCTTCTAGTGACCAAATACTAGGAGAAGCTAAGCCTGAAATTAATAATCAGCAAGAGGAAGTAGTCACGATAGTTGAAAAGCAAGATAATGACACTAATGAGACACCAAAATCAAAGGGCACTTATAAGAAGTCGATTGATAAGATGTCATGCTTTAGATGTCATGAGAAAGGTCATGTTGCGTCTAGCTGTCCGTATAAGAAAGTAGAGTCTACACCCTCTAAACCAGAGTCTAGACCTGCTGTAGGAAAGAAAGAACAACCAAGACCAGTATCTAGTATTGCTAGCACAAGTGGTTCTCAAAACACTGAGAAGAATGTGAATGCAACACCTAAGATAGCTGTTAAACAAATACCTGTGTCGGTCAGACAACAAGAAGTGGTTAGGACTAATTCGCTGAATAGAGTCCCTAAGACAATAGACACCAGGTAGAGCCCAGGGATATCAATCTGAAATGCCTTATAATAGAATCTATTCAAGGGCACAATAGCAAATGTCAACCTCTAGGCCAAGAGTGAATTGAAATCACTCAGCTCCACAACAGGTTCTCAATCAAAAACCCGAGTCACCTGAAAGGAGAAATTGGTATTTGAAGGAGTTCACGTACGTGGATGAGAATGGTATTACCAAGTCAGTCATGGCTTGGGTTCCCCGTGATAACTAACTTGTTTTCTTTCATGTGCAAGATCTAACTACAGGTCTAAACAATAGGTGGTTCGTCGATAGTGGTTGCTCTCGTCACATGACTGGGGAAAGGAGTCCACTCACAGACTTCAAGGGAGGGAACAAGGGTTTTGTATCATTCGCTGGGAACAAGGGAGGTCATATAACTGGTACTGGAGTGGTCACTAATGGGACTATCACACTTGATTAAGTTTACCATGGTGATAAACTTGATCATAATCTCAATATTGTATCTCAGATCTTTGATAAGAAGAATTCAGTAATTTGTACTGAAACTGAGGTGTTAGTGCTGAAACCGGGATTTAAAGTACCTGAAGAGTGGATAATGATGAGAACCCCAAGGAAGAATGATTTGTACATGATGGACATGAACATATCAGATTCGTCGATGGGAACAATCTGTCTTCTATCCAAAGCTTCAGAGTCCGAATCCATATATATGGCACAGACGCATGACACACTTGCACCTAAGGAAAATGAATTACATCACTAAACATGGTCTGGTGCAAGGTGTCCCACTGAAGAGTTTTCAGTTTGATGACAAGTGTGTACCGTGCAAGAAGGAAAAACAACATAAGAAGTCACACAAGTCAAAGACTCAGAACTCGATAGCTTCCACCTTCGATTTGCTGCATATGGATCTCTTCGGTCCTATCAACAAAAGGAGCATAGGTGGTAGTTGGTATTGTTTAGTTATCACTGTTGATTACTTACGTTTTTCTTGGGTTTTCTTTTTAGGTACAAAGGACGAAACAACTAGAAAGTTGATCGGGTTCTTAGACCAAGTCGAAAACTCCTAGGGGACGAGGGTAAATTGTATCAGGAGTGATAGTGGAACTGAATTTAAAAACACAGTAATTGGTGTATATTGTCTATCCAAAGGCATAGTGCATCAATTTAGTGCACCTTATATGCCACAACATAATGGGGTGGCAAAACGTAAAAACAAGACTTTGATTGAGGCAGCAAGGACAATGTTCTCGGATTCAAAGCTTCCTACCATATTTTGGGGGGAGGTAGTGAATACCGCCTGTCATGTTTTAAACCGGGTCCTTACTGTCAAATCACTGAACAAAACCTGTTATGAAGTTTTGAACAAAAGACAACCTAAGTTAACTAGCTTTGAACCATTTGGGGTACCGTGTACTTTATTAAAAACAAAACATCAACCTAAGTTTGGTGAAAAGGCTGACGAAGGATACTTCCTAGGTTATGTCCCTAACTCACCAAACAAAATGGTTTTTAACAAAAAAAACGGTACGGTAGAGATTGTGTTTAACATTGACGTAACAAGTTATTCACATGTACCCCAAACTGGTCCGGAATGGTTATTTGATTATGACTCAATGTTTGATCATTTGACATACAGTTTACTGGAAATGCAGGTACAGTGGAAAATGACTTCTCGTCATTAAAACTGAATGACGACTATCAAGGTTTTCCAAAGTCAAGCATTCCATCAACTTCTGAGCCTACAACGACAGAAGATGGGTCTCCAACAGAGATTGAACCTGAGTTACCTACAAACGAGAATCAGACAAATACTTCTAACTCCGAGGACAGTGATCATGAGGAAGAGAATGTACAGTCTGAGGTCGTACCCCCGGTAGGTGAAATACGATCAAAATTAGGAGAGAATCTCCAAGTCGATGAGATTGAGACATTGAGAATAAACAAGGATCATCCGATTGAGAGTATGATAGGGAGTCCGAATACCAGTGTGAGAACTAGGAGTAGTGTGAATAATAACACGGTGTTGTTATCGATGATCAACGACTCCGAGGCATATCACACATGTTTATATCATGTTTCATCTCGCAAGTAGAGTCAAAGAATGTGCAAATGGCACTGAAAGACAACTCTTGGGTTGAAGCCATGCAAGAAGAATTGTCACAGTTCAGAAAACTTGATTTGTGGGAGTTAGTGCCGTTACCTCGAATAGAAGTTGCAATAGGGACCAAATGGGTCTTTAGGTGCAAAAGGGATGATCGGGGTATAGTTACTCGTAACAAGACAAGACTTGTGGTGAAAGGATTCAACCAAGAAGAGGGAATTGATTACAACGAAGTGTTTGCACCAGTGGCAAGGCTCGAGGCAATTCGTCTGTTTCTGTAACATCCGGCATTAAACCAGGTTAGCAACTACGATCTAATCAGTATTTAATAGCCAATTATAACCTAATTAGTGGTCATTAGAAATTAATCAAAGTGATTAACAATGTTCATTAGGAAATTCAACTCAATTAGAATCAAATTCATCGGTGCTATGAATCGGGAAATCAATTAATCCGATCAATTTACGATAAGAAGGATTAATTCAACTAAGTATATAATTAAAATATGATTAGTGACACTATTCATACACTAATACAATTACTTAACATTAATTATGCAAGACTAAAACAATTCATTAAAACAATGCATTTAAAAGTATTTATTAATTTACAAGAAAAGAGAAATACAAGAATACATTTCTAAATACTTTTATACAAAAAAAATGAAAATACATGAATATACATGTATATGGCCGGCCCTATAGTGGTGGTACAACATAGAGTTTGACTTCAAATATTTTATTACAAAAACCATGTTTACTTTAAACATCATCATTTTGTTTAAAAGTGCACACAACCCTTATCTCCCATGTTTTTCATAATTGAAAGACCAACCTTTTTCTCTATAAATAGAGATCATTTCCATTCATTTTACCACACCAAAACTTCTTTCTCTCCTCTCTTGAATCCGGCCAAGAACACACGCACACCACACACAAAATTTTCTTTGAAGTGTTCTTCAATTCAAGTGCTTTTGGGTGCCAATCTTGCAAGAGTTTCAACTTTTTCTCAATTCCATTCTCTAACTACATCAAAGTAAGTAAATACTAACTTCTTTCATCTTATATTTATGTTTATATAAGTCTTGCATAATATATATAATCACCAACAACAACAAGTTACATAAAAACTCAAGTTTATAAGTCATTAGTTTTTGTTTTTAAGTTGTTTTCTTCAAATGTGTTTATAAATATATAAACACATCATAAAAGTGTAAATATTATAAAATAAGTGATATATATATGTGTTTTATAACTTTTATACAAGTAGTCTTTGAATAAACAACAAGAATCACTAGTTATTTCAAGTTTATAAACACCTGATTTTTGGCAGAAAATTTACATCGACTTTGAAAAATCATAACTAATTCATAAGTTAACGAAATGAGTTGATTCTTGTCTCAAAAGTTATATGTCTTAACTAAAAATCTGGAAGTTTTCATAATTTATTCTGGAGTTTAAGACCCCCAGAAGTTATTTGGGAAACCGAAAGTTTGACAGCTCAAAAATGGCCAACATAGGGTTTTCAACAAGTTTTTTCCCCAACCTAAACATCTCGAAAAATGGTCGTTCTTGACTTTAAAAATTCTTTGTATATAGTAGTTTAATGTCCAAGAAAACCAAAGCCTAAAACGTTTTGGAGCTTGGTCAAAAACAGCCTCAAAGAAGGCCGAGAAACCTTCAAAAAAGCTGGAAAATTATATATATATATATATATATATATATATATATATATATATATATATATATATATATATATATATATATATATATATATATATAAACTTGACGTTTTAAGTGAGTTTTATTTATAAACTTGTAATGTTGGGTGATTTAAGACATAAAAATCTATAAATATACATATTATCATATATTAGAGATATTAAGTCACTATGATTATTTAGGACTCGATTAAACACATCCGGTTTCATCACTCATCAAGCAACGCAAATTTGCATTTTACGCTCGTATTTGCCATTGCACTCTCGGTGAGTCTTCATAGCCCCTATTTTTACACTGTTATGTTTTGGGGTTGAAATACATGCTACGTTTTCATATGGACACGAAAACAACTTCATTTCTATTATGTATTACACATGTGGTTCCATCAGCTCTCAAATCATGAACTGTTATTTGCAGTTATTTGTAAGCGCGAATATATTCTGGATAGATCTATCGGGAGTCATGTCCCCCATTCGGGTTAGTTCAGCTCGGCCAACAGCGGGTGCATATATATTCAACACACGGTATTACGTATGGGAATACTGCACAGGGCAAACTCATTTAATTAAGCTTCGGTTGCATGATGGTTTATATGTAATACATAACATGAAATTTATGATTTTATAAAGTCAATCTTAACTGTTGTTGTACATACAAGTCAGATTTACGTGTAAACCTATGAGCTCACCAACAATTTTGTTGACGTATTTTAGCGTGTATTTTTAGGAAATTAAGGAAAGTGTGCCACATCAGAAGTATTTTTCAAGCTTCCGCACTTAAGGAATCGCATGCATTTTCCAAATCACCAGAGATTTAGTTGCATTATTTTCATTACTTTAATTATATACTTAAATCTCTGTACCGTGCGAACTACTCTTTATCATATTAGGCTATGTAAAACATTCCTATATTTTAAAATTTTATCGATGTATTTTTGAAAACGTCCATATAGTGGTCGTTCGTTATGATTATGGTTATGCTTCCGCGACGCCACACTTCGTTGCCAACCGGGGTAACGAGGTGTGACAGTTTCTGGCCTTCACGTCCTTTAAAGGGTTTAAGGTCTATCAACTTGACGTAAAGAGTGCATTCCTGTACGACAAGGTGAAGGAACTGGTGTACATCGAACAGCCGCCTGGGTTTACCAGATCCAAAGTTTCCCGACAGAGTATATCGACTCAATAAGGCTCTGTGTGGATTACATCAGGCACCAAGGGCGTGGTATGAGGCGCTGTCAACTTATCTTTTGGACAACGGATTTGAAAGAGGGAGAATTGATAGTACATTGTTCGTGAAGAGAAAAGGAGAAGACTTTATCTTGGTACAAGTGTACGTGGATGACATCATTTTCGGGTCGTCAAACGAACAGATGTGCAAAGACTTTGAAAAGGTCATGAAGTCAAAGTTTGAGATGAGTGCTATGGGAGAGCTGAACTTCTTTCTGGGTTTGCTAGTTGTACAAAAAGAAAAGAGGGCATGTTATCCATCAGACGAAGTATGTCTATGACATTCTGGAGCGCTTCAGGATGGAAGGAACAAAATTGACCGCTCACTTTAGTACTCCGATTCAAGTGAATCACAATCTCGGACCGGGTACAGAAAGTGATACTGATGTGGATCCGACTTTATATCGGGCCATGATCGGGTCACTCACGTATTTAACTGCTTCTAGACCTGACATTATGTTTGCTGTGAGTATTTGTGCTAGGTTCCAAGCTAATCCGAAAGAAATGCATATGAAAGTCGTGAAGCGGATTCTAGGAGGGAGACTGGTTTCCTGGCAATGCAAGAAACAAACGTCGGTAGTCGTGTCTACATGCGAGGCCGAGTATGTTGCTGCTGGTAGTTGCTGCTCACAGGATACAACAACAATTGCGTGATTACGGTTTGACTTACACTCATACTCCTATTAGGATAGATAATCAGTCTACAATTGCTATAACTAATAATCCAGATAAACACAGTAAAACAAAGCACATAGACATAAGACATCATTTCATACGTGATTGTGCTGAAAAGAATTTGATAAAACTTGTACAAGTGACGGAAATGAAAAACAAAGGAAAAAGAGAGAAAATCATAAAAAAATTTCAAAAAATGAGAATATCGAAAAATGAGTTAAGTCTTATAATCATAGGTTCAAAGTGATGAAAATTAGCACAGTCTAAACAAACTCTAAGTATTAAGCTTTCACACATAATGCACCATAATTCTAAATGATATACACTTTCTTGTCTGATGTGTTGGTAGGCATAATACACAAAGGAAATCCTAACAGCTAATAAAATAATCAAGAAAATGTCATATGTGTAACTAACTTAGATGTATGACCAAATGGTCTTAATTTCTATGTTAGAGACATACAGACAATGATTGTAAATGAGGTACGCAAATTTTCTAGGGGTTGTATAGCAACATCAACATACATCTTAAGCAAAGAAAAGAAAGATTTTGAAAAGAAAAGGGAGTCAAAACAAGTCGCTTTGTTGTACGTAAGTACAGACCTGTCACCTCTGTTTTGACTCAAGTTAACAAGACAAGTCGCTTTGATGTACGTAAGTACAGACCTGTCACCGCTGTCTTGCTAACTTAAAAAGAACTCTAAGACAAACTAAGACACTCTATTGTATGTAAATTTGCCTTTTAAAGAAAATTTGCAATACCAAAAAGTTATAATCATTGTGTGTCTGCCTTGATCATAGAAGTATATCTAAGTATGGGACACGTAAGGTAGTTTCTTGATAAATAAAAAGTCCAAGGGAATTTTGTTAGAATACATTTTTAGTTGATGGAATGCAAAGTAAAGGGTTTATTTTGTAAATAGTTAATAGTTGTGAAATATGTGTATAAATAGAAAGTTTGACTTTTAAAATAGAGTGATCTGACAATTACTTTTGCAAGCTTAGAATTCATAGAAACGGTTACCGACATTGAAGATCATCTCATCATTTTTGTAATCGACATTTTTGGGAATACAATCATTCGGTTAGTTTTGATTACTGTTATTGTTCTTGTTATTGAATTGTTAATTGATTGATATGAAACTGTAATGCGCAATTGGTATCAGAGACTTTAGGGGTGAATTTTGATTCCGAAATTGATTTTTACGAACTGTTCTTGATTTATTTTTTTTTGAAAAACCCTAAAATCACCAAGGGTTTTCAATCTGTTGATCTTACACTGTGAAATTTGGATCGAAGATATAGGATCAGTAGTCGATTCAATTGACTATAAACTTGATTTGATTCATAAAACACAACAAAAGATCTAGAGATTTTTGTAAAATTTTGAAAAACTCAAAGTTTTTCACTATTCTATTGAAAAAGTCAAATCTAGATCTATTTTTGGACAAAAGTGTTTCACAAAAAGTGTTTGTAATCAAAAACCTCACCTTCGATTTCAATTTGATTGAAAATGGCTAAATTATTCGAATTAATTTGAATTTCGGACTTGAATAATCTGAAAAATTAAGAAACTCGAAATACACATAGCTTATGTGCAATTCGAGTCGAATCCCTTTATAAATCGAGTTGACAACAGTGTCAATCGAGTTGCCAACAAGGATCAATCGAGTTGGATCTAATTTGATTCGAGTTGATTTCATTAATCAATCGAGTTGGATCTAATTTGATTCGAGTTGATTTCATTAATCAATCGAGTTGAATCTTAGTTGATTCGAGTTGCCTTGATTAATCAATGGAGTTGGATATTAGTCAATTCGAGTTTACTATCAATTACATTCGAGTTTATTAAGAATTCGAATTTCATTCGAGTTTTACACAACTAAATTCGAGTTTTACAATAAACCAATTCGAGTTTCACATAAGAGTAATTCGAGTTTGACTCTAAAACTCAAGTCTCTCAAACTAATTCGAGTTTCACTAAGGCTGATTCGAGATTTATACAAAGCTCATTCGAGTTTTACATAGCCTTATTCGACTTTCACTAAGGCTAATTCGAGATTTATACAAAGCTCATTCGAGTTTTACATAGCCTTATTCGAGTTTCACAAAACATCATTCGAGTTTTAAACATCATCATTCGAGTTTCATCAGTGTTTAATTCGAGTTGATCATTGCTTCTAACAAGTTACTTTGTTGTAGATTCAAGTTGATCATTTGATACTAATCATTGTTTCAAAGGTTGATCAACTTTCAACATGTAATATGTATTCCCGTTAATATTTCAGCACCTTTAATGTTCTTTATCAAATCCCAAGAAGAATCAAGCTCAATAATTGAGAAATGATGAAGAAGACAATATGAATGTTGAGAGAGAAGAAAAAATGGGGGTTGTATTGTTCTTTCAAATTGTCAACCGTGTATATTAAAGAAACCCTAGGAGCCTATTTCTAGGTTCCTTTAATTAACTCTTACATAATGGCAACTTTGGCCCCTTGACTATTACAAAGAAACAAACTACATGGAATTAAATACAAGACTAAATAGAAAGACAATAATTATTACAAAACAACTCCTATGATCGAAATAAAATATCTAACAATCTCCCCCTTTTCGATCATTTAGGAGGTCCTGGAACTCGGGCATGGTCTGTTGATTCTCGGAGTCCAAGGATGACGTCGAAGCGTCTGGTCACTTGTCTCGTATGAAGCCATTCGTTCAGGAAGTCTATGCCGCTGAGTGTATCCTGTATCTCCTTTGGTGAGCATCTTTGTTCAGGATCTGGTTGAGCATCATAATCTTGTACTTTCTTTGTAAGAGCAGCTCGAACCAATCGAAGTGTACCATCGGAGTAACAAGGAAGATCCTCAAAGCGCATATACCTTTTGTAGCCCTTGTAATTGACAAAAATAACACCTGGATCTCCAGAAAGTACAACTCTGTAAGCCGGGTGGTGGGCTAGAAGAAAACTGTCCTGTTACGGTGCTCGTAGGCCCACCTTAACCATAGCACTCTCGATCGCCATCTGGAAGTCTTTTAGGCACATTATGATCGATCGGCGGTTCATGCTTCGTACTAGGGCACCTACAGCGGTCATGTGGGTTAGACGTTTTCTGATGCGATTTTTCAAACTGTTGTGAAGGAACTCAACGTCATCCGCACTTATGAAGTCCAGGTCATATTCGAAGATGTCATCTCCCGTCCCATCTTCTCTTTCTACTTGGTAGGAGGGATAGAAGACTCTGGCTCTTTTGCACATGGTTATTGTTTTGAGCTTTTTAATCTTTGATTTTGACACCTTTGACCTTCTTTCCCAGAGCATCAGTTGGTAGTATTCGGCCTGTTCAGCTTTTGAGACATTTGTAAGTTCCATAAGTAGACGTCTGCTGAAGGATCCAGGCTTCTTTCTGAATACCATCTTGAATCTTTCTTCTAGGTATGGATTCTGAAACCGCTCCGGGGGAAATTTCTGCAGGAATTCTTTAAGGCTTGAACGGGGGGTTCTTCGATTTTGTCATTTTTAGCTTCAAGAAGCTTTATGATAGTCCCCTGCCGTTCTTGTCGCATTTTCTCCTTTTCTTCCTGAGGCAGTGTTTGAACCTTTCCTTTTGTATAATGGTCCACCCAGAATAAATCATCTTTTCTATAAACACCAGGGCCCTCCGGAGTTTCATCGAAGCAATCGACCCTTTTTGTTTGGGAGGGACCTGGAAGTTGGGTTTGTTGGACTGGAGGAGGGCTTGGGGATCTTGGAGGGCTAAGGATAATATGGGATTCTTTTAGTGACTGGGGAGCTTGGATGGATGAAAGGATTTCTTCTTGATGGGCTGGTGGTGGTGAATTCAGGAAGTCAAAGGAAGAGGATGAGAATTTTTTCGTTGGAGATTCAGGTTCAAGCTTAGGAATCAATAAGGGTTCGTTGTCCTCGTTATCGTAATCTGAATCAGAGACCAAGATGATTTCAACTTTCTCGTGAAGTTCCTCGAATTCTACCATAGCTGTCATCGGATCCAGTGGAGCTGGACCGTCGACCATGGGCTCGTCTTCTATTAAGAGGTATTTCTGAGCCTCCTGACTCTTTTCCCTTGACCCCTGAAATTCTGACCCCTCGGCGGTCTCTGCTCCCCCTATACCCAGCATGGGGTCCTCAAACAGAACCTTTCGCCTCTTCTCCCCCTCATGACGATCAGGGTCGTCCTGATCGTCATGCTTTCATTTTGGTGCCTCGGCCTGAGGGCGGCACTGGAGTTCTATAACAGCCGAATCTAGGCGATCCATCCTTGAATTCAGCTGTTCTTGGACTTGCAGAATGAGGTGGTTAAGTGCATCAATTTTGTCTGACAGCTCTGAAATCTGAGTTTGAACTGAATGGGAACCTGGTGGGGGGCCAGCTTTGGAAGCGACACCCTTACCCTTGATTAGTGAGAGAAGGGCGGTGTGACGTTCCTCGGCGGCTTCCCTTTGGGCGTCCAGGTCAGCCCGGGTAATCACGCCGGCAGCACGTAAAGCTGCCGTTAGCATCTCCAGATTGATTGGGAGATGGCCGGAAGTGGATGGCGTTGATGGACCCACTTCCGGTCTTCCTTCCGTCATCTCTGGCTCTTGAATAGGATGCGCAGATCCGGAAGTTTGTGGAGCTGCCACGAAGGCAGCTCTTGGGTATGCCACGGAGGCATCGTGCTGTGTCAGTGTTATGGGGGATGGAATCGTGATGGAATGAAGGGCGGTCACTTGGGGAGGAGTGTGACCTCTTTCAACACCGCCACTCTCCGAATGAGAGGGCGATGGAATATGTGGTAGAACCCCGTGGAATGAAGTGGTTTCCCTTTGAGGGGAAACCAAGTGGGTGGTGGGGGTGAGTTCGACTGTTGGACGGACGGTCTTATAGAGAGGAGTCCGGCTTATAGGGCTTAGTTCACCCTCAGATTGTATCTCCCTCGCTCTCACGACAGAGACGGTTCTTTAGGAATCCGCCGTCTCTGCCGTCTCACCTCTTGCTTCCTCCCTTACAATCACAGTCTCCTCCTCACCCATACCCAGAGGTTGCTAAACATCCACCCTAACTCCCTCATGCTCACTCAAACTTGCCGCACCTTCGGATTGGTTAGTCTCAGACGATTCCGACTGAGACTCATCCGGATAACTCTCCTTAATATATGCCCTTACCCGCTCCATGCCCCTTGACCTCATTAGTAGAGACAGAGGTATTTTCATTACTGGCACTGTCGGGGCCCCCTTTGGCAGAGTTAACTTCTGAATCGCCACTGTGGGGTAGACGTCTGCCTCCGGACGCTCATGAATATCATCGTCTTGGTCCATTGCGTACTGTATAATGAGTTGCAGAAACCGCTGTAGAGGAATATACTTTCTGCCTTTCTTTGTGCTCCTCTCGGCATGGACTCTTCGTAATTCTTCGAATAAGAATGCAGCATAGTCCACATGTCGGTCAAAGGCAAAGCCTGTGAACATGGCTAGTACCTGGGCCGACGCTGAGTCATGTCCCGAATGCTTGGCGGTGAAGCATTTGTTAATCACATCAAATAGTATCCGCCAGTGGGATTGAAGGTTATTTGTGCGAAGGTCTGATGGTTTAGAAAGAGGGCCGTCATAACCCAGAGTTTGAATCTCAGCTAGGGTTTCAGTGACGGATGGGTTTGGATCGAAAAATTCGCGGGTGGGAAGGCAGAATTCAGCTGGATGGTGAAGGATGTGGCGGATGGCAGATATAGTGACTTTGACTGGAACATAGTCAATGGTGGATGTGAAATGAGGTTCGGGGTCAGACACATATTTTAGCCTGTTCCAGAATTGTTGGAGATAGATCTGGGGAACAGCTATGGCGGTGGATAAGGCGTAGTAGATTGGATGGCGGGTGAGGATGTTGAATGCTAGGGTTTGGGGTTCTTTGGTGAGGATGGAAACGTCGAGTTGCCAGTTATGTGGAATGAACTCGACAAACTCGGCGCTGGGGAGAATGGATTCTTCTGGGTGTTGGGCATTGTTGTTTGGGATAGGGGAATGGGGTACGGTGAGAATAACTGCGGGTTCCATCATCCTGCAAAGTGCAACAGAGTTAGAATAATAAGACTTGAGATGATAATGCATTGATGTGAAGTCTAGATGAGTGTGAAATAGAAACTGTCTGATTTGTTTGGCATCGGGTCTTTATTAGTAGAATAAAATTCTACTAATAAAGTCCAAAGTCAATCGTTAAGAGACCGATGTTAGATAAGACATTTTCACTCAAACACTAATCCTAACTCTAATCAATGGTGCACCGTGATGAAAATATTTTTGTATTTTTTAAGTTATATAAAAATGATAAAATGGAAAAATGAAAAAATTTAAAAAATGCTAAGTGTTGGATTTCGGGTGGTCCGAATTCGGATGAACAGTGTCACCGAATTCGGATCAGGCCGAAATCCGGATGATGCGTGAATGGTGAGTGGGGGTCCGAATTCGGATGAGGTGAAAATAAGGACCGAATTCGGATGATGGTCCGAAGTGCAAGTGGTGGTGTGTAAGTGAGGTGGTCCGAATTCGGATGATGTAAGAACATGGTCCGAATTCGGATGTGGTGCGGATGTAGTTTGGTATATGCAGAAATGACAAGGAACCAAACTCGGATAGGGACCGAATTCGGATCCAATCCGAGTTCGGATGCACAGTGATGATGCAATGAGACTTAAGTTTAATTTTCAAAATTCCTTAAGGACCGAATTCGGATCAACAGTGACCGAATTCGGATCTACAGTGACCGAATTCGGATCTACAGTGACCGAATTCGGATTTCGGATGGATGAAAAAATTGAAAATTTTAAACTAAGTGGGACGTCCGAATTCGGATGATGGTCCGAAGTCGGTCATCCGAAATGCATGAGAGCAGTTAATGAGTTCATGCAAAAAATAAACGTGAACAGTTGAAACTTAACAAAAATGCATGAAATTACAGATCCTAATCTAAAACAACCTAAGGAACATTTTATCTAACTACTACTAAGTAAAAATACTACATTAAACTACCTAAAATGTATAAAAACCGAGAAGAAGAAAAAACAAAAATTAGAGAATCAAACACATAATATAAGACATTAAAAGTTAAAATAAAGTGAAAAACAAGTTACCTGATAATGCCGAAGAAGGAAAATGCAAGAAAAACGAAAGAAAATGGAGATCCAAAAGCTTTGAATCGGCTTTAATGGTGGTGATGGCGGTGGGAGACGACGGGAAGGAAGGAAGAAGAACAGAGAAAATATCTTGGGAGTGAAGATATTGACCGGTTGACCAGCTATTTAAAGTCGACCGGGTCGGGTCGGGTTAGAGGATCCGCGCCCAAATCAGGAAGATTGGGCCGGCGGTTTCTTCACACACCACACACACAAAAAATAAGATTGGGCTATTGACTAAAATTGAAAACAAGATTTTAAAAAAACTTTTGGCCCAAATTTTGTTAAATCTTTTTGAGTTTTTCTATGAGACTTTAAAATAAAATATTTTTGGTATTTTCTTTAAACTTTTTAAATTAAGATAAAATGAAATAAAATAAAATAAAGTAAACTAAAATATTTTTGGCTTTTTGATAAATTTGAAAGTTAAAATCTTTTTGTGATTTTCTGACCTATTAAATTAAACTTAAAAAATAAGACCAACCTAAAATTTAAAATTTAACTACAAAAGAAATAAAGAGAAACACAGAATTATAAAATTTAAAATCCTAACTATACTCCCCCTCAAATACATACCGGTTCTTTTCCTTTTCTTTTTCAGAATGATACTCGACAACCCTTTTTAGCCTTACAAACACAGACAAACCTGGATATTGTTTTCATCCCACTCCGTGATGAACAATTCACACAGCAATTTGTCAGGATCATTAATTATTAAAAATATACGCAGATAAGGAAATATTGAGTTTCAATTTTGTGACACAATCCTTAAATTTAATAAACAGATATTTTCTAAAGTAAAGGAATTTCAATCATGATAGATTGAAATAGAATTATTTAAGACAATATCTGATATTTAATTGGAAGGCGGATTCAACATGCCGATATGGGATACTAAAAACTGAAAACGAGGTTCGTCTAAAGCTTTAGTAAATATATCCGCAAGTTGGTATTCCGTGCCAACAAAATACAACTCAATGGTTCCCTTTTCTACGTGATCTTTAATAAAATGATACCTGATATCTATGTGTTTTGTTCGAGAGTGCTGCACGGAATTGCAAGAGATGGCAATTGCACTTCGAGAATCACAGTAAATTGGGATATTGGTGAGTGAGAATCCATAATCGCGTAATTGTGTTCTCATCCACAGCACTTGAGAGAAACAGCTTGCAGCTGCTACATACTCAGCCTCAGTTGTAGATGTGGAAACACAATTCTGCTTTTTGGAAGACCAACTCACCGGTCTATCTCCTAAAAACTGAATTCCTCCCGATGTGCTCTTTATGTCAACTCTACAACCTGCAAAATCAGCATCTGAAAACGCGGTAAGATCGAAATCGGTTCCCTTTGGATACCATAGACCAAGTTCGGGTGTACCCTTAAGATAACGAAAAATGCGTTTTACCGCAGTTAGGTGTAATTCTTTTGGGTCGGCCTGAAATCTAGCACACAGACATGTTGAAAACATTATATCCGGCCTACTGGCAGTCAAGTATAGTAAGGATCCTATCATCCCTCTGTAAGTTGTATTATCGACACTTTTCCCGGAAGGATCGGTGTCTAACTTACAATTGGAGGCCATGGGAGTTGCGATACTCGTGCAAGAGTCTAACTTATACTTCTTGAGAATGTCAAGAGTATATTTCGACTGGTTCACAAAAATCTCATCCTCAAGTTGTTTGACTTGTAATCCGAGGAAAAAGTTCATTTCCCCCATCATACTCATCTCAAACCTGGACTCCATTAGGGCTGAAAAATCCTTACAAAAATTACTGTCAGTAGATCCAAATATAATATCGTCGACATAAATTTGTACTAGCATTATATGTGGGCCTTCCTTTTTAGTGAATAGAGTTGTGTCCACCACACCAGTATAGAAACCGACAGAAATAAGGAAATTTGAAAGACTATCATACCATGCTCGAGGTGCTTGTTTTAAACCATAGAGGGCCTTATCTAGTACATAAACATGGTCGGGTTTATGTGCATCAACAAAACCTTGTGGTTGTTCAACATACACCTCCTCGTTAAGTTCACCGTTTAGAAAGTCAGTCTTGACGTCCATTTGGTACACTTTGAAGTCTTTGTGTGCCGCGTACGCCAAGAAGATTCTGATTGCTTCGATCCGTGCAACTGGAGCGAAGGTCTCGTCATAATCTATCCCTTCTTGTTGTCGGTAGCCTTTGGCAACAAGTCTTGCTTTATTCCTTATCACAATGCCGTTCTCATCTCGTTTGTTCTTAAAGATCCACTTTGTACCGATGACTGTACGGTCTTTTGGTTTGGGAACTAACCGCCATACTCTTAGCTGTTCAAACTGGTTGAGTTCCTATTGCATTTCAACTATCCAATCTGGATCTGTCAGGGCTTCATCCACCCGAGCGGGCTCTATCATACTCAGGAATGATGCGAAGAGGCATTCATTAGCAGATGCCCTACGAGTTTGGACTCGTGTTGATACATCACCAATGATTTGATCTGTTGGGTGACTTCGGGTCCATTTAATCTCGTGTGGAAGGGGTGCTCGGGATGGAACCTCTGTGGTTAATGTGGGGATGGATGAAGATTCATGGTCAATGGTTTCAAATGATGGTACCACTGGTTCCGGTTCGATTCCCGAGTGTTCTGGTGAAGGAAGAATTGTTGGTATTATATGTGAGGGTATTATAGGAGTAGATTCAACTGCAGATGTGTCGGTGGATGATGTAGATGGATGAGGGTATGTTGATGAAGATGGAGCGGTAAACTTTGAGGCGCAGTTGAACTGGAAGGATCACCTACATTATTGACAACATTAGAAACACTAGCGTTAGGACCGAAAAATTCAACATAAAAAGGATCAAAGAAATTAACCAAATCAGAAGAAGAAAAAGAAATGAGGTTATTGGAAGAGTCTCTAGGCATTTGAGTAATGCGTGGTCCTGATTGATCAACTTCGGGTGCCAGTTCAGCCAACTCATCAAATGTGACGTGCACACTTTCATTGGCTGTTCTGGTTCGGGTATTGAATGCGCGATACGCCTTCGAGTTGGATGAGTATCCAATGGAGATCGCTACATCCGCATTTTCGTTAAATTTCCCGAGGTAGTCTTTGTCATTCAGCACATAGCACCTGCAACCAAATACACGTAAGTACTTGATAAATGGTACTTTATTCAAAAAGAGTTGGTAAGGAGTTTTGTTAAAGCGCTTATGGATGATGGAGCGATTTTGTGTGTAGCATGCTGTTGATACGGCTTCGGCCCACAAGAACGGAGGTACCTTCGAGTATGTGAGCATTGTACGAGCGGCTTCCACAAGCGTACGGTTACGCCTTTCCACGACCCCATTTTGTTGAGGTGTTCGAGCAGCAGAGTATTGATGCTGAATACCTTTGGATCGAAGGAAGCCCTCAACTACCGAGTTCTTGAACTCCGTGCCGTTATCTGATCTGATTGATTGGACTGACAACTGCTGTTGGTTCTCGACACTCTTGATAAAATCTATGATTTCTTGAGCTGTCTCGTCCTTGGAACGCAAGAACCTGACCCAGGTATATCGTGAATAATCATCAACGATAACCAACACATATCGTTTTCCATTTATGCTTTGAGTCCTCATCGGTCCACATAAATCCATGTGAAGTAACTCTAATACTCTTTTTGTTGATGGTTCGGGCTTTGGTTTGTGAGATGATCGTTTCATTTTCCTTTCTCACAAGCTCCACACAGATGGTCCTTTTCGTAGCGCAATTCAGGAAGACCTTTGACCAATTGTTTCGCAGCCAGCTTGTTGATACTATCAAAATTCAAATGAGATAATCTTCGATGCCACAACCAAGAGTCTTTTGAAGAGGCTTTTGATAGTAGGCAAATGTTATCCTTCACTATTAGCTTAGCTACGTCAATGGTGTAGAGGTTAGAGTTTCGGGAACCTGTTAGGATTTCTTTTCCATCCATACTCTTAACACTGCAGTTCTTAGCCCTAAACGTTACCTCTAGTCCTTTGTCGCAGAGTTGTCCTATGCTAAAAAGATTATGTGATAACCCCTTAACATAGTCAACGTCCTTGATGACCAGATTATTTAGAACTAAGTCCCCGTATCTTTTGATGTGAGCCTGATGGTTGTTTCCGAATTTCACAATTCCGCAATACTGTTCAACAACGTTGGACAGCAATTCTCTTCTTCCAGTCATGTGCTTGGAGCAACCCGAATCCATATACCAAATGGACTTAACCTGAAAAACACATAAATTCATATAATGAAAAACTATATGCATTCAAACACATCCATTTTTAATTCACAATCAAACCGTGTTCTGAACCGAGATGTTCAGAAAACATGATGAGTTAAGACCGGGTCCTGGGCTGTGTGCATAGAAGCCAAACGTGTCGGTTTAAGCATAACCGACAAGCAAAAGAACGGGTCCTAGTCTAAGGTAACTAGAAGCCATTTCTTTGAAGCACGGGTCTTGATCAGAAGTAACCAAGAACCATCTGCATTAAGATCACACAACCTTGGGTACCCACCTCAATATGGGTCCCTTTTTGTTAGGATTTCCAGTTTTATATGGCACGTGTACAGTTTTAGAATCCCAATTAGCATTTGTGTGTGGTCCGAATGCACAACCCTTTTGAATCCATTGAAGATTGGATTTATTGGGTTTTGGAACCTTAGGCGCTGAACTTGTAAAATCCTGCATGGTGGTTTTTGGGACTCTCCTTATATGATCTGTAGGAACAAAACGATTAGAGTCAGTAAGCATGGAAGATTTAGACTTGACAGACTTTTCATTTTGGTGGTGAGTGGGTTTCTTAAAAGACTTGGATTTGATCTGAGTCTTTTTAGGAACCTCATTCTTGAAAGCTTTTGAACACTCACCTTTGAAAATGATAGAAGAAGATTCAGCTTTAGCCTTACCTTTATTTGATGACACACATGGAATATTTATGGAATGAGAAAGTGTTTGTTCTTTTGAAAGATCTTTCAATTTTTGTGAAACCATTTCAAAATTTTCTCTGTAGACAATGACTTCCACAGATTGTTGAAAAGATTGATTTACCAATTCTTCTTCTCTCTTAAGAAGAGCATCTTGAAGATCAAGTGCTTTCTCTTGAGACGACTTCAATTCCTTTTCTAAAACAGTGATTTGTTGTTGAAGAACTTTTGCAGGAATATAAAGTTGAGGAGTTGATTTTACGGTTTCAGTTTTCATCTCAGCTTCTGAATAAGTTGACAAGAGATCTTCCTCTAAAGTGGAAACTCTAGAAGAATAACTCTCATTAAGTTCTTCATATTGAAAAGAAATTTCTTTATCTTTACGAGCGACACGTTTCTCATTTTCTTGGTTTAAAACTTCTTTTGATGACTCAAAAAAGAAAGATTTAAGACCGGCTCCCATATAGTTCATGTCATAAAATACAGGTAAAACATTTTGTGCTTTTTCCAAATATTTAGTATTTTTAAAACCAATTCCTTGTTTAGAATGGTAAAACCTAGTTTCTTTGGGCTGATTTAAATGGATAGTTTGTTCTGTTTGACCCCTTTTCCAAAATGCATCGTCAAGGGTCTTTATTCTTGAGTACGAACTTATCCTTTCTTCTTCAATCATTTTGTATTTTTCTAAACTGTCTATATTTTCCATATTTATCACATCTAATTGTTTTGTAAGAAAAGAAATTTTTTCTTTTAAAGAGAGTTTTTCTTTTTAAAGCGTGTCCATGCAAGATTCAAGATATATGTTCCTATCCTGAACATCTACTTTTTCTATTAACATCTGTTTGATAACATTATGATTAGTTAACCACTTTGAATGATATAATTCAGATGATTCTTTCAGAGTTTGAGCTTGATGTTCAGCCTGTACACACCTTGCAGTTTCAGCATTTAATCTATCTTGTAGATCAAGTATATGTGTGTGCAGTGTACATTCATTATCTACAAATAATTTATTTACATGTGCAGGAATGTAACAGGAATATACCTCATTGGACTCAGAACCGGATGTGGAGCATTCGGGATCGTTGGTTGTAGCCATCAGACATGCTGGTGGATTTTTCAGTGTCTCCCCCTCAGCAGCATGATCTGAATTGTCAGCAGTGAAAATAGCACAGGTCTCCAACCCCATACGATCAACCATGCAACAATTCTTGCCCTTGTCATCCTCGTCTTCAGAATCTTCAGCATCCCAGTAGTCCTCCTGGGCGACGAGGGCTAATGCATCCGTTCTCTTCTTGGCTGCCTCGAGCTTTCTCTCGTAGTATGCGACGTCTCTGTCGAAATTGTTCTTGCATTCCCTAGCAAAGTGGCCCGGTTTGCCACACTTGTAGCAGAGACGTTCATCCGCGGCCTTCGGCTCATCTGCTCTCGGCCTTTCCTCTCTTCTTTCCGCCGGCCTCTAATCGGCCCGGCGATGCTCTCGGCTGTCATCACACCTCCTGTCCCTTCTTTTGGGCTCTCTTCTCTCATCCCTGTGGTCATCCCGATGATCATCCCTTCGATCGTCCCGCCTGTCGTCCCTGCGATCATCACGCCTATCATCTCGCCTTTCATAACGGCGATCATCTCGATAGTCGCGTCTATCGTCATATCTGCGATCATCCCTATCATCCCTTCGGTATTCATCCCGGCGATAATCATCGCGTCGTTCATCCCGTCTGTCATCTGAGTACCTCCGAGGACCGGTGTCATAACGGAGTTGGTTGTTAGTCTTGTTGGAAAACCGTCGCTGTTGGAGATGGTTGGTCCACAAGGCTATCTGTTCCTGAATCGAAGCTTCCTCCTCATCATAGACCTCACGCGGAGGAGAAGCATACTTGTACTGAGACGACGAAGAACCTGGAGCAAAGGATGGTGTCGGAATCTGCGTGTTAGTGATCAAGGCTAGAGAATCATTTGGTTTCAACCCGGTGTTGGCTGATAGCAGTAGAGAGGCCAATTGATTTGCCATCAGCTTCTGTTGATCCACATCCCCTTGATACTTTTTAAGCTCCTTAAAGACGACATTAATTGATACCTCAGGTTTGTTCAGGACTCTTTTCGTGGCCCGACATGCAAGCTGCCACTCGGCGGCTAAGGCGGCAAAGAATTGGATGTTGATATCATCCCTATCCTTGTTGATGTGAAGTTTGTTCAACTCGTTAAGGACTGCACAGAATCTGGTGAAAGTGGCTTGCAGAGATTCCCCGTATTTGGCGCGGAATTCCATAAAATTAGCCTTTGCCTCCTCGATTTTGGCACGATCATCGAGATCAGCCCCCAGCATTTGGACTTCCAGCTCGTCCCACATTTCTTTTGCAGACATTTTGTTGTCTACACCAACCAGAATATCAGTGGGGAGGGCTTGATAGATCAGATATTCTGCCCTCTTGTCAGCGTGCTGTCGGTCTCTCTCGGCGTCATTTGCCGGTTCTCTTTTAACCTTAGAGGCTTGGACAGGGGGGTCAGCCTCAGGTCGGGCTGCGATCTCCCGATAGTAGATTACGGGTCCTTCGGATATGGACTGAAGCATCAAATTTCCGAGCGGTTGCATTCCAACGAACATAAGGAACCGGGATTTCCATTGTTCGTGCTCATCGGGATAGAGAACTGGTGGTCTGTTCTCAGATCCGAGTACGAGAGCTTCGCGAGACATTATGATGATGGGTGCTGATTAAAAAATGATGATCTTAGAGGTGGAAACTGGACACGGATGGGCTGGACTTAAGACAGATAGATTTGAATTCGGATGGTAGATGAATTCGGATGAAATGGGTTTGGATGAACAGTGTTTCGGATGGCAGAACCGAATTCGGATTGGTTGAAGTTCGGATGGAGGAACCGAATTCGGATGGGATGGTTTCGGATGGATGAAGCAATTCGGATGGGAACCTACTTCGGGTGAACAGTAATTCAGATGGTCTATGGTCCGGAGAGGTGCAATTTCGGATGGGTGCCTAAATCGGATGGAGGCCTACTTCGGATGAACAGTGATGCGGGTGGGGACCGAATTCGGATGAACTTGGTTTCGGATGGAACTAAGGGACCGAATTCGGATGAACAGTGGACAAGGTATGTCCAGGTGGGGACCGAATTCGGATGGACTTGGTTTCGGATGGAACTAAGGGACCGAATTCGGATGGACCGAATTCGGATGAACAGTGGACAGGGTATGTCCAGGTGGGGACCGAATTCGGATGGTCCGAGATGGGTATGGTCCGAAATTTGAAAAATTTAAGTACAAGTCCCAAATGTAAAAATGGAAAGCCTGATCTGAACTTCGGATGGTCCGAAGTTCGGATGGGACCGAATTGGGGTCCGAGATAGGCTGATGGGGGGGGGGTCCGAAATTCACCTAAATATGGTCCGAATTGGACCGAAGTGAGGTCCGAATTAGGGTGATGGGTGGTCCGAAATTGGTGCCTAAGTGGTCCGAAATGCTACAGTAGGGGATCCGAAATACAGCAGGTTTTTTAAGTTTTCTAAGGCAGAACTGAGCAGAATTCGATTTTTTCAGTTTTAAAGCCTAAAAAACAGTTCTAAATGATTTATAAACTATTTTAAACACTTTTGGTGATTTATAATAACCTAAAAA
Source organism: Centrapalus pauciflorus (assembly GCA_020465985.1). NCBI lineage: Eukaryota > Viridiplantae > Streptophyta > Magnoliopsida > Asterales > Asteraceae > Centrapalus > Centrapalus pauciflorus. The sequence goes on along the minus strand of JAANYP010007783.1, from coordinate 322,811 downwards.
CACTTAAAAACAGCAAAGAACAAGTTAAAAACCCACTAAAAACCCATATTTTCAAACTTAATAAAATGGCCGATTCTTGATGATTTTAACAGAGATATGGAACTAAATGAGCTTAAAATCAGTAGAGGATGATAATGTGGTGTTTATATGACCATTATAACACAAGAAACACAGAAAACAGAGGAAATGAAGATCTAACCGAATGGAGATGAAGAACACGAAGAACACTATGAAAACCCAGCAGAATCCGAATCTGTCAGTTGAAATCCACCTATCTGAGCTCTGATACCAATTGTAATATGTATTCCCGTTAATATTTCAGCACCTTTAATGTTCTTTATCAAATCCCAAGAAGAATCAACCTCAATAGTTGAGAAATGATGAAGAAGACAATATGAATGTTGAGAGAGAAGACAAAATGGCGGTTGTATTGTTCTTTCAAATTGTCAACCGTGTATATCAAAGAAACCCTAGGAGCCTATTTCTAGGCTCCTTTAATTAAGTCTTACATAATGGCAACTTTGGCCCCTTGACTATTACAAAGAAACAAACTACATGGAATTAAATACAAGACTAAATAGAAAGACAATAATTATTACAAAACAACTCCTATGATCGAAATAAAATATCTAACACAACAGTTGATCAACAATTTCTATTTCAATCAAAGTTCATCATACCTTGGACAGTTTCCAAAACATCAATCAGAATGTCAAAAGACACTCTAGCAATGGGATCAAAAACCAAACCCCCAATTCTTTACAGGGGAGAATACGTCCAATGGAGGGAACGATTTCTAGAATTCATAAGCTTTCATGATCTGTCAGAAGAGATGCTAAAATCCTTGACAGAAGGACCAACCACATTCATGGAAACAATCCCTGGAGTACCCACCAGTAATCCCCCGATTCCACCAAGGACAGTCGAGGTTACCAACCTGACTGAGGCTCAAAAGAAAAGAAAACTAGGGGATAAAACTGCCAGGAAATTACTACTGATCTCAATCCCCAATGATATTTGCACATGTCTCACAAACACAAAAACTGCCAAATCCATATGGGATGAAGTGTGTAAACTTATGAGGGGATCCGATAGAATTGCAACAAACAGAGCTAGAAACAGCCTGATAACATTTGAAAATTTTAGAGCTCGTGAAGGAGAACTACTGGAAAACACTAACTTGAGGTTTGTGAGTTTGGTAAGTGAAATGAAACGAAATGGAGTGACAAAGTCCAATCTGGACATAAATGTCAAGTTCTTAAACATTCTGAACCCTGAATGGTAGAAATATGCCATGATTATCCAGCAGACAAAGGACATAGAAGAAATGGATTTTCATATGATATTTGAGAACCTCAATAACTACCAGGAGGGTGTGTTGAGCAATTATCAGGAAAGAAGAAAGCTGAGAAAGAAACTGCTGACTCATTAGCTCTACTGGCTGAAAAGAAGCACAAATATAAAATGAAAAAGGAGAAAAGAGCGGTAGTCAGCAGTACCTCTTCCGAATCAGAATCATCCGATTCATCTGCAGATTCTGAGATTGAAGAAATGAAAAAGCAAATGGCACTGCTAACCAAAGCGTTTCAAAAGAAGTTCTACAGAAAGCCAACCAACAATAAGATGCGCTACAAGACTGGCTCGAGAAAATTTGAGAAGATAGACAAATATGAAAAATCTGGAGAAAGTAGTGGAAGAAGGGCTGACAAATATGAAAAATCAGACAAGTCAGCAAAGAAAGAATGAGAGCAGAAATGTTATAACTGTGGAAAACCAGGTCATTATGCCCGTGAATGTAGACTTCCAGTAGTCAAAACTCTGACTACTATACTAGAAAGGCTCTCCTAGCCAAACAAAAGGAGTCTGGAAAAGCTCTTATGGCGGAGGATGACCACTGGCTGCAGTTATCAAGAAGATGAAGATATTCTAGATGATGATGCTCATATTTGTCTAAAATCAGAGATTCTCAATGAGTCAGAATTAAGTGAATCAACCATGATAGCTGAGGATGAAGTATGGGTTGGTTTAACAGATGAAGAGGATGAAGAAAGACGAGAATCTGAGGAGGAAGAGACAGAAGAAGTTGCGTTGATGGCAACTGGAAAAACTGATGTTGAGGATAATAAAGATTCAGAGTCAGACAGATCAGATGGTTCAGACAAGCCTGAGGTACATTCCATCTCTGACTCTGACATTGATGAATCTTGTGTGCTAGAAGAGAAATTAACTCATATGGCCTTTATGCTTAAAAAGTTTGAAAAATCATTAAAGGCTGAAAAGAAAAATGCTCACTCTTTGGAAAACAAACTTCGTAATGAACATAACTTAGTTTTAGATTTTTCCAAAGATGAAGCATTAGCCTTACGAGCAGTTTCAGATTTACAAGATAAAGAAAGAGAACTTCAAAGCAAAATACTAGATCTTAATCATAATATATCTGACTTACAAGAAAGACTGAGAATAGCAGAATTAGAAGCTTCAAATTTTTCTGTAAAATATCATGCTATTTTTGAAGAACGAACTAAACTTTATGAGAAAATAAAGAAGATGGAAGATGAATTTATCAAAAGAGGGCAAACAGATCAAACCATTTATTTAAACCAACCAAAAGACACAGAATTTATAATTCTAAATCTGGTATTGGTTGGGAAAATCCAAAGTATCTGACAAAGGCAATATCTAGTTCACCAACGCTATATGATGTCAGATACATGAACTTAGGATTAAAAATGACGTTTATGAAAGCATCTGATGAAGTAGAATCTAGTGAAGAAACAAAAAGATTACGATCAGACAAAATACAAAATTCTGTTGATTATAACAGAATAAATGAAGCAAACAATAATACTAATATTAAAGAAGAGTACATTCAAACATATTCTGAAAAGGATTTGTCTGAATCACCTAATCAAACTCAAAAATTATACCTGCCATCTTCAATTCTAGAAAAGATAAATTCTGATCTAGAATTGAAAATTAAAAATTTTGAGACAGAAAATAAATCTCTCAAGGCTGAACTTAAAACTATGGAACAAAAGCTACAAAATCAGCTTAAGAACAAAAAGTTGTCTGATCCATCATCTTCAACTTCTCTAGATTCTATCAATTCAGAAAAGGAATTTGATCTGTTTATGCACTCTGACTTTAATTCCTTAGAGGAAATGTTTGTTGAAATTGATGAATTTGTCAAACCTTTATATAACAAACAATCAGATGATAAAAAAGAACCTGTTAAAATACTGCAAAGAATTTCTACAGATTCAATAAAATTATCTGAAAATTCACCAACATTACAACAAAAGAAGGAGAAAACAAAAGTTATTTTTAACACTCCTAACTTTGAAAAAGGTGAATCATCTTCAACAGAGAACTCCATTGCACTTAGAGTCCAATCTTCAAAAGGTAAGAGAAATTTACAAAAGAAACAAGTGTCTAAGTCTACTAATTCTCATGTTTCTTTTATGTCAGATATCATTGTGAACGGTTCAAGAAAACAAGTTTGGAGAAAGAAGAAGAGAGAACAGAAAAACAAGAATATAAAACAAGAGTGGCGCGTGAAGAACAATATTGTTACAGATAGAAATAGAAACATTGGAAACTCTGTCTGTAATAATAAATTTGTTAATAATTCTTGTATAAAATTCTCTAGAACAGACTTAATTGCTTTGAACTCTAGTGCTTGTAAACCTTTAATTGTAAAATCTGATAAGCTCGTCTGGCAACCGAAGAAAAAGGACCCATATTCTAAAGAGAAAAAGGTTCTACAGAAAATTATTTCAAAAACAGTTCCACCACGAATTGTACAAAAGTGGATACCTAAAAGAACTGTTCAAATGTGGGTACCTAAATCAACATCAAATGTTAAGCAAAAAGCCATATCTGTTGAGAAAACAAATAATACTTTGCATGATTTACCTAAAACAAAAGTACCCAACTACAAGTGGGTACCTCATATGCTATTTCGTCTTATAGGTAAACCATGTTTGGTATCTTGACTCCGGATGTTCCAAGCATATGACCAGACAAAGAGACATGCTCACGAACTTTGTAGAAAAGTTCTGTGGGACGGTCAGATTTGGAAATGATCAGTTTTGTCCGATCAGAGGATACGGGAGTCTCACATATGACAAAATTACCATTCAAAAGGTTTTTCACGTTGATGGTCTTGAACATAATTTGTTTAGCATTGGACAGTTGTGTGATAAAGGATTGGAAGTCAATTTCAAAGCCAATCGGTGCAGCATCAGATCCGGGGAAGGTAAAGAAATACTGGCAGGAAACAGGAAAACCAATTTGTACTCCATTGACTTAGGCTCTATTAATCTGAAGAAAGATGTATGCATACTGTCAAAAGCTACATCTAAAACAGCATGGCTATGGCATCGTCGCCTTTCACATCTGAACTTCAATGAATTAACCAACCTAGCGAAAGGAGGGTTAGTTAAAGGGCTGCCAACTCTCAAATTCCAAAAGGAGCAGTTGTGTGCCGCATGTGAAAAAGGACAGATGACAAGAGCTTCACACAAATCCAAATCCGAACACTCATCCACTAGAGCACTGGAATTACTACATATGGATTTGTGTGGACCAATGAGAGTACAAAGCATTAGTAAGAGACGATACGTATTGGTGATAGTTGATGACTATTCACGATACACATGGGTTTTCTTCCTGAGGTCCAAATCAGATGCAACCGAAATTATCACAGACTTCATCCGGTAAATACAAGTGAAGTTGCGACTCACAATTCAATCAATCCACTCAGATAACGGAACAGAATTCAAGAACAAATCGCTTGAATCATTTTTGAATTCTGTAGGAATCACACATCAGTTTTCAGCTGCTAGAACTCCACAACAGAACGGTGTCGTTAAGAAGAAATCGGACACTAGTGGAATCAGCTAGGAAGATGCTGGAATACTCAAATTTACCGTTATTCTTATGGGCCGAAGCAGTTGCAACAACTTATTTCACACAGAATCGTTCAATCATAAATAAAAGATTCGGAAAGACTCCTTATGAATTAATAAATAAACGAATACCTAATATTAAATTTTTCCATTTCTTTGGATGCAGATGCTTTATTCTAAACGACAAAGACAATCTTGGAAAGTTTAATCAAAAGGCAGATGAAGGTATATTCATCGGATATTCAAAGGAGTCGGTCGCTTTCCGTGTCTACAACAAGCGAACCAAGACAGTCAATGAGAGCGTCAACGTCAAATTTGATGAAGGAGCGGTAATGGCTTCTGAACACACCAGTTCAGGACCCGAACCTAACAAACCGACTTCAATGGAGTCACCTGAACAGAATACTGAAAATTCTGAATTACATAAGTTGTTTGAGAATTTTTATGAAGACTAATTTGAGAAGCCCAAAACTAATGTTCCAAATTTGGTGCCTGACAGGATTACTGAAGATCCAGTCGTAGTCTCTGATCTTTCTCATCAACAAGTGTCAGAAGAGACTGGAGAAGCCTCAACAACAAATGTACACTTGCCAACTGAAAGTGCACAACCCATTGAACCTCCAGAATCTTCTGAAACCCCCTTAGCATCCGAACATTCAGAAGCTCCTAACTCAGATATCCCACCTACTACTTCTGAAGTAACCCCCCGACCAACATATTTAGATTGTAATCCCAATCAAGACCACATAGTACCGTTTCCATATACTTTTAAGTGGACAAGAAATCACCCAATAGAAAACATTATTGGTGATCCATCCGCTTCAGTCCAAACCAGAAGAGCCACCATAAACGAGTGCCTATTTTCAAATTTTCTAAGCAAAATAGAGCCTAAGAATGTGAAAGAAGCACTTCTGGACGCTGATTGGATTGTTGCGATGCAAGAAGAACTGAACCCATTCGAACGGTCAAAGGTCTGGAGACTTGTTGAACGCCCTAAAGACAAATCCATCATAGGCACGAAGTGGATCTTTAAAAACAAGAAAGACAAACATGGAGTAATAATTTGCAATAAAGCTCGCCTCGTTGCCAAAGGATACATCCAACAAGAAGGGATTGACTACGATGAAACGTTTGCACCACTTGCACGAATGGAAGCGATTAGAATGTTTTTATCTTTTGCCGCTCACAAAAACTTTAATGTTTATCAAATGGATGTTAAAACTGCGTTTTTAAATGGGGAACTAACCGATGAAGTATATACATATCAGCCCGAATGTTTTACTGATCCTTCAAAACCTGATCATGTATATATTTTAGATAAGTCACTGTATGGCCTTAAACAAGCACTGCGTGCTTGGTATGATGCACTTTCAACATATCTGTTGAAATGTGGATTCAACAAAGGTGCAGTTGACACAACCCTGTTTATAAAACGTCAGGGGCCGGATATCATAGTAATACAAATATATGTAGATGACATAATATTTGGGTCTACAAATCCGGAATTTTGTAAGAAATTCGCATTTTTAATGTCCCAAAAAATCGAAATGAGCATGATGGGAGAAATAAATTTTTTTCTTAGGATTACAAGTTAAACAACTGGCTGATGGTATTTTTATCAATCAGTTCAAATATATACAAGACATGTTAAAGAAATTTAACATGGTTAACAGTACGCCTATGAAAACTCCCATGGCTCCGGATTCAAAGTCAAAACTCGATGAGGACATTTCGGGGAAACCTGTAGATGTGACTCACTATCGAGGTATAATTGGGTCATTAATGTATTTAACAGCAAGTAGACTGGATATTATGTTTGCTACATGTGTGTGTGTGCAAGATAGGCGAATCCTAAAGAATCACATTTAACAGCTGTGAAAAGAATTTTAAGATATCTCAAGGGAACTCCAAACCTTGGGCATCCTAGATATGGCACTTTCTTCTAGGGCCACATCCCAGTATATACGAGCAAGACCTGATGGCATGAGATCTTCTTTCCAATAGGTCCCCCTGAGGCCGAAAGAAACTCTGCCCGGAGCGAGCCCCCCATAGAGGCAAGTGAAGTTGGTGAGCCGTATGATGGGCAACTATCTCCTGCGGTTCGGAGAGGACTCAGCTGTTAGTTAGTACCCCTTTGTGGTATCCCAGAAAATCTTCATTTAATCTAACTGCTTTTTCTGACGCTGATCACGCAGGTGATAAGATGGATAGAAAAAGTACGTCTGGAGCAGTGCAATTCTTAGGTGACAAACCCGTATGCTGGTCATCCAAGAAACAACATTGCGTCTCATTGTCTACAGCTGAAGCAGAATACGTTGTTGTATCTTCATGCTGTTCTCAGGTGTTGTGGATGAAAAGCCAACTGCGCGATTACGGGTTTACACCAAAGAAAATACCTATCTACTGTGATTCTCTGAGCGCAATAGCTATTGCATCAAATCCGGTGTAACATTCAAAAACAAAACACATTGACATTCGGTACCATTTTATAAAGGATCATGTTGAAAATGGAAATATAGAATTATATTTTGTTCCTACTGAATATCAACTAGCTGATTTGTTTACCAAAGCGTTAGATGAAAAAAGGTTTACTTTTTTGGTATACAAATTGGGTATGTTGAATCATTAAGATTTAATATTTCAGTAGTTTCAATTTATAATTTTAAATTTACATTTTTTATTGATTCTAATCTGATGATTAAATTCTTAAATTTGAAAATTTCAATACTCTTTGGAATTTAACAAGCTCTGGATTGTCATGTGCATGGGGAGCAGAAAATGAATTTATCTGATTTTGAGTAAATCTGATAAAATTTATCTGTTATTTTGTAGGGGGAGCTCAGCTGAGAAATATGATACACATTTGAGGGGGAGCAGCATTCAGAAATTAAAGGGGGAGCCTTTTAATATTTTTTAAAAATTTTTTTGTTTTGTTTTGTGAGTTTAATTTTTTTTGTTTTGTGTGTGTTATTTTTTTTTATTTTTGAGTTGTCAGTAAAAAGATAATTGGGTTTAAATAATTGGGTTAATAAATGTGAGTTGAAGTTGGGCTGATTTTTTTTTCTTCAAATATGGGCCGGATATTGTATCTTATAAATTTGAAATTCAAATTTCAAATTATTCTTTTTCAGAAAAACCAGTTCTTGTTTCATCTTCTTCCCCAAGCTTCCTTCAACATTAAGAAAACTCAATAACCCATATCTAATCGACTGAATCAAGATTTCTGTTTCATCAAAATTGTGAGTAAATGTTTTGTTGTTTCTGCTTATAGTATTTGTACGTAGCTTATTTCAAGATTTGGGATATATTTGTATCCGTGTTCGTATTTTTTTGTGTATTTTGAGTGTTAATGGTGCTCATAATTTTTTGTTCATAAAACTCAAATTAATTGGGTGGTATGTTTCGGGTTATCAATGTGAACATGAATTTGAAATTTCATGGTTCAAATCAAACCACACACACAGAAATTTGGATTTTATATTCAAAAACTTTTGTGTTCTTCTTTTTACTGAAATTTGAATTTTTAACAGCTTAAATGTTGTTTTTAATCAAAATTCAGTAAAACAAAAGTGTTTAAAATTGATTTTCGAGAGGGACACAAGTTTTAAATCACTGAAAAACTACTTGAATCAATTTTTGAATATTCAGTGTATAGAGGACTTGGAAATAAATGTATTAAGATTTTCTCGATTAAAGGCTACAATCGAGAAAGTTCTTAGTTTCATCCCACAAGTCTACCTGCAACAATTTTGGAATAAAGTCAAATTTGTTCCTGCTGATGGAAACCACAATTTTAAAGTATCCATTGACCAATTTAAATCCAAAATTACCCTTGCCAGACTTCGTCACAACTTGTTTCTTCCAAGACGGATAGACACAGTTAACTTTCCTGAGTTAGCTGATTTTGAAGATTTTGTGTCCGATGAGGAGCTGGTTCATGATTTGATATGCTTGGGTTACTCAAAGCCACTTCCAAAAAGCTCCAAATATCATCGAAATAGATTAAATGGCGAATGGTATACATTATTTGGGATCATCAATAGATATATGACATCTAAGCATACAGGCATAGACAGATGTAGCATTCACTGTCTACGGATTTTCCATGGGATTGCATTCAATAAACATTATGACTACGCTCAATGCATCTGGGAAGATCTAAAAGAGATAGTACTGGCTAAAACAACAAATAGAGCAAGGAAGTTAGTTCCACTTCAGAGATTTATTCAGATTCTTATTCGAGGAATTCTAAGGGCAAATGAAAATATACCTAAAAGATCTAACTCCAACCGATGCCCATACTATGTAATTGTGAGTTTACACGAAGTGCCGGATTCTCCTAATGCGAATATCATGCCGATTCCTAAATCCTTGTTAAAGTATGCAGATCCTGAGAGTGAGAATGTGAAGTTATATAGGATAGATCATGCTCCAATAGAGACCCAAGAACCGGGTTCTCTTACCCAAGGAGTGATAGGAAGAGAGGAACCTCAGCACGGGGCTGAAGTTCAAGGAAGCCTGCAAGTGAGCGAGGGAGTGTAAGTTGTAAGGGGTGGTGTGGAAGAGGCTGATAAATCTGATTCTGAGAGGACTTTGTCGGATATACAAGAGGGTGAAGATGAAGGAAATGACGATGATGATGATAGAGATGGTGATCATAATGAGGGAGGGATTGCTTTGATGGATATAGTGAGTATTGCACAGGAGAGTGTGAGGGATGCACTTAGCCTAGAAAGCCGGGATTTACCCACAACTGCTGTTAGCTCCCCTATGGGAGTTAGCATTGAAGAAGTCAGTATCCCACTGACAAGTGCACACCCAACTATCCACTCAGTCTCCTCTCAACAGGAGACTGTTTCATTTGAACACCGGGATGAACCACAAATTCTATCCAAAAGTCATTTGGACTTAATGGATATTGAAATTAGTACACCTTCGCCCGAGTGTACGACTTTTATTCAAACACAGAGTATAGATACTATGCAGATTAGGACACTTGAGTCGACTTCATCAGTTGAAGTAAGTGTGGCTGAACTTTGTGTTCCCACCGGAACATCCTCAGCTACGGAAGCATTTGTTGCTCCGTCGCTTGAAGAGGGTGGAAGTCCAGTCAGAGCGACCACTTTGCCAACTCTGAGTACTGGCCACATAGAAGTTCTTTTCACAAGTTCGACTGTTGTGACAAATGGAAGTCTAAGTGACCCAGTGGTGAATCTATCCCCGTTCGTTACTGAATCATCTTTAAGCCAAGTATTGAATGCAGCTGTTGCAGGAGTGAACAATCATGTCTCTGCTCAGTTATCTGAAGTGATGGCACAGATGTCAAACATTCACAAGTTTTTAAAGGGAAAGTCAGTGGCAGAAGAATCGATAAAGCAATCTGATCCAAATCAAGCGATTGATGAATTGAGGGAAGAGCTGAAGGAGTTTGTTTTTGAACAATTCGAAGAAATGAGGGAAAGGATGATAAGTTTGGAAAGTACGGTAATTACTGCTTTGGGAAATCTTTCTGAGAGGGTAGCAGCTGTTGAGGAAACATGTAAGGCGCAAGCTTCATCGTCTAAAAGAAAGCATGATGAGCATGATGAGGACTCCGATGATGCTCCTCATGAGGGGGAGAAGAGGAGAAAGCTTACTGAGCCTACACCCGGTCTTTTAATGATAACATACCCTGAGAAGGTAACAGAAGTGAAAGAGAAAGAAGCAGGGAGCTCAAAAGAACCTGCTGATGAACAAAGTGAGCTGGGATTGATTCTTTATGAAGATGTTCCAGTTCCTTTGAACATTCAGTCAGATATTTACAACATTGTAGAATACAATGATTCAGAAGATGATGTTCAAGTGATTAAGGAATAGACATTAATGATTCAAGATTTAGAAGAAGAGAGAGAGGAGTATGTTGAAGTATCTGAAGATGATGATGTGATCGCGTTGACCGATGTTGACTTTCGGGGAGAAAGGATTGAACAAGAAGAGGATTTAGTACAGGAGATCTTGAAAGAGCCCATACCGACACCGACGGTTGAAAAGCCTGAGGTTGTAATTCAAGTAAAGGAAGAAGTTATAGAATTTCCAGTAGAAAATGTAGTTATCCAGGAAAGAGTTGAATTGAATGAGGTCGAGGTTATGGAAAGGTGTTTCAATGAATACGTTCTGGAAGATGAGTCGCAAAAGCAACACAGGCTCAGATTTAAAGCACAACAAGTAGTTCAAAGAGAAATCAGAGATATGCTTACATTGTTGAATAAAGATGAGATACGCAAGAACAAAGTAAAGAAGTTTGAGCTTTCAGCGAAACGATCAGCGGAGTTCATCAGGAAAAGGAACAAAATGCCATATATTTAAGACATTCTGGAAAAATGTATTTTTTGTAACAAACAAGCTCCGTGTTCATTTCTTAAGTTGTTTAGGGTCTTGGAGCCGAACATGCCAAATCTAGTTAACTATGCAAGTTTTCTGAGGAACAAGACACAAGAGGTTGATAAAGTGAAGAGTGAGTTTAGGATAGTTGATCTAGTTAAAATTAAAAAGGACAGATTCGTTAAGATTTTCTATCCGACATTCACTGTTACGAGAGCTGATGGAAATACCTATACGTTCACTGAAGCCGATATGTTTAACATGCATCTGGTTGACATTGAAGATTTATTTGATGAGTTATGCAGAAATAAGAGAAATGAACACTGTAGATTTGCCTTAAAGACAATTTTCCACTTCATGCATACCAAACTGGTATTGATGTCAGTGCAAGATCTGCAGATAGGTGTTGAACGAGGGATAAGGAAGATTAATATGACAGCTCCACATAGAAATATCAAATTTGCTGGAGAGTTGAAAGAATATCAAGTCATCATGGTAAAGCATCCGGCTGTAATGTAAAAGGACAGAAACAAGAAGCTAAGAGCCATGAGGAGTGTTGAACTTAACAAATTTTCAGATGGTACACTACATAAAGTGTTGAGTGATTAAAGGGAAAGCTGGCTTCTGATAAAAAGAGAAAAACAAAGAGAGGAGCTTTGTCAGTTAACGACAGAAGACTTATGGTAGAATTTATATCAAAGATTGAATGGAGGCTCTCTGATCGAAAAAGTATAAGAAGATTTGAGCAGAAGCTTGGATTGGCAATTTAAAGACTTTGCACATTCCATCAAAGGGGAGATTGTTAGAATACATTTTTAGTTGATGGAATGCAAAGTAAAGGGTTTATTTTGTAAATAGTTAATAGTTGTGAAATATGTGTATAAATTGAAAGTTTGACTTTCAAAATAGAGTGATCTGACAATTACTTTTGCAAGCTTAGAATTCATAGAAACGGTTACTGACATTCAAGATCATCTCATCATTTTTGTAGTCGACATTTTTGGGAATACAATCATTCGGTTAGTTTTGATTACTATTATTGTTCTTGTTATTGAATTGTTAATTGATTGATATGAAACTGTAATTCACAAATTTCCAAAGTGTTAAATGTTTAAACGGAAAATCATACCGACAATCGACTTGGAATGTATATCATGACAAACAACCAATTGAATAGAAAATTCCTAAGTGTGAAAGTGAAATACTGAAAGTGCGTTTGACATCGCTATCTTATTAAACCTTCTTTGACTTTCTCACAAAAAAATTCTGTTAGAATAAGTTGTAATTTTTTAAAGTAAGTTTGAGTAGTTTTAATTTTATTTTCCTCTATTTTATTTTATTTTATTTTACGTTAAGTAGGAGAAAGGTCAAAGTTACTAGTATGCATTTTTGGTTGAAGAAACAAATATTGCGTGAAAATCTGTTGCTTAGTGTGAATGTTTTTGCAAAGTTGGAAAAATTCCGTTACATGAAAAAGTTGAAAAAGTTGGATTTTATTCAAGAATTTTCAAAATTTTCAGTTAAGTTCGAAATCCAGACAAATTCGAAGTTACCTTCGAACTTGCTAGAAGTTCGAACTTAAGATAAGTTCGAAGGTAGTTGATATAAATAGGTCAATAGTACTTCATTTAAGACACCTACCCTCGAATTTAAAGTCTCGAACTTGTCTCCGGCGATCTCGAACATATCCTCGAATTTACCGACATTTCGAATTTCTTCCTATTGCTTGAAGTTTCTCACTATTTCTCGAACCTTTTCACATACTTAGGGATATTAAACCTACAATATCTAAGTAAGTGTAAGATTGGGGTGTTTTTGTGCTTAAAATCGAGGATTTTTAAGTTTTATGTCATTTAAAACTAGGTGACTTTTAATCCCAAGTTTTGAAAGCTGAAACTTAAAATCATTGATACATAACTTAGATTAGAACCTAATAGGACTGGATTACACGGTTAATTAAGTCAAATGGGGTTATAATCATGGTTTTTAAGTTGAAAGTGACCGACTTCGAATTTGTTCTTCAGGTTCGAACTTGTCAGAAAGTTCGAAGTTGTTGAAATATCCATAAGTTCGAAGTCAGTCATGTTCGAAGGGATGTTTCGAACTTAAATAAGTTCGAATGATTTTTTAACATTCTTGAATTTGTCTAAGTTCGAATGTGTTGGACTTCGAACTTAATCAATGTAAGGTCTTGACTCTACGGATCTATCTCGACGCGACACCTTCCAATGAGTGCAGAATCCTCGTTAGCGGCTTGACGGTAAGATCACACACACGAAAACACAGAGACTACCACGGTGATAGGCGAACGACTAAGAACGCCCCTACACGATGATTCTCTCCGAAACAACTCTCGGAAAACTTGCAAGTTCGAGATCGCCTTTGCTAATCGCTCTGATAAACGTCTGCAAAAGTCTGATAATTAATCGAATTAACCCTTAATTATACTGACAGATTCGAGTTTGTCTAGGACAAATTCGAATCTGGCCCAAGGCCCATTCGAATTTATCCACAATGACAAATTCGAATTTACCTTAAATTCGAACTTCAACTATCAAACTTATGTTTGAACTTATGTTTTAACTTATGTTTGAATTTATCTTTGAACTTCTTGTCATACATTACACCAAGATCAAACATATAAACAATGAATATCAAACACACATAATCAAACATATATCAAACACTCGATAATATTCAATACCAAGTAACTTTACTTACACAAAATACTATCAAAACCTAGACTGCTATCGTCACACATGATGTACTAAACGACTCCCCCTTGACGATAGCTTCTAACTATTTACATTTTGACTAAGTACTTGGACCATATAGACTACTTCCTGCATATAGACCTATATCTATACATATTCTCACTATATTCTGGAACTTCCTGGCTTCAGATCTCCATCCTTCGTGAAAGAAGATAGGCTGATCATGTAGCTTCTTCAGATCGTCCTTTGAAAGATTAATTAAGTGCAGTGGATCATACACTCTCAAAATAACTTTGTCTTGAGTATCTTCCATCACAGCTTCAGCAGTTTCATTATCGACATACCACCACTTCATGGTACTTAAAACATCTTGTGGCATCGATTTCATCGGCACCTTCTTCAAACACTTTACAGGTTTGTACACCATTCTGGCCCATGGCCTACCTGTATGTGGATCATTCCTTGTTTCATCTTCCACTCTCTTTCCGGTCCTTGGCTTGAGTCTCTCAAATTTACTGGATCGACCCTCATTTCTGATAATCTTAGCTATAACCTCAGCATAAGGATCCTCACTGATATTTATTAACTCTTTCCACGCCAACTCCTTTACTTCAACCTTCGGCAATGTATTAAATACTCTGAGCGTCCGCCTGAGGTATTGAAGTCCATCTCTCATTTTTAGTATGAATAGCTGCAGTTCTCTGTCAAAGAACCAGCTTATAATTCCACCTGATAGATTTTCGGAGCCCGGTACTCTCATTCTTCTCTTCATCTTAGGCTCTGTCTTCTTTTCTTCCTTCCGGAACCATAGATTCAACAATTCAGCCCTAGATGGCTCTCTCTCAGCTTCTTCAAGTTCAGAATCTTCTACCGATGCCAGTTTGATCTCATCAATATCAATCACATTGTGATTGTCTTGGACATATAGCTCAGTGATAGGCTGTGAGTTTACAATCACTTCATCGACATTGTCGTCTTCATCTTCTATCACTTCATCATCTGATCTCCAATCAACTATGTCCTCTGGCACAAACTCTTCTTCCTCCAACTCTTCAATCTCATCTTCAAAATCAAATTCTATCTCATCTTCCTCAATATCCATCAGAGCGTCTATCATCTCGCTCTCCATGGTCTTTGAGGAACTAGGCTCACCTCCTTCAGCTCCTAACTGACTCGGCTCCCCCTGAACTTCAGCGTGTTGAGCAGAAGAAAAATATACTGGCTCACTATCCTTTTGTGCATCGGGATCATTGCCTTCGTCATCTTCTCTTCTCAACTCTTCAATATCTCTGCAACTAGTCACCCCCTGAGCCTTTAGATTTTTCATTAGTTGCTCGATAAGGGACCTCATTGTTCTGAGTTCTGCAGCCTGATCAGCGACAAATGTCTTCAATTCATTATTTTCTTTATCAATTTTTGCGTTATGCTCTTGAAGCTCGCCGAATGCTTTAGTTAGTTGGAAGATTTGGACTTGCTGGAAATCCACTTTGCTTCGGAGCTCTGAAAACCTTTGGTTGTCTGTGAAGGTGGATGAAGTGGATGGAATTGATGTGATAGGTGACGGGGTGATTGGTGGTGGAATTGATGGTTGAACTGATGGCTGAGCGGATGGTTGAACCGATGGAATTTCAGGCTCTGAAACGGAAGCAAACGAAGCTCCCTGCATAAACCTATGCCTTTTGGCCCTTTGCCTAGGCACCAAAGGAGCAGTATCTTCAATCTCAAAATCAGAGTCATCTTCATCAGAATCTCTAGATGCTCTCTTCTTTTCTGCCTCTCGATCAATAACCACAATTCTGGATCCATATCTGCCTATTCTAACTGCCAGATCTTCCGTCTCTTCTGCTGGTGCCTCAACCTCTATCTCCTCAACTTCCTCTGATGACGACTCTGAGGTGGTCATAGCTTGACCCTCTTCCTCAAGTTGATATTCATGAATGTCACGCATCAGATCATCTAAACTAGCTGGAGGCTCTAGAATATCACCAATAAGCTCAGTAGTAATCTCTTCTTGGGCCTGAGTCCCCTGTGCCCAGATTTCTTCCAAAGTTTCTAGTCGTGGATCTATTTCGGGGACTAAACCGGACGGTCCCGCAGTATCTGATGAAGGACCTGCTTCCCCTAACTCTTGCACCCTGCTTGTTGAAGGCCTTGAAAGTCTGTCTTACTTGAGCTCTTTGCCTCCTTCTTTGTTGTTGTTGCGGCTGCCGTGGCTGTGGCCCTTCCCCAGCCCAATTCGCACCTTCAGGGGCTTCAAAATCTGGATTTACCACAGCACCAAAAAGTGGTGCATCCAGTGGTCTAACCACTTCACCCCTACGGGCATTGTGCGCTTGACAATCAGCAAAAATTCGCTTATCGATTACAGCGACACTCTGAATTTCTGGCAACTGCGGCAGGTTGGGCAAAAAATATCTAATCAGCATCATGACAAACCTCGGATACATCAAAAACCTTTCTCGTGCTGGAGCTGTTATTTGATGAACAAACTCCGCAAAGAACATCTCGGAGTAACTGAACTGCTTATTATAAACTAACGCTATCATCGCAGATTGCATCTTTGACACGATATAGTCAAATCTTGCCTTCTTTGGAGCAAAGCACACCATAAAGTCATGTGCAAGATACCTCCATTGCCCTGTTAGACCACTCTTCATGTAAGATGCCTTAGCTACATCAAGGCCATACCCTATCCTCAAAAATGCTGCTTGCCTTACTTCCAACGGGAAGTCAATAGGCCCAGCTTCCTGCTCGACTGATCCTAGCTGCAAAACCCTATGCAACATATCGGCAGAGAATACAAGGGGCTGTCCAGCGATTCTTGTCCTCAACACAGTCGGAGTCACTGCGCAATCAACTTGCAGATGATCCCAAAATTGTCTGACATAAGGTAGCACGATCTGCACATTGTGAGAAAGGGCATATGACACCCTTGAATTAGCTAGAAAATCCACCATCTGGAGAAATGCCTGAGCTTCAGGAAGCTCATGATCCGGGGACACGACCATATTATGCTTTTGAATAAAAGCTCTTTCCCCCATATCTGCACATTGAAGTATAAAATATATTAGAAGGGACAAAATAAAATTGAAACTTGTTTAAATTCAAATTTGTTTTATTTTAAACTTATGTAAGTTCAAAATTCAACACATATGAATTTCTTCAAGTTTGACGTAAAAGTTATTCAAACATTTCGATTTTAATAGCAAACTCGAATGACATGTTCGAATTTAACCTTAATTCGAGTTTAATGACATGTTCGAATTTAGTGACAAATTCGAAGCATATGAACAAACTCGAAGTCGACACTTTCAAACTCAAATCCAAGATTTTAAACCATTTTAGACTTAGAAAATCACATTCACTAGTCCTAATAGGTTCTAATCGAAGATATTTGTCACTTATTTGAAATTCCACCGGTTAAACTTTGTGACTTTGAATAACAAAGTTCAAAACCCTTAAAACTTCAAAATAGGTCGATTTTTGCTAAAATTGAGTCTAAAACTTCCTAAATCTTGTATAATAATGTTGTTTAACCTAGATTTGGCTATAGTATCGAACACAAAGTACAAAACTTCGATGAATAGGCCAAAACTCGAATACGGTAAACTCGAACGACAAACTCGAAATCTCCCAGACAAATTCGAACTACTAAACTCGAAGGTAGGTGACATAAATGAGTCACTGTTGACCTATATATAGTAACCTTCTTCGAATTTGTCTCATGTTCGAAATTACTGACATTTTCGAATTTAAATCGAATTTGTTCCTAAATGAAAATTTTGAAAAAATTTGAATTAAATTCAACTTTTCCAACTTTTTCGTGTAACGGAAACATACTATGCACAATTTATTTATACTAAGCACAAGATTTTCACGTAGTGTTTGTTTATTCAACTAAAAATGCATCCTCAGTAACTTTGACCTTTTTCCTAAATAATAAAAAATAAAATAAAATAAAATAAAATAAAATAAAGTAAAATAAAATAAAATTTTGAACAAAATTTAAACTTAAACTAATCTACAATATTTTTAAAATTTACATCCTATACTTAACACTAACATAATATTTTTGGCGAGAAAGTCAAAGAAAGATTCAATCAGATAGCGGTGTCAAATATGCACTTTCAGTATCTTACTTTCACACTTAGGAATTTTTTATTTCTTTGATTGTTTGTCGTGACATACATTTCTAGACGATTGCTGGTATTATTTTCCCTTTAAACATGTTACACTTTGGAATATCCCTTGGCCTTTTTATTTATCAAGAAATTACCTTACGTGACTCATACTTAGATATACTTTTATGATCAAGGCATACATACAATGATTATAACTTTTCGGTATTGCAAACTTTTTTTAAAAGGCAAACGTCGGACACATTTCTGTATTTACATACAACAGAGTGTCTTAGTTTGTCTTAAAGTTTATTTTAAAGCTAGCAAGACAGCGGTGACAGGTCTGTACCGACGTACAACAAAGCGACTTATCTTGCTAACTCGAGTCAAACCAGAGGCAACAGGTTTGTACTTACGTACAACAGAGTTACTTGTTTTGACTCTCAACTCGGTATCATGATTTTTCTATAAATTTCTTTTCTTTAAGATGTATCTGATGTTGCTGTACATCCCCTAGAAAGTTTGCATACCTCATTTAAATCAATGTATGTATGTCTCTAACATAAAAATTAAGACCATTTGGTCAAACATCTAAGTTAGTGACACGTCTGACTTTTTCTTGAGTATTTTATTAGCCTTCAGACTCCCTTTGTGTATTATGCCTACCAACATATCAAACTAGATAATGTATAACACTTAGAATTTTAGGTGCATTATGTGTGAAAGATTAACACTTAGAGATTGTAATGACTGTGCTAATTTTCGTCACTTTGAACCTATGTATCTAAGACTTAACTCATTTTCTGATATTCTCTTTTTTTGAACTTTTTATGGTTTTCTCTCTTTTTTTCTTTTGTTTTTCATAAATAAGAGTAAGAAAATAAAATAACCTACTAACTTACTATCAAAAGAAATTCTCCTAAGCTACTAAACTTTCTATAAAAAGAAGAAATTCTAGTGCTATAAAAGGAAATAAACTCTACTAAGGTCCATTTACTCTGGATTACGCATTCCGTTTAGTTGAACTAAATACTCAAAACGTGACTTATCAAAAGCTTTGGTAAATAAATCAGCATTATTATCGTCCGTTGCAACTTTTACCAGCTTAATTAAGTTCTTTTCAGCACAATCACGAATAAAGTGGTGTCTTATGTCTATGTTCTTGGTTTTACTGTGTTTAACTGGATTATTGGTTATTGCAATAGTTGACTGGTTATCTATCTTAATAGGAGTATGAGTATATGTCAAACCGTAATCCCGCAATTGTTGTTGTATCCACACAACCTGTGAACAGCAACTACCAGCAGCAACATATTCGGCCTCGCACGTTGACATGGCTACCGAAGTCTGTTTCTTGCATTGCTAGGAAACGAGCCTCCCTCCAAGGAACTGACAACCTCCAGATGTTGACTTGCGATTCAAGCTGCATCCTCCATAGTCTGAATCCATGAACGCCTCCAATTCCAGATCACCCTCCGCGTGATACCAAAGTCCCAGCTTCGGTTTCGACTTGAGGTATCTCAGAATCTGCTTCACAGCTTTCATGTGCATCTCTTTTGGATTAGCTTGAAACCTAGCACAAATACACACAGCAAACATTATGTCAGGTCTAGAAGCAGTTAAATACATGAGTGACCCAATCATGGCCCGACATAACGTCGGATCCACATCGGTATCACTTTCTGTACCCGGTCCGAGATTATGATTCACTTGAATCGGCGTGCTGAAGTGAGCTGTCAGCTTGGTTCCTTCCATCCCGAAGCGCTATAAGATGTCATAGACATACTTCGTCTGATGAATAAACATGCCCTCCTTCCTCTGTTCGACTTGCAAACCCAGAAAGAAGTTTAACTCACCCATCGCACTCATCTCAAACTTAGACTTCATCACCTTTTCAAAGTCTGTGCACATCTGCTCGTTTGATGATCCAAAAATGATATCATTGACATACACTTGTACCAAGATGAAATGTTCACCTTTTCTTTTCACGAACAGCGTACTATCTATTCTCCCTCTTTCAAACCCATTGTCTAAAATATGATTAGATAGAGTCTCGTACCACGCCCTCGGTGCTTGATGTAATCCATACAAAGCCTTATCTTACCGATACACTCTGTCTGGATATTTCGGATCTGTAAACCCGGGCGGTTGTTCCACATACACCAGTTCCTTCACTTTCCCATAAAGAAAAGCGCTCTTTACGTCGAGTTGCTAAACTTTGAAACCTTTGAAGGAAGCAAAAGCTAGAAACAAACGGATTGCTTCAAGTCTTCCCACTGGCGCGAACACTTCATGTAATCGATTCCTTCCTCTTGGTTGAAACCCTTTACCACCAGCCTTGCTTTGTTGCGAGTGACTATACCCCGATCATCTCTCTTGCACTTAAAAACCATTTGGTTCCTATTGCAACTTCTTCTAGAGGTAACAGAACTAACTCCTACACTTCAAGTTTCCTAAACTGTGACAGTTCTTCCTGCATCGCTTCAACCCAAGAGTTGTCTTTCAGTGCCATTTGCACATTTTTCGGCTCTACTTGCGAGATGAAACATGAGTAGAGGCAAGTATGAAAAGCCTTGGAGTCATTGATCATCGACAACAACACTGTGTTGTTATTCAAACTACTCCTAGTCCTCACACCAGCATTAGGATTTCCTATGATACTATCAATAGGATGATTCTTATTAATCCTAGACGTTTCTATCTCGTCAACTCTAAGATTATCTCCCAAATTTGATCCTATCTCTGCTAACGGGGGAACGACTTCAGACTCCACATTTTCTTCCTCATGGACATTGTCTTCAGAGTTAGAACTTGTTGCCTGATTTTCGTTTGTAGGCATTTCAGAATAATTTTCTTCTGGAGATCTATCTTCAGTTGATGTAGGCTCGGATGTTGATGGAAAGGTGGTCCTCGGAAAACTTTGACCGTCGTCATTCAGATTTAATGACGACAAGTCCTGTACGATCGTACCTGCATTTCCATCCAAAGGAATGTTAAATGACTCAAACAATTTGTCATAATAAAATATCCATTCCGGACCAGTTTGGGGTTCATGTGTATAACTTGTGACATCAATGTTATACACAATCTCTACTGTACCATTAGATTTGTTAAAAACCCTTTTGTTTGGTGAGTTTGGCACATAACCTAGGAAATATCCTTCGTCAGCCTTTTCACCAAATTTAGGTTGATGTTTTGTTTTCATTAGCGTACATGGTACCCCAAATGGTTCGAAGCCAGGTAAATTTGGTGGCCTTTTATTCAAAACGTCATAACAGGTTTTGTTTAATGATTTGACAGTAAGGACCCGATTTAAAACATGGAACGCGGTATCTTGTTCATGTCGAGCATATATAGGTCATTCTTCCTTGGAGCCCTCATCAGTATCCATCCTTCAGGTACTTTGAATCCCGGTTTCAGCACTAACGCCTCAGTATCAGTGAAAAGTACTGAGTTTTTCTTGTCACAGATTTGAGATACACTAATGAAATTGTGAACCAGTTTATCAACGTGATAAACTTGATCCAGTTTGATAGTCCCATTAGTGAACACTCCAGTACCGGTGATATTTCCTCCCTTATTACTAGCGAACGATACAAATCCCCGATTCCCTACCTTGAAGTCTGCGAGTAGACTTCTTTCCCTTGTCATGTGCCTCGAGCAACCACTGTCGATGAACCATTTGTTGTTTGGACCTGTAGTTATCTCCTGCACATGAAAGAAAAGAGGTTAGTTATCACGGGGAACCCAAGCCATAACTGACTTGGTAATACTATTCTCGTCCACATACTTCACTACTACATTTTGAAGCTAAGGCAACACTTTTGATGCAACACATTTAAAAACTGTTGCTTTTTTATTTAAGTTCGCTCTAAAGCAACACATTGACAAAAAGTGTTGCATATAATGATTTAATGCAACACTTTTTTTAAAGTGTTGCCATTTTTACTAAAAAAATGCAACATTTTTCTAAAGTGTTGCAATTTTTACTAAAAATTGCAACATTTGTTTATAGTGTTGCATATTTCAATAAAAAATGCAACACATTTTTAGAGTGTTGCGTTTGTAATGAAAAAAAAGCAACACATTTTTAGAGTGTTGCATTTATAATGAAAAAATGCAACACATTTTAGAGTGTTGCACCTATAATGAAAAAAATGCAACACCTTTCTAAAAAAATATTTTTTTGAGTGTTGCATTTATAATGAAAAAAATATGACGTGTTTTTAAGTGTTAATACTATTTTTTTTTGTTTTGTAATTTTGATTAAAAAATACACAAAAGTTCAATGCCTGATTTTGACTTTTATTAATAGATATAGATTTTTAATATTTTCTATTGGTATAATATGTGTCATGTAAAAGATATTTCCTAATCTAGGTTTTTCAACAACAACAGTCGCCTCCCTTCACTTCACAATTTCAAATACGATTTTTGGGCTCTGGCTTCTCAGCCGACCACCGACGAGGCGGCGACCGGCTTCTCAGGCGACCAACGCTGCCCTCGACCTTCTGTCTTTCTTTCTCTGCACTCCAGCAGTCGAGACTCGAGACCGCCGCTTTCTTTCTCTCTCTCCTCTCGACCAGTAGACGGTGGCTCTGTGCTCACTGGTGGCTCTCCTCGGCGGTGGCTCTATGCCCACCGGTGATTGGCTTCTCGACGGTGGCTCTGTGCCCATCGGTGACTGGACGGTGGCTCTGTGCCCACCGGTGGCTCTCCTCGGCGGTGGCTCTCGACGGTAGATTTATTTTTTGTATTTGTTAAATTTTTTATGCTTAATACTCCAAATATGTTTATAGATTTATCATTTATATTTCAGATTTGTTAAATCTTGATGTTAGATGTTGATTATTGTTGGATCTTGATTTCTCAACAGTGAGTCCATGGTTTGCAAGATTTGGCAATTTCATTCTAATCATGTCAACGGATAAATTAGGTTATATTTTATTAATAACGGGTGAAATGGTTTATAGCCCCTTATGTAAGTTTTGGGTTCATAGCCCCTTATGTAAGTTTATCCGGAGGTAGTCTTTTAGCTGTTCCAGGAACCAGCCAATCGCTTTATACCGTGATGGTTCTAAAACCCTTGTCATTTTTCTGGTTAAACATTGCAGGATTTTGGTGAAGATAACTCAGAGAATGAATCAGATGATGAACATGTGGAATCAGGTGAAGAGGTTACTTCAGAATCAGAAATTGATGATGAGGCAAGCAATGAGGAAGACTGGACTAGCAGTGGTGAGCCAAGATCAGATGATGAGGATATCGAGGCTCGGGCAGCTGAAGCCCTGAAGAAGCTTGTTCCTGGGAACCTCGACGATTTAGCAAAGGTAAGATACAAATTTGTTTTTTATACTTTTAAGGGGATCCTAATATGATTAGCTGTATGCTTACAATCTATTCTGTTCATTTGCACTTCCTTTTTAAACAGAACATTGCTGTCGTTGGGGCGAGTTCCTCTGAATCTTCAAAACAAGAGGAGGCAGAATCTTCTGAGGAAGCAAAGGAGCCATTAAAGAAAGGTATAGTTGTTTCTTTTTTGATTCCTTATCCGATTAGTGGCTGTAATTATCTTTATGTGGTGACGACTGATTATTTTTTATGCAATTCAACCAGGGGGCCGTGTCAAGTATGTTGGGCCTTCTTTTCACGTGGAAGGAGATAACAGGTTAGCTGTTCTATACAATTAGTATCTTTAATCAATTCCTTTGCTGTTTGCTAGTTATGTAGTATTCTTTAGAAATATGGTCACAGAAACAATGTTCTTATTTGGTCCAATAGAGATTAGAGATTCCACTTGATGCTTCACAATTGATATGTGAACTTTACTTGTTACATGATTTTTATATTAGATTATGTTTCTATTTGATTGTGAGAACACACGAAACGGTCCAGGGATCCGCATACTTAAAAAGTAGCTAAAAAACGTATCATGGGTAGTGGTTGAATGTGCATCTGTTGAAAATCCATTGTGCTTAAGGGAGGGTTTTGAGACCGGTTTCATAAAACACGTCTCTAAAAGGAGGTCTCAAAAGTCCCGTGTGTAGTAGTGAATGGTGCTGCTGCTTTACTTCCAGTCACTTATGTAATATCTATGTGTGTAGTCTGTGTGAGTATGTAAGCATACTGAACTGCTGCTGCTGTTATTTAAATACATTGCACACCCTTAAATGGTTATTTGTTGTGGGCCTATGGCTTTGGTTTAACAAAATGATTTTTGGACCTTACTATTCTGTTACCACATGGTGATTATGTTTTTGGTTTGACATGTTCTATTTCTCCCAATTTTGTTTCTTCTCAGAATTCTTAGTTTTAACTTCAATTTCTTTAATTCTTCTAACACCAAGATCTTGTGAATTATGCTGTCATTTTGTGTATATCTAAAAAGGCATGCATATATAGACCAACAAACTTTTAATTTCACTAACAGAAACATAATGACATCCTCAATTACGCGTTTTTGGACCTAAGATGTGTAAACAATTGCCATTTCTTTTATTTTTTCCTTCTGCTTTAATCATTTGTTCTGCAATGATACATATACAATCACCCATAATGCGTTGTATTGATATGGTGGTGGAAGCTTCAATATCAAGCACATAAACAAGTCCATGAGAATGTTTGTTAATGACATACAGTTATTTAATTGCAAAATGGTGCTTGAAGTGAGGATTATACTTGATGGCCTGTTTAATTTGATGGTTAAATGATACTACCTACATACTTTATTGAAGAACCAATTTTATATGTTGAAGATTTATTTTATAAATATTATCTTAATATCTAATAATTTTTTAGGATTTTTCAGCACACAACAAGAAAAAAGAATAGTGGTTAGTTAATAATTGCAGATCCATATACGTTATATTTGATTAGAACTATAAACTGTTGTTCTTATTGTTCTGCAGGTTGCTGCAACTATGTGTGTAGGGATGGACACTTTTTGTGATCCAATCATGTTGTTCATATTTGATTAGAACTATAAACTGTTGTTCTTATTGTTCTTTTATGTTTTCCTTTTGCTTTAATCATGTGTTCTGCAATGATATATACACAATCACACAAATCCATGAATCAAATCTGAAATGAATATAAATGATACTACCTACATACTTTATGCAGAACCAAATTTATATTTATGCAGGTTGTATAACATCTGATATGATTTGATGTGGTTTGTTATTTATTGTGATTAACAGTAGAATTTCTACTTTAAATTGTCTCCAGAAGTAATTCCACATGTTAATTAATTTTTTTTCATGGGTTAATTGTTTGAAAACCAATTGTAGCTTCCATTTTTTGTGCTAAAGCCTATGAACCAAACTTTTGATTACAGTTTACAAGTCCCTTTAACTATTGTTTTTTCTATTATTATGTATGGGTGCTCAATGCATTCCCAATTAACTGTTAGTTTTAACTTACACATTGACATGATTATTTCTTCCCATAATGACATAGTGAAGCAACATAGAAGATACCTGAAAGAGAATAACAGCAGAAGCAACAACACGACAGCTTCAAAACGAAAACAGAAGCAGCAACACGATAGCAGTTTTTTTCCAAAGGGAATGAGTTCTTTTTTGAATGAGTTTTTTTGAAGCAGAAAGACATTTTATAGCAGCAGCAGACTGGAGCTGATTTAGGAGCAGAAGAGATGGTTTGGGGCAGATTGCAACACGAGCTGCAGATTGGAGCATGTCTGGCAGCTTTTAGTTTCTATTAATTAATTTTAATTTCTAATTTTAATAAATTTTTGCTGCATTAAAGCGTTGTACGTCATGCATTAGAGACTTGATAATGTTTTATGCATTATAATGAGTAAAAAACTAAATGTTTTATTAATAGTAGAGATATTATTTTTGTTAAATTGAATTGCAAGTTGAAAAACTATCACGAAGCAATTAAATAAATATTTGTATTTGCATTAAATTTATAAAATAACGAATGTTCTTCTTTTCTCTAGAAAATATTTCATTTATGTAATTTAAAATAATAATAAAGTGTTGCAATAGATTAATAATGGTGTTGCATTTACATAATGACAACATTTGATAAGTGTTGCATTTGATAAGTAAAGTGTTGCTATAAGTTGGTAACAATAAATTAAAAGTGTTGCTTTAGAGTATATAAAGTGTTGCATTTAAAAAGTGTTGCATTTATAAAATAATGGCAACACATTAAAAAGTGTTGCTTTAGAATATAAAAAATGTTGCATTTAAAAAGTGTTGCTTTAGAATATAAAAAATGTTAATAATGACAACACATTTGAAAAGTGCTGCATTATGTAGAGAAAGTGTCGCTTTAGACCTAAGGCGACGTTGGCTAAGGTGGCACTACATAAAGTGTCGCATTAGGCCTATAACAACACTTTTCCCATGTTGCTTTAGGTTCATTTTGTTGTAGTGCTTGAACTCTTTCAAATACCCATCTCTCCTTTCAGGTGACTTGGGTTTTTGATTTAGAGCCTGTTGTGGTGCAGAGTGATTTAAGTTCACTCTCAGCCTTTATGTAGGCATTTGCTGTGGAGCTCTTGAATAGCTTCGATTATAAGGCATTTCCGATTGATATCCCTGAGCTCTACCTGGTGTTTGATATCATACAGGAGTGTGGGACCTAACCGGAGTGTAAGCTCTGCTGGGTGTAGTACTCCTATAATTTTGTTGCGGTCTTGACCTAGATTGATTAGTGACTCTATTAGGTGAATCAGTCCTAATCACTTCTTTGGTTCGACCTGACACAGGTGTTTGTTTCACAGCATATTTAGGTGCGGCTTGCACAGTTTTCTCGGTATTTTTAGAACTACTAGTGCTTGCAACACTTGGAGAAAGCTTATGTTGTTCCGGCTTTCCTGTCTTAGGTGTAGAGTCTACCTTCCTATGTGGACAACTAGAAGCAACATGCCCCCTTTCATGACATCTAAAGCAAGACATTTTGTCAATTGACTTTTTATGCGTGCCCTTTGACCTAGGTGTCTTACTAGTGTCCGGTTCTTTCGTCTAACTATAGTGACTGGTTCTTCTTCTTGATCATTAAAGTCAATTTTGGCTGGTCCTACAGGCTTATCACTAGAGGATGACACAAATTTTACCTTCTTAATCTTGACATTATTATTAGTCACCTTAGTTTCCTTATCTTTAGCAATTTCAGACACAGGTTCAGGTATTTCCTCTGATTCAACCGATTTTTTAGTTTTCTCCTGAGGTTGAGGTACATAATTATCATTGAAAGGTGGAGGACTCTAATGATACCCTAGACCTACAGGCTTTGACGCTGTGCATCTAAGTTCTTCCCTAGGTTGAGCGATGAGTTCCTAAACTTTTCAAGTTTACTGTTTACCTCAGCTACCTTTACTTTAGATTCAGCTAGCTCTACTTCTTTGATTTTAAGCTCTTTGGTCAATGCCTCAACATGTTCATACATCAGTTCTAATCTAACACACTGTTCACTAAGCTTGTCCTTTAGAACTATGACATCTTGTGCATCTGCCTTAAGCTTATCCCTAAGATCTTCCTTTATATCTAATAGGCTAGCGTTGTCTGATTTTAAGAATTCATTCTGAGCAGTTATAGTTTGATGTGATTCTAGTACTAAGTTTAATTTATCATTAGATGTAGCACACAAAGCACATAAATCACGGAAAATAGAGAAGTTCAGAATTACCTTGGCATGATCTGATTCCACGTTGGCCATCTGTGCGGCGAACTCCAGAATTGTTTGATCTTCTGACTTTTCTACCAACATCGGATTGCTTTCATTCTGATTGCTGTCCCCTGTCTTTTTCTCTACTCCGTCACTTCCAGTCTCGGTTACTTAATCCATCAAGGCTCTAGCATTCGACTCTAGATGTGTACTCCAGTCATAAGTTCCATCAAGCTGTCTGTCTGATGTGACATTGGATAACAGACCAGCTATATTCGCCTGACTGGTTGAACTACCCGGCAGATATCTCCCTTGAGATTGATTCTAGTGCTGGTTCTGGTAGTTCTCTACTTTTGGTCTCTGACACTCTCTAGCGAAGTGTCCTAACCCTTGGCAGTTGTAACACTTAACCTTGCATTTATCAAACCCAATCTTATTGTTACTTACGTTGAGCTTTCTGCCCGTCCTCCTGATGAACCTCTTGACTCGTTGAGTCACCATGGCCAGTTGTCATTGCAGATCCATCTCCTCTAGATCATCAGGATCTACCTGATCGTAATGCTCATCCCAAAGCGCGGGATCGTTGATTTTGCCTTGAACGCAATTGCCGTAGGCGGCCACAAATGAAGCCAACAAATTCAGATGGTCTTCAGCTAATTTTGCGCTCATCAGCATCTTTGAATACCCTTGAGATGTGGATGTAGATGTAGACTGAGGCTGCTTTTCTTCTGGTCTAGTAAACCCTAAGAAAGCCCGACTCACTAAGTCTTCTGATTCAACCGGTGTCGATGTCTTACCCGAAAAGAATGTTGTAGCCGTCTTCAAGTCAGTTGTCCCTGAGGATTTGGACTTCCCAAAGTACATGTCCGGATCCTGTACTTGTTCATAATCTCTTTCCTTCTTCAGCAATTCAAAGTGATAGGCTCTCAGCGTTCCGATAACACTGTCTAGAGTAAGAATATAGAACTTGTCTTCATCATGCTTTATTAGCGCCACATAGATCTTCCATTTGGCTGGTAAAGCATCCAGAATTTTTACAGTTTTCTCTGTCTCACTATACTCCACATCGTGGCTGTCTAACTCAGTTAGCAAATGATAGAATCTGGTAATTCTCTCATCCAACTTCTCGTTCTTCAAGGCTTTGAAGATTGCGAACTACTGCTTGAGCATTTCCATTCTATTCTTCCTGACCCTCGGGTTACCTTCACACCGTTTCTCCAAAGAATCCCACAGCTCTTTTGCTGTTTTTTGATTGCGGAAAGTGTGCAAGACCTCCTGAGGTAATGCCATTCTAATGATAGCGAATGCCCGGTTCTCGGCTTCATAAAGCTTTTTATCATCGTCCTTCATCTTTGAATATGGCACGATCTTTTGTCGTCCTTCAATCTCAGCCGTTGGTGGAATGTATCCCTCGTCTATACAAATCCACATCCGCATATCATTAAATCTTGCGAAGTCAGCGAACCTATCCTTCCACCAATAGTAATCCTCCAATTTCATCAACTTTGGTGGAGAATTCGCTTTTCCGACTTCGTGATCCATCTCAATAAACCTCTGTAGACTTGTCATTGTTTCAAATATTTTTGAATTTAAACTTAATTAATTTAATGCGAAATTAATTTAAATTAACTCTTTCGAATTTGAATAAATTCGAATCTAATTAATTTTAAATTTGTTTGGAATTAAATTCGAACTTAAGTTTGAAATCCAACTAAATTCGAAAATAATGGCAAGTTCGAAGGTCTACTAAAATCGAATTCCTTAATTTCGAATTTAAACTAAATTCAAAATTCTGATCAAAGCCGAATTGGCCAAATTCGAATCAAACCCTAAGGAACTTCGAAAGGAGCGTATTTTCTGACAAACTCGAAAATTGAGTAACCCCTAATACCCCATTAATAAACTCGAGCGCCGCAAGTTCGAAAAACAGCTAATACTTCGAGTTTTTCAAGTTTTCAGATTAAACCACTATTTTTACGAGTAAAAATAATGATTTCGATCAAAAACTTGAACTAATAGAAAGTATTTTCCGATATCTTACTTGTTAAACTCGAAAATCCTCCAAAAACGTGATTTTAACAGTCCAAAACGTCAAGAAACCACAGATGTTTCTTAGTGAACACGAAGAACACCAACGAACACCCAATGTCTCTAATACCACTTGTAAGGTCTTGACTCTACGGATCTATCTCGACGCGACACCTTCCAACGAGTGCAGAATCCTTGTTAGCGGCTTGATGGTAAGATCACACACACGGAAACACGGAGACTACCACGGTGAAAGGCGAACGACTTAGAACGCCCCTACACGATGATTCTCTCCAAAACAACTCTATGAAAGCTTGCAACTTCGAGATCGCCTTTGCTAATCGCTCTGATAAACGTCTGCAAAAGTCTGATAATTAATCGAATTAACCCTTAATTATACTAACAGATTCGAGTTTGTCTAGGACAAATTCGAATCTGGCCCACGGCCCATTCGAATTTGTCCTCAATGACAAATTCGAATTTACCTTAAATTCGAACTTCAACTATCAAACTTATGTTTGAACTTATGTTTTAACTTATGTTTGAATTTATCTTTGAACTTTACGTTTGAACTTCTTGTCATACATTACACCAAGATCAAACATATAAACAATGAATATCAAACACACATAATCAAACATATATCAAACACTCGATAATATTCAATACCAAGTAAGTTTACTTACACAAAATGCTATCAAAACTTAGACTGCTATCGTCACACAAGATGTACTAACAATCAAGGTCGAAGTTATACAAATTCGAATATAACAATTTAATTTTGAATTAATTTCTAATTTTTGATTGGGATTTTGTGCGCAGATATGGGAGACGGTGCCTTTTATAATAGTCATAATATGGTCATGGCTGTGGATCTACAATTGCTGGAGGCTCAGCCCTACCGTCAAATGATAGAGTTCCTGACGCAGTCCAGAGTATCGTATGCACTCACGCATAATCTGCAAATCACTCTGACATATGTGAGGCAGTTCTAGGAGCACCTTCAAGTGGATTGCTCCGTTACCCCTACTGTATTACGTACAAGAGTAGGCGGTCATACTATTGTCTTTTCTGCAAACATGTTGAGGCTGATTTTGCAGTTGGGCACCGAAGATCAGGAAGCAGGCCCAATAGACTTTCCGATGCATATAAGGCAAGCGTCCTTTCTGAGAATGGGTTATGCACAAGACATAAGGAAGGCATCATATGTAAAAAGCGGGTTGATAGGGCAGTGGAGGTATCTAGTCCACGTAATAATGGAGTGTTTTGCACCAAAGAAGGCAGGGTTCGACACTATGGCGTCAAAGCTGCAATCTGCTCTGATTGCCCTGGTCTACAACAAAAGGTTCAGCTTTTCGGAAATGTTTTTTGGAGAGTTCGTCCACCAGATTACCGCTCCGACCAGAGAACGATTTTTTATGTATCCCAGATTCATAATGATGATTATCCGACATTTTTTGCCGAATTTGCCACCACTACCCAAACAAAGTGGCGTTGCTTTAACTGATAAACGTATTTTTGCTGACTGCCACACCCATAATGCACGTCCGGCTGAGCAGGTCAGGCCTCAGGTGGCACCGTTGTTTGGTGCAGTGATAGATCCTGATTTTGTTGCTCCAGAAGGAGAAAGTTGGATTAGTGAAGCACCCCCCAACAACAGCAACAGCAGCGACCTCAGAGAGCACCAGCAAGACGTACATCGGTTG
Source organism: Centrapalus pauciflorus (assembly GCA_020465985.1). Lineage (NCBI taxonomy): Eukaryota > Viridiplantae > Streptophyta > Magnoliopsida > Asterales > Asteraceae > Centrapalus > Centrapalus pauciflorus. Next base: position 291,336 of record JAANYP010007783.1, on the reverse strand, counting down.
CAAGAACCATACCCCGCTCCGAACCTGCCACTGAAGCTGCTGGGCCATCAAGTTCGGCTCCACAATTTGACCAACGGGAACAAACATTGGAGGAAATCTGGGCACAAGGAGCAGCAGCGGAGGAAGATATAGCTGAACAATTGGTTCAAGACATTTTGGAACCACCAGCTGAGGTAGATGACATTTTCAAGGAGATAGATGAATATCAACCTCCTGTTGCCGAGTCTGTAGGCACAGAAGGTCATGCTGAAAGAGAAGAAGCTGGGGAATAGGCTGAGGCTGAGGGTCAAGTCGAGACCGCCTCTGAGTCTGAATCCGAATCTAGTCCTGAGGAGATAGAGGCTGAAGATCCGGCTATTACCATCGGCAGATATGGATCTAGAGTGGCTGTTAGCCGAAGGATGATGACAAGGCCAGTAATCCGTGATAAAGAGGCCGAAGACTTTGATTTTGATTTAGAGGAAGAAGCACCAGTTGCCCCTAGGAATAGAGCAAAAAGGCATCGCTTCATGCAGAGAGCTCCATCTACTTCTGCAATTCCATCTGAGTCAACCGCCGCTCCATCCACATCCGCCTCCAATCCATCCACCTCGAGTCCATTCATTGAAAATCAGTGGTTTACAGATTTGAAGAGCAAAGTGGACTTCCAAACTGTCCAAATATTCCAACTCTCTCACGCAGTAAATGAGTTACAACAGCATAATGCGCGTTTGGATCAAGAGAATGCCAAGTTACAGACAACTGTGGCAGATCAACAAGAAGAGCTGAGGACTCAACAAGCCCATATTCTGACCCTGCAAACCCTAAATGAGCAAATAATGAAAGATCTCCAAGCTCAGGGGGAGAACAGCTGCAGAGGAGATGAGCTCAGGAAAGTTCAAAGAGATGATGAAGAAGGCGATGATCCAGGCACGCAGAAAGAAAGTGAGCTAGCAGATCTTTCTCAAAAGACTGCTCAGCAAGCAAATGTTCAGGGGGAGCCTGGTTCTTCGAGTATGGGAGGAAGTGAAGCTCAAGAGAAAGGAAAGGCTCCTGAAGCCTCAGAGGCTTTTGAACAAGAGATGATAGGGGCTCTGATAGATCTAGATGATGAAGATGTGTTCGGATTTGATCAGGAAGAATTGGAAGAAGGAGAGTTCATACCAGAGGATGTTCTAGATTGGAAATCCGATGATGAAGTAGTGGAAGATGAAGATGACAATGTTGATGAGGTCTTGATCCCAAAGCAACCTGTCACTGAGCAATATGTGAATAATGATGAGAATGTGATAGACATAGACGTGCTTAACTCAGCATTTAATGAAGAATCAGAATCTGATACAGCTGACAGGGAACAGTCTAAAGAATAGAAAAAGAGATTATGGTTTAAGGAAGAAGAGAAGAAGATTGACTTGGCGGTAAACAAGAAGATGAGGCTGCCAAGTCCGGGAAAGTTATCAGGCAGAATTCTAAGTTGGTTCAATGACAGAGAACTGCAGCTGTCTGTTCTGAAAAGAAGAGATGGGCTACAATACCTAAGAAGAACGCTGAAAGACTTGAACTCATTGCCAAAATGTGAAGTGAAAGAATTAGCCTGGAAAGAACTGAACAACCTAGGAGATGACCCTTATGCTGAACTTGTTGCTAAAATTATAAGAAGGGAGGGTCGATCTGGAAGGTTTGAAAGACTTAAGCCAAGATCGGGTAAGAGAGTGGAAGACGAGACAAGAATAGATCCTCTTACTGGGAAACCATGGGCTAAGATGGTTTACAAACCAGTCACATGCTTAAAGAAGGTTCCATTAAAGACAATGCCACAGGATATCCTGAAGAATATGAACTGGTGGTATGTGGACAATGAAACAGCTGAAGCCGTGATGGAGGATGAAGACGAAGAGGTCATTTTGAAGGTATACGATCCTTTGCACCTTGTCAACCTATCCAAGGATGACCTGCAAAAGCTTCATGATCAGCCAATTTTCTTTCATGAAGGCTGGAGATCTGAAGGCAGGAAGTTCCAGAAAGTTGTGAAGGTTTGTATAGAGCAGGGATTGTATGCAGGTAGCATTTTGAATAGGCCTAGTACTTAGATTAACTGAATATCTAGTTAGAAGCTATCGTCAAGGGGGAGTCTGTTAGTGCATCCTGTGTGACGATAGCAGTCTAAGTGTAGATAATCTTTCGTAATAGTTCATGCCTTCATAATTGCATGTTAATACATATGTTTGATATTGGTCGTGTATATGTTTATTCTTGTTTGTGATTGATATTTACTTAAGATAAGTTCAAACATAAGTTCAAAGATAAGTTCAAACATAACTTCTAGAACAAGTTCAAAGACAAGTTCTAGAATACGTTCAAAGCCTGGTTCGAAATTGTTGATGGACAAGTTCGTGGGCTTGGGTCTTCAGGAACTTGTCTGGGCCAAGTGTGAACTTAAGGCTTATAATTAAGGGTTGATCAGTTTTGATTAATAATCTTTGCAAAGATTAGCGTTCAGAGGCGATTACGAACTTGTGAAGCGATTGGCAGAGAGTTTTGGAGAGATTCACGTGTTGAGACGTTCGTTGTTATGTCTATCGTCGTGTTGGTCTCCGTGTTTCGTGTGTGTGTGTGATCAATCCGTTAAACCCCTAACAAGGATTCCGCACTTGTTGGACGGTGTCGCGTCAAGATTGGATCCGTAGGTAGGTGACCTTACACATTCAAAGCACCAGAACTGGTCACTCGTACATGGCCCGGCATGTCTGCGGTGGCATCTCTTGCAATCTCGCTCCCCAGCTGAACTCTCGACTCTACTCCCCGCTGCTCGGGAGCCCTGTCTGCTACTTCTCTGACTCGCAGCTCTGCTATCTCTCTGGCTCGGTCCCCTCGATCTCGCATCTATGCCTTTATCTCTGTCTCTGTCTCTCTCCCTGCCGCTGTCTCTACGCTAACCCAAACTCTGTCCCTGGTAATGGCTCTACTCAGACTACCGCTCTCTAGGACCGCACCAATAGCTGGAGAACTGCTCGTACGTCCTCGTGTGCTGTCTCTGTGTGGGCGGCTGCTCCCGCTACTTTTCCATCTCCCTCTCTCTCATACAGGCCAACTCTAGGGCTCTGGCAAAGGAAGTAGTATCGTGTAACCTCACGAACTCTCGAATGTCGGATCGCAGGCCGTCAACAAAAGCATCGGTCTTCCGCCGCTCAGTATCCACATGCTGAGGTGCAAACTGCAAATACTCATTAAAGCAATCTACGTATCGCTGCACCAACAGATCTCCCTATTGCAGATGGAGGAATCCGCACTCCATCTCTCTCTGCTCATCTCGCGATGCATACTGGATCTCGAATACCGCTTTAAAATGCTCCTAGGACATCGCGTACGCACGCGAAGCAGACATAGACGAATCTATGGACTTCCACCACTGTGAAGCCCCACCTCTAAGCATACCCTACCATATATTTAAGGTCCAAATCTGCAACCCGAAAAGCAGACTCCACCTCACGCTCCCAGTCTAGAGCCAACTCTGGCTCACCCCCACCTCTGAACTCTGGAGGTGTCCTTGTCATGAAGTCTTTGAACGAACCCACTCGCTGTGACGTGGATGAAGATGCACTAGCACCAGTGCCTACTCTAGTAACTGGAGTACCCATGCCGGGACCGCCCCCGATGCCCTGACCATACCCTGGGATCCATAGAATTGTAACAAGATTTCCAACAATTTTGACTTGCGGACGTAGTCATCGCCCGCTGGTTTCTCTCCCCCAGAAAAATATCCCTCTGAATCCATATTGACTTGCACATGTTAAACAGTCACATGTAATCACAAATATATCACTAAGCATCATACAATAAGCTAGGATAATTAAATCCTCTAGTATCCGTTACTGGAATACTCACTAAGGATCTGAACACGGTCTAAGCTCAAGCATCCACTGTGATACTCAACAGTTGAACCACATGCTCTGATACCATACGTGTAACACCCTCCGAACCTGATTAAATGCCACGTCATTTACAATACACAGGTGGCAATAACGCATACACTATCTATTTCACATTGTCAAAGGTTTACACAAACGCTGATAATTTAAAACATTTTACACATTATAAATAACACAGTTTAGCAGCTAACCCAACATACATGATCCCAAAATCCGGATACAAATATTCCCCTACAAACCCGATAAAGTTACACAAAGTTTCCCAACAGCAGGATAGTAACATACAATCAACAAAATGCAAAACTATCAGCAACTGTCTCGAAGCTCTTACTTTCGCTCAGGAGCTGGCAGTCTTATCTTCGGTGCCCTTGATACACAGTTAGACTCGATTACCGCTTCACAGCTCGTGAGTACACAAGGGTTAGACTCTGCACTACACACATATTCACATAACACATGTAAGCATGGCAACCACCGTAACTCTACACTACTAGACAGAACCCATGCCACCCTACCCTCTGCCCAGAGGCACTTGAGATCCAATACAAAACAAGATACTCATCTCAATTGGGGAGACCCCTCCCCCTGCAGCCAAGCCACGCCCGTGGAGGCTAGCAGGAATAATAAGCTCAGGAGCGACCTGGAAATAAACACAACCGCATATATATATATATGGGAACCCTACACAGGTTTAAACAGTGCTACTCAGCTCCCCCGATAACTCATCACGGTCAAATTATAATGGATCTCATTCACATGTATCACATGATAAAGAAATATAAGCTCATACCTGAGGGGCAACTCGCAGTGCCCATATAGATCATATAACGCATATGAAATATAAACACAAAGACTCAAAGAAAGGCGACTAGTCTTTTTAAAAGATCTCGCGTAGTCACCTGGATCTCCGTGCTAATTATCACCAATCCGCGGACCCAACTCAGTCTTAGCTCAGTTTCGGTAAATCCCTGTACACGCAATTATTCTTCCGAGATAATCTCAATTCAACAGTTAAACCCCGAATATCGCAAAATCATTAATACAACTGATTGACCCAAAAAAGTAACCCCAAATAGGCCTCACTGCCCAAAACCCAATCTGCCCTAATCCAGGCAGATCGCGGCCGCATTTGCCCGAGAGAGGTCGTGTTGGCCCCGTCGCGGAGCGCGCTCAAATCGCAGCCCATGCTCATGAACCCTAGCCCGCACCCGTCCTCGCGCCACTAATCGTGGCCGCGCGCAGCTTATCGCGACCGCGACCGCGACGGGTTGCAGGTCTCTGTTCTTTATCTCAGTTCTGTCCAGGAGAATTTTGTAACATCCCTAATTTTGAAATTCATGTAATGAGTAGTTAAGATCTGAAAGTGTTTTGATTGATTGTTGTGGTAATTAAATAAGTTTCTTTTCATGTATTTAAAATAATGATGATGATGAGAAATCACCATCGTCGTCTATGGAGCGAGCATAACAATAAGAAACCGACAAGGATACTTAAAAATGTCAAAATTGAGAAAATGAAAAATGGAAGGGCTATTTGTGTCAATGGCCGAAATTATGGAAAGAAAAGACTTTTAGTCTTATATTAAGTTCATTTCATCTTTTCATCTCCAAACACACACACATACGGTTCTCATCTTTAACAAATCAAGAAAACGAAAAAACTTGGAATCAAGTGTTGAAAGTTTGGATTTAAGCTGTTAAGGGGGAACTATAACTAGTGCAAATAACAATTCGAGGTAAAACATCCTCAAACTCACGATTTTTATGAGTTCAGTTTTCAGTTTTTTATGAAAACAGAATCACAAATTACTGTTGTTGATGTTGTTGCATGTTTTATATACTTGTGGATTCATATAAATCGAGTACCAGAGAAGTTGTATGCTAAAGTCTAGATCCTGTTTCGAGCTCTAAGTATGATTTTGAGAAATTACTATGTGTCTTTAATGTGTATGTTCGACGAGATGATAGAAATGGCCAAAAAAAGGGGCGTGATTTAGTACTTATTATGTCACATCCTTGCTTTAATAAAGTACTACAATACAGCTTGCACAAGAACTAATAAAGTGATTTAGTACTTAATATGTTCGACGAGATGGTAAAACATCCTCAAACTCACGATATATCACATTAAGACTAAAGCTTGCACAAGAACTAAATAAAGTACTACAATACAGTCATGCACTACACGTGCTACAAGGTTCATTGCTAAGTCACTAAAACATCACAATATAAATAAACTAGCTACCCAGATCCCAAGGCAGCTCAATACTATACCACAAGCTGAAAAGTGAGCTAAAGTCCTCTAGGTTGATCAGAATATAGACCTAAGCAGATGGTCCAGCTTGCTCTTTACCTTTTCCTGTAAAAATTGTGAGTAGCAACTATAAGCTAATTGCTTAGTGACTTAACAGATATTCATGATGCATGTATGATATGTGGCGAAAGTGCCTATAAAGGTTGTAATGCTTCCTTGCTTAATACCCAGAATGAATGCTTGCACAATTGAGACATTTCACGCTGAAAGGAGATGCCACCACTAGGGGTTACCGCTGACATATGATCAATCTGTGATGCGGGGCTAGCTACCCGCATAATGCTTGGGATAGTGGTGAGCATCAGAATTGCTTGCTTGTAAAGTAAAATGCTTATGAAATGCACAGAGAAACTCTCAAACAAGGCTTGCAGTATAATATGCAGAATAATAAACAGATAGCAATAAATTATGCACATTAATAGATCAGATGTAAGATCCGGCTAAGCTGGGCACCGCCTATACCACTGTGTTCGCCTTCACTCACAAAAGTCTATTGAAGTCCAAAGAAGGCATATAGAAGCAAATTATGTCTCACTTACATAAAATACATGTAAACAAGAATAACTGTTACTCACTGTACTGTCTTATGCTTTGTAATATTCTGAGATACTTGCTCGGGCTTATCTATGCTTTATACTACTCTGAAACGCTTGCACTTGCTTATCTAGGCTTTAATATACTCAGGCACTGACTTTGACTCATAACCGAGCTAAACTATTCAATTTAATAACTGAAGTGCTGTGAAATGTCTGTAATTTAACATTACAGAATATACACTAAATTAACAATGCTAGCTTAAAATTCCAACATCTACAAACCTTAACTTCTAGCTAAATATCTTGTTAATTTATGCGTTGCCCACGAATTTTATTCAAATATTCGAACTTAGGGGGAGGGTTTCGAACTTGAACAAGTTCGAACCCATATGGGCTTCGAACATAGCCTAAATTCAAACATAAGGCCATTCGAATTCGTGGGTTTCGAACATAGACAGGTTTGAATCTATATAGCCTTTGAATTTAGCCTATTTCAAATTTGTTATTGGCATCTCGAACTTGTTCGTGTTTTTCAGCTTTCAAACATGCATTTCCAAGCCAATAATCATGAATATGCTAAGGAACAAGTCTAAGTTCGATTCTATTACACTTAATCTAGCAGAATCGAGTTATAAGCTCAAACAAAATAGCTTTAATCGAATCAAAGATGGGGAATTTGAACCCTTTTCTTAAAACCGAAAGTAAAGAGGAAAGAAAAGACGATTCTTACCTCAAATCTGAATCAAATCACACATGCAATGGTAGATTCGTGTAGTACTTTGGAGATCTTTCCAATGACGATTAGAACTCGAGATTTAGCCGGTCGGTTTGGGAGAGAAGCTAGAGAGAAGGTAAGCTTTTAGAGAGAGAGGCTCTCAAGTAGGAAAATGGTTTTGCAAGAAATGAGAAAATGAACTCTCAGCTCCTATTTATACCAAAATTCGAAATTACATCATTTAACGCAAATCGCCCAAAAATACATAAAATAAAAAGCAAGGTGTTATAGTATGAGCCCAACACGCTAGCACTTCGTCCTCGAAGTACCTAGGGCTCAAAGAGATGCGGATATCGAACTCTCATGTTTTGTTCAGATTCCCAGGTCTGGGAAATACCATGAGAAGTTCTCCATTGCACCAACACCATTGCCACTTAATATTCCTTAGCTTCTTCATCTTAGTCTCTAGAATGACCTCAGGCTCATCGCATTGCAGCTTCTCGTTGATATTGTAACTCAGATGATCGGCCCACTTTTTGCTTTCATCTTCCTTGCACTTCCTCAGTTGCGAGATGTGAAACACAGGGTGAATGTTGGACAGCTCGCTCGGCAAGTCCAACAGATAAGATTGAGTTCCAACACGTTTGATGATCTTGAAAGGACCAACGAATCGTGGTGCTAACTTGCCACGCTTACCGAATCTAAACACACCTTTCATCGGCGAGACTTTCAATACTACATAATCATCCTTTTGAAATTCTAAAGGCTTATGGAGCCGATCGTGATACGACTTTTGTCGAGATTGAGCAGTTTTCAGTCGTTGGCGAATGATTCGGATCTTGTCGTTGGTTTGTTGAAGTAATTCAGGACCAGTGATGGGTGCTTCACCGGCTTCATGCCAACAAGTAGGCGTTCGACACTTGCGACCGTATAAAGCTTCAAAAGGTGCGGCTTTGATAGATGAGTGATAGCTGTTGTTGTAAGAAAACTCTGCTAACGGCAATTGGTCGTCCCAATTACCGCTAAACTCAAGAACACAAGCCCACAGCATGTCTTCGAGTGAAAGAATCGTGCGCTCGCTTTGGCCATCAGGCTGCGGATGATACGTCGTGCTCATTCTGATCTTGGTGCCTAATCCATCTTTTAATGCACTCCAGAACCTCGAAGTGAACCGGCTGTCGCGATCTGAAATGATTGAAAATGGCACTCCCTGTCGATAAACGATCTCGTCTATGTAAATCTTAGCCAGCTTCTCTAGTGAGTAATTCGCGAATCGGAATGAAGTGCGCGACTTTGGTTAAACTATCCACGATCACCCATATTGCATCATGCTGTCTTCGTGTAGTCGGTAACTTTGTCACAAAATCCATCATTATGTGATCGAACTTCCACTCGGGGATCGGTAGTGGTTGAAGACTGCCGTAAGGCTGCTGATGCTCCACTTTGACTAGCCGACAAGTAACACAATTCTCGACATGCTGACCCACGTCTCTTTTCATACCAGGCCACCAATAATCAGCTTTTAGATCGTTGTACATCTTGGTACTGCCGGGATGTACAGAAAAGTTCGAGCATGAGCTTCTGAGAGAATCTTCTATCGAATAACTCAAAATTTGGGAACCCAGATGCGATTCTTGAAAAGTTTCAAGCCGCGAGGGCTATTGATTAAGAATTGAAGTTGCCCTTTCATGTCTTCAGAGTTGAGGTTTTCTTCTTTCAAGGCTTCAGCTTGGGCAACTAGAATTTCATCGATCAGAGTAGATGAAAACGAAGTATGAGTCAGAGTATAAAGACATTTAGCGGAATAAGATTTTCGACTCAATGCATCGGCCACCACATTTGCCTTGCCGGGGTGATACAGAATTTCACAGTCATAGTCTTTGATGAGTTCCATGGAGCGTCGCTGGCGCATGTTGAGCTCCTTCTAACTGAAAATGTATTTAAGACTCTTGAGATTCGTATATAACTGACATTTGGTGCCGTAGAGATAATGTCGCCACGTTTTCAACGCAAAAGTCACAGCAGCAAGTTCAAGGTCATGAGTTGGCTGACTCTTTTCATGATCCTTGAGTTGGCGAGAAGCATATGCTATGACTCTGCCTCTTTGTATCAGAACACACCCGAGTCCTTGATATGAGGCATCACTGAAGACCACAAAGTCTTCATTGCCTTCGGGTAGAGCCAGAATAGGTGCTTCGGTGAGTTTATGCTTTAAAGTTTGGAACGCGGATTCTTGAGCTTCTTCCCAAACAAAGGTAACATTCTTGCGAGTAAGAGGGGTAAGAGGCATGACTAATTTTGAGAAGTCCTTAATGAATCGACGGTAGTAACCTGCCAATTCCAAGAAACTTCGGATCTTAGTAGCTTATTTGGGAGCTTCCCAATTTTGAATGGCTTCTATCTTAGAAGGATCTACAAAGATTGCTTCACCAGATATCACATGTCCAAGGAATTGTATCTGATAAGATACAAGATTTGCAAGTTAACACTGAGTATGAAATTTAAGAAAACATAAGCTTAGAATGGATAAATCAAGATTGTAAGCACCTGTCGCAACCAAAATTCGCATTTAGAGAACTTGGCATAAAGTCGCTCCTTGCGCAGCAACTCTAGCAGTTCTCTAAGATGCACAGCATGCTCAGCTTCGGTTTTGGAATAGATGAGAATATCTTCTATAAAGACGGTAACAGACTTATCAAGCATTGGTCTACAAACGCGGTTCATGAGATCCATGAATGTCGCAGGAGCGTTTGTAAGGCCAAAGGGCATAACAAGAAATTCATAATGCCCGTATCTGGTACGGAAAGTCGTTTTAGAGACATCTTCTTCACGAACTTTGAGCTGATGATACCCAGATCTAAGATCGATCTTTGAGAAGTAACTGGCTCCCTGAAGTTGGTCGAAAAGATCGTCTATTCTGGGCAACGGATGTTTATTCTTTATTGCAACCTTGTTCAACTCCCTATAATAAATACACATCCGGAGAGTCCCATCTTTCTTCTTAACGAATAAAACAGGAGCTCCCCAGGGTGATGAACTTGGTCGTATGAGTCCCTTGTCAAGCAATTCTTGCAATTGCTTCATCATTTCTTGCATCTCAGCAGGTGCAAGTCGATATGGGGCTCGAGCAATTGGTGTCGCGCCTGGCACTAAATCAATTCTGAACTCCACCTGACGGTCTGGTGGGAGTCTAGAGATGTCCTCGGGAAAGACATCAGGAAACTCAAAGGCTATCGGTACGTCGGCTAAAGCTTTCTTTTCAGACTTAGCATCTATTGCATATGCTAAGTATGACACGCAACCTTTAGCTATATGCTTCTTAGCTTTCACTACAGAATTCAAACATAATTCACTTGTCTTTCTGTCACCGTAGATGCAGATACTGCGGCCATCAGGAGTAGTGAGCTTTATTAACTTCTTCTTGCAGACAATGTTGGCGTCATGATGATCAAGCCAATCCATACCCACGATGACATCGAATTCGTGAAAGTCCATCGGAATAAGGTCCAGTTGGAAAGTATAATTATCAAGCAGAATAATGCGGTCGCGGTAAATTTTATCGGTAGACACGCACACGTTACTGGCTGTTTCGATATCAAATATAACAGCTAGAGTAGTCGGAGTAATTCCAAGCTTAGATGCAAATGCACTTGATATAAAAGAGTGATTGGCTCCTGAATCGAATATAACTCTAGCAGGAACAGACTTAACAAGAAAAGTACCAGATACCACATCTGGTATTTCCTTCGCTTGCTCGGCCGTTATTTGGAATGCGCGGTTCTGACTTCGTGCTGGCTCGTTACGGTGGCTAGAACCTCCACGCGATGTGCTATGTCGGGCCGGTTGATTTTGTCTTTGCTGCTGTTGATGTTGTTGAGGTCGGTGTTGTTGTTGTTGCAGTCGTGGATGATGTTATGCACTCGGATAAATTAAACTAAATGGATGCGTGCATGCCCGCTCAGTATGTCCAGGGCGTAAACAGTTGTTGCACACTGTAACTTTGTTAGACATTCTTCACTGCTATGTCCTATGTCGTTGCACACATAGCATCTCACATCGTTGGGGTTACAACGCCCAATGTGTGACTTATGGCAGCGGCGGCACTGTCTCGGCTCAGAATGTACCGCATAAGATCGAGATTGCTGTGCCGGAGGTGAGCTGAAACTGTCGGAACTGAGACTGCTGTGGCGAATATCTGGATGAAGATCCAGAATAACTTCCAGTACGTAACTTCTTAGGCGGTGATGGACATGTCGGGTTAATAGATGAAGTAGGAACTCCTCCAGCACGAATAAAGTCCTGGTCGAGAATTCGAGTAGCTTGAACGACATCTGCATAGCTGGTGTACCTTTGATGCTTTAAGAACTTCTGATACTCGGGATGCAGACCCATAAGAAAACGGTCGATCTTTCGTTCTTCTGTAGCAACTTGATAGTTAGACAGCAAGCTTAGACGTGTGAGTTCGATCTCATACTCAGTCACCGATTTGGTTCCCTGAGTAAGAGACATCAGCTTCTCCTCCAGACATTTCTTTTCATCAGCCGGGCAGTACTGACGAAAGAAGATCACATTAAAATCATCCCAAGATAGGGACTTAATCCAGTTAACACCATGCATATTCTCTTGAGATCTCCACCACATAACAGCGCCACCCTCGAACAGTGTAATAGCAAAGCTGACCTTTGATTCCTCAGCACAGTCGCTAATGAGAAATATCCGCTCGATGCCAGTAATCCACTCGAGCGCTTCAATAGAGTTTGCAGCTCCTTTGAAAGGTTGAGCTCCGCAAGCCTTGAAGTAACGGAAATTGCAGCCCTTAGGAGGAACTACAGGAGCTTCCTCCTCGTCAGTGTCATCGTTTTGGCGTCCAGTATCATCGTGTTGCTTCTTCTTACGTTCCTCTCTGCGCCTAGTTTCGGCTTCGTCACGAGAACGAAACTGATTCTGCAAAAACGTAGCTTGACGCTCGTTGTTCTCATTTAGCATGGTTTGCATGATCTGTTCAGGAGTGAGTCCACCTCCAGCTCCTTCACCAGATCCAGACATGTTCTGAAATAATATAAATAGTACTTGCATAAGAATAGGTATAATTCCTATTCTACCCCATTTCCCAATTCCTAAAGCAAAGTCAAAGCCTATCTCAGGTCAAGTTAAAGCCTAGATATTCGAAGCTAATATCTTTGCTTAAAAGTTTGAGTCCAAGTGTTATTGCTAACACTTGAATCCCTCAAACTAATGCTCTGATACCATCCTGTCACATCCTTGCTTTAATCACGCTTGCTTAATCGCAGGAATAAATAACAACATTCATAATATATCACATTAAGACTAAAGCTTGCACAAGAACTATATAAAGTACTACAATACAGTCATGCACTACACGTGCTACAAGGTTCATTGCTAAGTCACTAAAACATCACAATATAAATAAAGCAGCTACCCAGATCCCAAGGCAGCTCAATACTATACCACAAGCTGAAAAGTGAGCTAAAGTCCTCTGGGTTGATCAGAATATAGACCTAAGCAGATGGTCCAGCTTGCTCTTTATATTTTCCTGTAAAAATTGTGAGTAGCTACTATAAGCTAATTGCTTAGTGAGTTAACAGATATTCACGATGCATGTAAGATATGTGGCGAAAGTGCCTATAAAGGCTGTAATGCTTGCTTGCTTGCTTAATACCCAGAATGAATGCTTGCACAATTGAGACATTTCACGCTGAAAGGAGATGCCACCACTAGGGGTTACCGCTGACAGATGATCAATCTGTGATGCGGGGCTAGCTACCCGCATAATGCTTGGGATAGTGGTGAGCATCAGAATTGCTTGCTTGTAAAGTAAAATGCTTATGAAATGCACAAAGACACGCTCAAACAAGGCTTGCAGTATAATATGCAGAATAATAAACAGATAGCAATAAATTATCCACATTAATAGATCAGATGTAAGATCCGGCAATGCTGGGCACCGCCTGTACCACAGTGTTCGCCTTCACTCACAAAAGTCTATTGAAGTCTAAAGAAGGCGTATAGAAGCAAATTGTGTCTCAATTACATAAAATACATGGGACAAATTCTCCTTCTTCCAGATCTTCCATCTCATCCTCAAAATCAAACATTACTTCTTCTTCTTCTATATCCATCAGAGCTTCTATCATTTCGCTCTCAATGGTCTTAGAAGTTTCACCTTCAGCCCTTTCTTCTATTGCAGACTGACTTGGCTCCCCCTGAATTGATGCTCGCTGAGTAGTCGGAAAATCTTCTAGCTCACTTTCTTTTCCAGCCTCGGGATCATTGCCGTCATCATCTCTTCTTAATACCTCAGCTTCCTTGCAGCTATTCTCCCCCTGAGCTTGAAGATTTTTCATTAATTGCTCCAGGAGAGACTTCATCGTTTGAATCTCAGACGCTTGATCTGCAACAGTTGATCTCAACTCTGCATTTTCTTGATCAAGTCTGGCATTGTGCGCTTGAAAGTTCTGTTACTGCTGTTGAAAGCTTGAAGATTTGGACTGATTGGAAATCCACCTTGCTCTTCAGCTCTCTAAATCGCTGATTCTCAGTGAACGTCGTTGATGTTGATGGAATTGATGTAGATGGTCATGGAGTGATGGGTGGTTGAACAGCTGAAATTACAGGCCCTGGAGCTGTGGCGGACGAAGCTCCCTGCATAAAACGGTGCCTCCTCGCCCTATGCCTAGGAACGAGGGGAGTTGGATCTTCTGCTTCAAAATCATAATCGTCATCATCTGGGTCTCTAGCAGCTCTTTTACCTTCCTCTCTCGTACTAACCACTATTCTTGATCCATATCTGCCAATTTGAACAGACGGATCAACACGTTCTACTTCTACTTCTACTTCTTCAACTTCCTCAGAAGCAGACTCAGACTCTGAGGTGGTCATTTCTTGACCCTCTACCTTAGTCTGCATGGACTCTCTTTCTGTAACTCTTGCCACCGGGACCTCAACGTCCGTATTCTCACCTTCTGGTGGCTGATACGCATCAATCTCTGTAAAGATATCATGAAACTCTCCTGGAGGATCTAGAACGTCCTGAACCAGTTGTTCAGTTAGATTTAGGTCCGAGTTAGTCGCTTGTGCCCATATCTCTTCGAGTGTTTGCGTTGTCTAATCACTTGCTGGGGCTGAAATTGAAGTGCCTGCAGCGTCCGATGATGGACCTGCTGCCGTAGGATCTGAATGCCTGCTTGAGGATGGCCTCGATGCCTGAATTTGTCTTTCCTGAGCTCTCTGCCTCCTGCGAGGTTGCAGTTGTGGTCGTTGTTGTTGTTATTGAGGCTGTTGCTGCAGTTCTTGCGGTTGAGGACCTTCACCAGCCCAGTTTTCCCTTTCTGGGGCTACAAAATCTGGGTTTAGGACTGCCCCGAAGAGAGGTGCATCATGTGGCCTGACCTGCTCAGCCCTGCGGGCGTTGTGCGACTGGCAGTCAGCAAAAATTCGTTTGTCTATAATAGCCACTCCGTTTGTATCATGAAGGTGTGGCAGATTCGGCAAAAAATGACGGATGATCATCATAGCAAAACACGGATACATTAGAAATTTTTCACGTACTGGAGCCGTGATCTGATGCACAAACTCAGCAAAGAACATTTCCGAGTAACTGAAGCGCTTGTTATAGACCAATGCAATCATAGCGGACTGCATCTTGGACACTATGTAGTCAAAACCTGCCTTTTTCGGTGCAAAGCAAACCATGAACACATGCGCCAAATAACTCCATTGCCCGATCAATCCACTTTTCATAAATGAAGCTTTCAATCCAGGGCGTATCCCATACGCAAGAAGGCCGCTTGCCTTATATTCAATGGGAAATCAATGGGCCCCGCTTCTTGTTCTACGGACCCTAGCTGCAAAATTTGACGGAGCATGTCAGCGGAGAAAACGATTGGCTGCCCTCCAACTCTTGTTCTCAAGACTGTCGACTTTACGGTGCAGTCAACTTGAAGGTGCTCCCAAAATTGCCTTACATAGGGTAAGATGATATGTAGGTTATGAGTTAAAGCATAAGTAACCCTGGAATGTGTCAAAAATTCCACCATTTGTCTAAATGGTTGAGCTTCGGGAAGTGCTCTATCTACAGGCGTCACCATATTATGCTTATTAAAGAACGCGCGATCAGCCATATCTGTACAAAAACAACAACCATATTAGTAAAAAGATAAAATGAAACTTGTTTAATTTCGAACTTGTTTTATTTTGAACTTACATAAGTCCAAAATCCAACACATTCGAATTTCTACAAGTTTTGACTTTATTTTATAAAAATATTCGAATTTAATAACAAATTCGAAGGACATGTTCGAATTTGACTGAATTCGAATTTGTTGACAAATTCGAATTTTCTGACAAGTTCGAACATGATGAACATGTTGGAAGTCGGTCACTTTCGAATACAAATCCATGAATTTTAACCCCATTTGACTTAGAAAATAGTATCAACTAGTCCTATTGGGTTCTAATCGAAGATATATGTAATTTATTTGAAGTTTCACCGGTTAAAACTTGTGATTTTGAATCACAAAGTTTAAACCCCAAAAACTTCAAATATGGTCGATTTTTTGCTATAATTGAGTCCTAGACTACCTAAACTTTGTATAATACTGATGATTATACCTAAATGTGTTGGTAGATACGAACACAAATGAACAAAACTTCGAGAAATAGTAGAAAATTCGAAACGGTAAAGTGGAAGACAAGTTCGAAATCTCCTGTGAACAAGTTCGAAACAAGAAAATCGAAGGTAGGTGAAATGAATGAGTCAATGTTGACCTATTTATACCAACCATATTCGAACTTGCATTTAATTTCGAATTTTGTTAATTCGAATTTGTCTTGAATTCGAATTTAAATGACAATTTTGAAAATCCTTGAATAAAATTCGACTTTTTCAACTTTTTCGTGTAACGGAACAAACTTTGCAAATTATTCACACTAAGCTATAGATTTTCATGCAATGTTTGTTTATTCAACTAAAAATGCATCCTTGGTAACTTTGACATTTTTCCTACTTAGAAAAAGATAAAATAAAATAAAATAAAATAAGATAAAATAAAATTTAAACTTAAGCTACTCAAAAATTCTTTTAAAATTTACATCCTGTACTAACAGAATATTTTTGGCGAGAAAGTCAAAGAAAGGTTCAATCAGATAGCGGTGTCAAATACGCACTCTCAGTATCACACTCTCACACTTAGTTTCCCTTTAAACATGTTACACTTTGGAATATCCCTCGGCCTTTTTATTTATCAAGAAACTACCTTACGTGTCTCATACTTAGACATACTTTTATGATCAACGCGTACACACAATGATTATAACTTTTCGGTATTGCAAATTTTCTTTAAAAGGAAAACGTCGGACACAGTTCTTGTATTTACATACAACAGAGTGTCTTAGTTTGTCTTAAAGTTTTTTTAAAGCTAGCAAGACAGCGGTGACAGGTCTGTACTGACGTACAACAAAGCGACTTATCTTGCTAACTCGAGTCAAACCAGAGGTAACAGGTCTGTACTTACGTACAACAAAGTGACTTGTTTTGACTCTCAATTTACTATCATGATTTTTCTATTCTATTCTTTTCTTTTCTTTAAGATGTATCTGATGTGGCTATACATCACCAATAAAATTTGCATACCTCATTTAGAATCATTGTCTGTATGTCTCTAACATAAAAATTAAGACCCTTTGGTCATACATCTAAGTTAGTTAGACACATGACTTTTTCTTGAATATTTTATTTGAGATTCCCTTTGTGTAATAAGACCCTTTGGTCATAAAAATTAAGACCCTTAAAATTTGCATACCTCATTTCTTTTCTTTGAGATTCCATTTGTGTATTATGCCTACCAACACATTAATGTATATCACTTAGAGTTTAAGGTGCATTATGTGTGAAAGCTTAACACTTAGAGATTGTATCGACTGTGCTAATTTTCGTCACTTTGAACCTATGTATCTAAGACTTAACTCATTTTCTAATATTCTCTTTTTTTTTTTTTTTTTTGAGATTTTTGTGATTTTCTCTCTTTTTTCTTTTGTTTTTCATAAATAAGAATAAGCTAACAAAATAACCTACTAACTTACTATAAAAAGAAAGAAATTCTACTTAGCTACTAAACTTACTATAAAAAGAAAGAAACACTACTAACTTACTACTATAAAAAGAAATAAATTTTTCTAAGGTCAAGTTACTCTAGATTACGCATGCCATTCAATTGAACTAACAACTCAAAACATGACTTATCAAAAGCTTTAGTAAATAAATCAGCATTATTATCTTCCGTTCCCACTTTTACCAGCTTTATTAAATTTTTTTCAGCACAATCACGTATAAAATGATGTCTTATGTCTATGTGCTTTGTTTTACTGTGTTTAACTGGATTATTAGTTATTGCAATAGTATATTGGTTATCTATCCTGATAGGAGTATGAGTATAAGTCAAACCGTAATCGCGCAATTGTTGTTGTATCCACAAAACCTGTGAACAGCAACTACCAGCAGCAACATATTCGGCCTCGCACGTTGACACGGCTACTGAAGTCTGTTTCTTGCATTGCCAGGAAACGAGCCTCCCTCCAAGGAACTGACAATCTCCAGTTGTTGACTTTCGATTCAAGCTGCACCCTCCATAATCTGAATCTGTGAAAGCTTCCAATTCCAGATCACCATCCGCGTGATACCAAAGTCCCAGCTTCGGTTTCGACTTGAGGTATCTCAGAATCCGCTTCACAGCTTTCATATGCATCTCTTTTGGATTAGCTTGAAACCTAGCACAAATACACACAGCAAACATTATGTCAGGTTTACAAGCAGTTAAATACATAAGTGATCCGATCATGGCCCGATATAACGTCGGATCCACATCGGTATCACTTTCTGTACCCGGTCCGAGATTGTGATTCACTTGAATCGGCGTGCTAAAGTGAGCAGTCAGCTTTGTCCCCTCCATCCCGAAGCGCTCTAGAATGTCGTAGACATACTTCGTCTGATGGATAAACATACCCTCTTTCCTTTGTTCGACTTGCAAACCCAGAAAGAAGCTTAGCTCTCCCATAGCACTCATCTCAAACTTAGACTTTATCACCTTCTCAAAGTCTTTGCACATCTGCTCGTCTGATGACCCAAAAATGATATCATCGACGTACACTTGTACCAAGATGAAATGTTCACCCTTCCTCTTCACAAATAGTGTACTATCAATTCTCCCTCTTTCAAACCCGTTGTCTAAAAGATGAGTAGATAGTGTCTCATACCACGCCCTTGGTGCTTGGTGTAGTCCATACAGAGCCTTATTAAGACGATACACTCTGTCTGGATACTTTGGATCTGTAGACCCGGACGGTTGTTCCACATATACCAGTTCCTTCACTTTTCCATAGAGAAAAGCACTCTTTACGTCCAACTGATAGACTTTAAATCCTTTGAAGGAAGCAAAAGCTAGAAACAAACGGATTGCCTCAAGCCTTGCTACTGGCGCAAATACTTCACTGTAATCGATTCCTTCCTCTTGGTTGAAACCCTTTACTACAAGTCTTGCCTTGTTGCAAGTCACTATACCCCGATCATCTCTTTTGCACTTAAAAACCCACTTGGTTCCTATTGCAACTTCTCCTCGAGGTAATGGAACTAACTCCTACACTTCAAGTTTCCTGAATTGTGACAGTTTTTCCTGCATCGCTTCAACCCAAGAATTGTCTTTCAGTGCCATTTGCACATTCTTCGGCTCTACTTGCGAGATGAAACATGAATACATGCAAGTATGAAAAGCCTCGGAGTAATTGATCATCAACAACAACACTGTGTTGTTATTCAAACTACTCCTAGTCCTCACACCAACATTCGGATTTTCTATGATACTTTCAACAGGATGATCCTTATTAATTCTTGATGTTTCTATCTCATCAACCCTAAGATTATCTCATAAATTTGATCCTATTTCACCTAATGGGGGAACTGTTGGAATTAGTGTCCAAGTCACAATTATTTGTAAACATATTGTTATCAGGCTGGATCCTTTTTGGGTGCATGCAATGAATTGTAAAGAGAAGATGATTAACTTAAATATATAATGTTAATTAGTTTGTTAATTAGTTTGTTAATTTATTATGTTTAATAAATTAAGTAGAAACTATATAATTGATTATATTTGATTAATGGGTTACTTTGTTAATTTATTAATAGTTAATAAATTAACCGGAAGCTAATAGAATTAATTGAGGAATTACAGGGGCTAAACTGCAATTTGATGATAGTCAACAGGGCACCCCCTAAACCCTAACAGGGGGGCCGGCCACCAATCCATCCCACATGGATTTGGGATCAAAATTTTGAAGGTTTCTAAAACCTATAAATAGGCAGCCCCTGTCTGCTTCATTCATCGCTCATTCGATTCTAAGTTCTCTAACGATCACAAGGGATACCAGTTTTTGGGACTCTGAGATCAGAGCTTAGAAAAGTTATAATTATCTTTTCTTTTATTCATTGGGTGTGAACAACTAGAGGCGATCTTGCTTTAGACGCTTGTTGCTCGATTCAGAGGCTGTTGGTGAAATCGTTCTTCGTGAGAAAATTGTGAATTTTCTCAAGGTTAGTTTTTCTTATTCATCTCTTTATTTTAATAATTAGTTGCTTAACTTGTTTGGTTAGATCCTTAAGGTTTTATATTCTTGCATAGTTAGGTTATTTAATTTTCCGCAAAGTT
The DNA here is from genome assembly GCA_020465985.1 of Centrapalus pauciflorus. Lineage (NCBI taxonomy): Eukaryota > Viridiplantae > Streptophyta > Magnoliopsida > Asterales > Asteraceae > Centrapalus > Centrapalus pauciflorus. Next base: position 271,145 of record JAANYP010007783.1, on the reverse strand, counting down.
TTAATTTAACCTAGCAAGGGTATAGGAAACCCAACAGTGGTATCAGAGACAGGTTAACCTAACGAGCTTTGCACTAATTTTGAGATGATAATCTTGTTCTTAAATTTCAAAATTTGTTTTGATTAATTTTCGAAATTTTGATTTAATTTTAATGGTGTTTTTAATTTTAAATTAAATTGTTTAAACTTAAAATTAATTTTTAAATATTAAATAAATCCGAAAAATTAATTAAAAATTAAATTTTCGAAATTTTTGGAGTAAAATTCGTTTTTTGATAATTATTTAATTTTTAAAATAGTTTTTAAATATTAAATTAATTGTCTAAATTTTGAAAACTGTTTTTCATATTTATCTTCAAAGATTTGGATTTTTAAAAGGTTTTAAATGGATAAATCTGAAATATTAAATAAATTATTATTTTATTAATTTAGGATTTTATTAATTTAATTAAGGGTTTGATTTTTGGGGTTTTAGATAAACATGCCTTAGAGATAAGCTTGATTTTCTAGGTTTATCCTAAATCCTATTTATCTAGAAATTACCTTAATTTAAATTAAGTGCTTATCCTAAAGGTTTTAGAATATCATAATTTATTAGGATAAACTTGTATTATCCTAGGTTTAAATTTTGAGGATTTATATGGTTATATATATAGGTTTCGGATTTAATATATATATTTAATAATTAAATGTTTCTTATTTTATTTAAATATTGAAACCGAAATATATATATAAAAATAAATATTAATTTAAACCCTAAAATTTTAAATTGTTTAAAATATACCCTAATTTTAAAATGTTTAAAATAGACCCTTTAATTTTAAAAGTTTAAAATTAAACCACTAAGATTTAAATGAAATTTATATATGTATTATTGATTATGTATATATATATATATATATATATATATATATATATATAGATAAAGATAAATCGGCTCACCCATAGTGAACAAACTATAAACGAGGTATAAGGCGGGTCGCTCTACTTCCCTAAAAGAGTAGGTTTTTAACAGCTTCGCGCTGACCTACCTCCTCCGCTTCGCTGTGCGTTCAATGGAGCTACCGAGGACTTTTGATAGGATGGTGTCCAGATTAAAAGTATAATATAAAGTACTAAAACAAAAACTCCCGTTTTAGATATATCAAAAGTGAATTAGTATGCAAATCCATAAAAAATGCACATCTCCTATATGCACTGTTAGTGGAGCGTGTGTATTGACCGGCACACTAATGAGAGACATATTAGGAGATGATGTAGGACTCGCGATTCCCGGACTGATCCGTGCCGGGTCTTACGCAGTTTTGCATGGTTAGATTCACCATCTTGTCCGTGATCCTCGGCAACCCAGTCACGGATAGTAGTTGAGCATAACCGAGATTAACATGTCATTGATAAGATTCAATGAATCTCAAAAGATCTAGGAATTTCATAGAGATTGAAATCGACAAGAGTTTGTCCACCTTTAATAAATTCGTGGCGTGATTACGGCGACCCTTTTCATAAAACGAATCGAAAATCTGGATCCTAGCCTTAATTCAAATTGGGTAAATTGTTTAAGGAATACTTCATACTAACTAAAACTTTATCTCATAGATGTCTACTTCTACTGGTACTCCCACTCCTGCTCCCAACCACGCATCCAACTTCTCACTCCTTTCCGTTCTGGGTAGGGAAAAACTATCCGGTCCGAACTATGTGGACTGGATGAGAAACCTCAAGTTTACGCTGAGGTACGAGAACAAGGAGTATGTTCTCGATGAACAAATTCCCACACTAAATGAGAATCCCACCCAGGAGGAAATGGAAGCACACCAGAAACATTACGATGATGCAAACAAAGTGTCCTGCATCATGGCGTCATCCATGGTTCCTGAGCTTGCTAAAGCCTTCGAGAATACATGGGCCTTTGAGATTAATCAGCAGCTGCGAGAGATGTTTGAGGCTAAGGCGACCAAAGAGCACCTTGATGTGGTAGGATCCCTCATGGCTTGCAAATCAAAACCTGGAACATCTATCTGCACTTTCGTCCTTGAGATGAAGGGGTACTTCGACCGGCTGGAGGCTCTCAATATGGTGTTTGACTCTGAGTTCTCCACCAATATCATTCTTTCTGGACTGCCCACCATCTATAATCAGTTCGTACTCTCCTTTCAGATGAACATGAATCAGAAGGAGACGTCAATTATGGAACTGCATAATCTGCTCCGAATCGCTGAACAGGGCATCAAGAAATATGAGACCCCTGTGGCCCCTGTGCTTACTGTCGGTAAGGCCTCAAAGAAACGAAAGTCATCCTGGAAGGCCCAAAAAGGAAATTCCAAGAAAGGGTCTCAAGGGAGAACAGAGTCCGGTATTGTGCCTACTAAAGATCCGAAGGAAGCAGTATGCTTTTACTGCAATGGCAAGGGGCACTGGAAGCGAAGCTGCCCATCATATCTGAAGGACCTTAAAGACGGCAAAGTCGAAAAGGCCAGCACCTCAGGTATGTTCATGATCGAACTCCATAACACTTCTATCTCTAATTCATGGGTTCTTGATACATGATGTGGTACTCACATTTGCTCTGTATTGCAGGGACTAAGGGAAAGTAGAAGCTTGAAGCATGGAGAGCTGAACCTAATCATGGGGAATCGAAAGATCACACCTGTGAAGAAAGTCGGAAGGTTCCAGCTCGTGCTTAGATCAGGAGTAGAGATTAGCTTAAATAATTGCTGTTATTCAACCGATATGAATCAGAACATCATTTATTTGTTTGCCTTGTATAAGGATGGATACAATTTCAGCTTTGATAATAATAATGGAAGTATTTTTGTTTATTTGAATGATGTTTTTATATTCAAAGCTTGTCCTTATAATGGCATATATGAAACTGTTGAGTGTGATAACAACCTATTAATTAATATTGATTCTAACGAAATTGATAAGTCCAAATTGTGGCACTGTCGCCTTGGGCACATTAACAAGAAACGCATCGCCCAACTCCAAAAGGATGGAGTGTTGGAATCATTCGACCTAAAATCAGATGTATGCGAATCCTATTTACTGGGCAAGATGACAAAATCACCATTCACAGAAACGTGTGAAAGAGGTGAAGGACTATTGGATTTTGTCCACACAGATGTATGTGGCCATTCCGATGTGCTACAAAAGGGGAACATCGGTCACCTTTACAGATGACTATAGTAGATTTGGATATATTTATTTAATTAACATAAGTCCGACACTTTTGAGACATTCAAAATATATCAAAGTGAAGTAGAGAATCAACTGGGCAGAAAGATAAAGGTTCTCCGCTCCGACAGGGGAGGAGAGTACCTTAGTATCGAGTTTCTCGATCATCTTAGAAGCTGTGGAATAGTTTCCCAGTTAACTCCTCCTAGAACACCACAACTCAACGGAGTTGCGGAGAGGAGAAACAGGACCTTGTTAGACATGGTCCGATCTATGATGAGTCGAGCAACACTTCCAGTAAGTTTCTGGGGTTATGCATTAGAAACTGCGGCACATATTCTATATCTAGTACCCACCAAGAAAGTTTCAAAGACACCTTACGAGATGTGGAAGGGAAAGCATCCTTCCCTTTGTCACATCAAGATCTGGGGTTGTGAAGTCTTCGTTAGACGAGAGACCTCTGACAAACTCAGTCAAAGATCTGAAAAGTGTCTATTCGTCGGTTACCCACAAGAGTCATTTGGATATCTATTTTACAAACCACGTGAAAACGTAGTGTTTGTATCTCGAAGAGGAGTGTTCCTCGAGAAGGAGAAAATATCTAAAGAGGACAGTGGGACTAAGATCGATCTTGATGAGATTCAAGATACTACCGATGAAGAACCAACTGTAAACACTTACCATCAACATGAGACTGAGATGCATGTTGAACCCAATGACATATTCTTACCTTTGCGCAGATCCGGTAGAGTTAGCAATCCTCCTGAGTTCTACTATGGTTTCCATATTGAACAGGATGATATGATTAGCGATAGTACACTAGTCGACTTAGATGAACCAGCTAACTACCGAGAAGCGATGGTAGGCCCTGAGGCAGCCAAATGGAAGGAAGCTATGGATAGCGAGATTGAATCCATGTATGGCAACCAAGTTTGGAACTTGGTTGATCCCACACCCGGTCTAAAGACGGTGGGTTGTAAATGGATATTCAAGAAGAAAACGGATATGAACGGGAAAGTACATACTTACAAAGCTAGGCTGGTGGCAAAGGGCTATACTCAAACCTACGGGATTGACTATGAGGAAACCTTTTCACCGGTAGCTAAGATTAAATTCATAAGGATAGTTCTGGCCATAGCTGCGTTTCATGACTATGAAATCTGGCAGATGGATGTCAACACCGCTTTCCTTAACGGGAAATTGACAGAGGATGTGTTTATGACACAACCTGAAGGTTTTGTAGACACCAAGTATCCTAAGAAAGTGTGTATGCTTCAGAAGTCCATTTATGGACTTAAGCAAGCTTCTCAGAGCTGGAATCTTTGCTTTCATGAGAAAATCACAGAGTTTGGATTTTCTAGAAGCGAAGATGAGTCCTGCATATATGTCAAGGTTAGTGGGAGCAGTGTAGTCTTCCTGGTATTATATGTCGATGACATATTACTTATAGGAAATGACATCCCAACATTACAGAGTGTAAAAGATTGGTTGGGAAGATGTTTCGCTATGAAGGATCTAGCAAATGCAGCTTTTATTATGGGTATAAAGATTTATAGAGATAGAACGAGACGTCTAATAGGACTAAGCCAGGATACGTACTTGGACAAAATACTGAAAAGGTTCAGTATGGAGAAGTCTAAGAAGGGGAACCTTCCCTTTGCTCATGGCATAAAGATTAGTAAAGACATGAGCCCGAAGACACGGGAGGAATGAGACAGAATGAGTCTAGTTCCATATGCTTCGGCCATAGGATCTATAATGTATGCCATGACATGTACGAGGCGTGATGTCTCATTTGCTTTAAGCATCGTGAGTCGACATCAACAAGACCCTGGTGAATCATTAGACGGCGGTCAAGAATATTCTTAAGTATTTAAGAAATACTAAAGACAGGTTCTTGGTTTACGGTGGACAGGATGAACTCAAAGTAACCGGTTATTGCGATGCGAGTTTCCAAACGGATAGAGATGACTGTCGGTCACAATCTGGTTGGGTGTTCTTATTGAACGGGGGAGCCGTGACGTGGAAGAGTTCGAAGCAGGAAACCGTGGCAGAGTCTACCTGCGAGTCAGAATATATTGCGGCCTCAGAAGCCTCAAAGGATGCCATCTGGTTGAAGAATTTCATTGGAGATCTTGGAGTTGTCCCAACGGTTCACGACCCCATCGAAATATTCTGCGACAACGATAGTGCTATTTCGTTGACTAAAGAACCCAAGGATCATTGAATGTCCAAGCATATTGATCGGAAGTACCACTTTGGTCGTAGCAAGGTTGAAGAAGGACATGCGATTGTGAAAAGAGCGCGATCAGAGGAGAATCCAACTGATCCGTTCACAAAGCCACTTTCTCAACCGAAACACTGTAGTCATGCTGTTAGCATAGGATTACGAGATAATGTAAAGTTTAGTAGTTAGTTTTGAATTTGAAACATTGTAACAATGATTTGAAATTGTAATGGATTTGGTGATTAAATAATGGAGATTTATTTATTTGGAAAGTGCTGCCATCTTCTATTAATTTATCGTTGTGTTTCCTTTTGCATGTTTAGAACCAACTCCCAGAGTAATTAATTTTATTCAAATACCTCAGTCGTTCGTACTACCGGGAGTTAGTATTGAATAAAGACTGTCATGGAATGTTAGTAGACTGTCAAGAGTTTGACATAGCATAGAGATTGCTGCAACATTCATGGGTACTTAATGGAGATTTAAGTATAGGGCACTCGCACTTGGAAAGATACTTCATGGATCAAATCATAAGTATTTCCAAGATGATAATAGCCTCTATTCTTCAGACGGAGATACATTGAAGTTGCGGTTTTCTAGTCCGTCATACCTTAGTGCATTCAAACGCTGTGCGTAACTGCCAATTATAACGGATGTATCTAGTTACGATGTTATTAGTTAGCTAGAGCTGTGTATGCGAAGTTTATTCGTTCCTTTTGCCTATATGGAAAGCGATATCTATGGGCCCTCTGATGATTAAACGTTGACTCTAGAGTGTCGGGCCCGACCGAGACAAAATTGAAGTGTTCAATTAATAAGTCTCATATAGTCATATTAATCGGAAATCAGAAACATAATTTTGAAACCAAAGATTGATTATAATCCATGTCTTAGTTTCATACGTTATCAGAGAACGAAGGAATAGTTGATCCCTTATCTAAAGGATTAGCTCTGATATGATTCAGAGTTCGGCAGCTGTATCGAGTAGCTAGGAAGGCTGGTAATAGAATGTGTTTAAACAAATAGTTGCCAACTTGTCCAAGTGGGAGACTGTTGGAATTAGTGTCCAAGTCACAATTATTTGTAAACATATTGTTATCAGGCTGGATCCTTTTTGGGTGCATGCAATGAATTGTAAAGAGAAGATGATTAACTTAAATATATAATGTTAATTAGTTTGTTAATTTATTATGTTTAATAAATTAATTAGAAACTAAATAATTGATTATATTTGATTAATGGGTTAGTTTGTTAATTTATTAATAGTTAATAAATTAACCGGAAGCTAATAGAATTAATTGAGGAAGTACAGGGGCTAAACTGCAATTAGTTGATAGTCAACAGGGCACCCCCTAAACCCTAATAGGGGGGCCGGCCACCAATCCATCCCACATGGATTTGGGATCAAAAATTTGTAGGTTTCTAAAACCTATAAATAGGCAGCCCCTGCCTGCTTCTTTCTTCGCTCATTCGATTCTAAGTTCTCTAACGATCACAAGGGATACCAGTTTTTGGGACTCTGAGATCTGAGCTTAGAAAAGTTATAATTATCTTTTCTTTTGTTCATTGGGTGTGAACAACTAGAGGCGATCTTGCTTTAGACGCTTGTTGCTCGATTTAGAGGCTGTTCGTGAAATCGTTCTTCGTGGAGAAAATTGCGAATTTTCTCAAGGTTAGTTTTTCTTATTCATCTCTTTATTTTAATAATTAGTTGCTTAGCTTGTTTGGTTAGATCCTTAAGGTTTTATATTCTTGCATAGTTAGGTTATTTAATTTTCCGCAAAGTTTTAATTTAACCTAGCAAGGGTATAGGAAACCCAACAAAAACGACTTCAGACGGTACATTTTCTTCTTCACGATCACTTCCCTCAGAATTAGAATTTGTTGTCTGATTTTCGTTTGTAGGCAACTCAGAATCATTCTCTGCTGGAGATCTATCTTCTGTTGTTGTAGGCTCAGATGTTGATGGAAAGGTTGTCCTCGAAAAACTTTGACCGTCGTCATTCAGATTTAATGACGATAAGTCTTGTTCGATTGTACCTACATTTCCATCCAAAGGAATCTTAAATGATTCAAACAGTTTGTCATAATCAAAAATCCATTCTGAACCAGTTTGGGGTTCATGTGTATAACTTGTTATATCAATGTTATACACAATTTCTACCATACCATTTGATTTGTTAAAAACCCTTTTATTTGGTGAGTTCGGCACATAACCTAGGAAATAACCTTCGTCAGCCTTTTCACCAAACTTAGGTTGATATTTTGTTTTCATTAACGTACATGGTACCCCAAACGGTTCGAAGCCAGTTAAATTTGGTGGCCTTTTATTCAAAACTTCATAACAGGTTTTGTTCAATGATTTGACAGTAAGGACTCGATTTAAAACATGACATGCGGTATTTACTGCCTCCACTCAATAACATGGTAGGAAGCTTTGAATCCGAGAGCATGGTCCTTGCTCCCTCAATCAAAGTCATGTTTTTCCGTTCTGCCACCCCATTTTGTTGTGGCTCATAAGGTGCACTAAATTGATGCACTATGCCTTTTGATAGGCAATATACACCAAATACAGTGTTTTTGAATTCCGTTCCATTATCACTCCTGATACGTTTTACCCGCGTCCCATTGGAGTTTTCGACTTGGTCTAAGAAGCCGATTAGCTTGGCAGCTGTCTCGTCCTTTGTACCTAAAAAGAAAACCCAAGAAAATCGTGAGTAATCATCAGTGATAACTAAACAGTACCAACTACCACCTATACTCCTTTTGTTGATTGGTCCGAATAGGTCCATATGCAACAAATCGAAAGCGGCAGATTTCGAAATAAAAAAAGATTCTAGGAGAGGGCTCGTAATGATCTTATCAAAGATCACAAGGTGCTGAAGTGGCAGGATAGGGGGGAAAAAACTGAGTCTTGGACTTGTGTGCCTTCTTATGTTGTTTTCCTTTCTTGCACGGTACACACTTATCTTCAAACTGAAAACTCTTCATCGGAACACCTTGCACCAGTCCATTTTTAATGATGTAGTTCATTTTTCTCAGGTGCAAGTGTGCCATGCGTCTGTGCCATAGAAGTGATTCCGTCTCTGAAGCTTTAGATAAAAGACATATTGGTCCCATCGAAGAATTCGGTTTATTCATGTCTAGCATGTACAAGTCATTCTTTCTTGGGGCCCTCATCAGTATCCACTCTTCAGGTACTTTAAATCCCGACTTTAGCACTAACGCCTCAGTGTCAGTGAAAATCACTGAGTTCTTCTTATCACAGATTTGAGATACACTAATGAGACTGTAATCAAGTTTATCAACGTGATAAACTTGATCAAGTTTGATAGTCCCATTAGTGGCCACTCCAGTACCGGTGATATTTCCTCCTTTGTTACCAGCGAATGATACGAATCCCTTGTTCCCTCCCTTGAAGTCTGTGAGTAGACTTTTTTCCCCAGTCATGTGCCTAGAGCAACCACTGTCGACGAACCACTTGTTGTTCAGACCTGTAGTTATCTCCTGCACATGAAAGAAAAGAGGTTAGTTATCACGGGGAACCCAAGCCATGACTGACTTGGTAATACCATTCTCATCCACATACGTGAACTCCTTCAAATACCCATCTCTCCTTTCAGGCGACTTGGGTGTTTGATTTAGAGCCTGTTGTGGTGCAGAGTGATTTAAGTTCACTCTCGGGCTTTGTGTAGGCATTTGCTGTGGAGCCCATGAATAATTTCGATTATAAGGCATTTCCGAGTAATATCCCGGGGCTCTACATGGTGTCTGATGTCTTACAGGAGTGTGTGACCTAACCGGAGTGTAAGCTCTTCTAGGTGTAGTACTCCTATAAGTTTGTTGTAGTCCTGACCTAGATTGATTAGGTTCTCTATTTGGTGAATTAGTCCTAACCACTTCATTCGGTCTACCTGACACAGGTGTTTGTTTCACAGCAGTCTTAGGTGTGGCTTGCACAATTTTCTCGGTGTTATGAGAACCACTTGTGCTTGCTACACTTGGAGAAGGTTTATGTTGTTCTGGCTTTCCATTTTTAGGTGTAGTTTCTACCTTCCTATTTGGACAACTAGAAGCAACATGTCCCTTTTCATGACATCTAAAACAAGACATTTTATCAATTGACTTCTTATGCGTGCCCTTTGACTTAGTTGTCTCACTAGTGTCATGTTCTATTGTCTCAACTACAGTGACTGTTTCCTCCTTTTGATTATTAAAGTCAGGTTTGGCTTCTCCTATAAGCTTATCACTAGAAGATGGCACAAATTTGACCTTCTTAATCTTAGCATTGTTACTAGTCACCTTAGTTTCTTTATCCTTAACAGTTTCAGACATAGGTTCAGATGCTACCTCTTATTCAACTGGTTTTTCAGTTTTATCCTGAGGCTGAGGCACATAGTTATCATTGAATGGTGGAGGACTCTCATTATACCCTAAACATACGGGTTTCTTAGACTGACACTGTGCATCTATGATTTTCCCTAGGTTCAATGAAGAGTTCCTAAACTTTTCCAGTATACTATTCACCTCTACAACCTTCACCTTAGTTTCTGCTAGCTTTACCTCTTTAATCTGAAGCTCTTTGGTCAACGCCTCAACATGTTCATACATCAGTTCTATTCTAACACACTGCTCACTCAGCTTGTCTTTAAGAACTATGACATCTTGTGCATCTGCCTTAAGCTTATTTCTAAGGTCTTCTTTTATATCTAAGAGGCTAGCATTGTCCGATTTTAAGGATTCATTTTGAGCAGTTAGATTTGTATGTGTTTCAAGCACTAAATTTAATCTATCAATTGTACTAGCACAGAAAGCACATACATCGCGGAATGTAGAGGAGTTCAGAATTACCTTTGCGTGAGCTGAATCCACGTTTGCCATTTGTGCAGCAAACTATAGAATTGTCTGAGTTTCTGACTTCTTTACTAGCACAGGACTGGTATCATTCTGAAAGCTGTCCTCAGCTACTTCCTCTGCTCCGACACTTCCGGTCTCTGTCACTTCAGCCATGAAGGCTCTATCGTTAGATTCTGGATGTGTACTCCAGTCATATGTTCCATCAAGCTGTCTGTCAGATGTGACATTGGTTAACAGACCAGCTATGTTTGCCTGATTACTTGAACTACCCGGCTGATATCTCCTTTGAGACTGATTCTGGTATTGGTTCTGGTAGTTCTCAACTTTAGGTCTTTGACACTCTCTAGGAAAATGTCCTAACCCTTGGCAGTTGTAGCACTTAACTTTGGATTTATCAAACCCAATTTTATTGTTGCTGACATTGAGATTTCTGCCCGTCCTCTTGATGAATCTCTTGACTCGCTGAGTCACCATGGCCAGTTACCATTGCAATCCATCTCTTCTAAATCATCAGGGTCCACCTGATCATAATCCTCATCCCATAGCGCAGGATCGTTGATTTTCCCTTGAACGCAAGTGCCATAGGCGGCCACAAATGAAGCCAAAAGATTTAAATGATATTCAGCTGATTTTGTGCTCATCGGCATCCTTGAGTATGCTTGAGACATAGATGCAGACTGAGTTTGCTTTTCTTCCGGTCTGGAGTACCATAAGAAAGCCCGGCTCCCTGAGTCATCTACTTCAACTGGAGTCGTTGTTTCACCCGTATAGAATGCTCTAGCCGTCTTTAATTCACTTGCCGCTGAAGGTTTGGATTTCCCAAAATACATATCCGGATCCTGTACTTGGTCATAGTCCCGTTCCTTCTTCAGCAATTCAAAGTTATAGGCTCTCAGCGTTCCTATGACTTTTTCTAGAGTTAGAGTCTCAAACTTCTCTTCATCATGCTTTATCAGCGCAATATACATCTCTCATTTGGCTGGTAAAGCATCTAGAATTTTTACAATCTTCATTGACTCACGATACTCGACATCGTGGTTGTCTAACTCAGTCAACAAATGATAGAATCTGGTAATGGTCTCATCCAGCTTTTCTTTTTTCAAAGCCTTGAATATAGCGAACTGCTGCTTGAGCATTTCCATTATACCTTTCCTAACTCTAGGATTTCCCTCAAACCTTTTCTCCAGTGCATCCCACAACTCTTTTGCTGTTCGCTGATTGCGAAATGTGTGCAGGATTTCCTGAGGTAAAGCCATTCTACTAATAGAGAATGCTCGGTTCTCGGCCTCATATAACTTCTTATCATCATCCTTCATCATTTGATATGACAAGACTCGTTGATGGCCTTCAACCTCTGTTGTAGGTGGAATGTATCCCTCGTCGATAGAAATCCACATTCTCATATCATTGAATCTAGTGAAGTCGGCGAACCTATCCTTCCACCAATTTCATCAACTTAGGTGGAGAATTTGCCTTTCGGACCTCATGGTCCATTTCAATAAACCTTTGTAAACTTTTCATTGTTTCGTAAAAGTTTGAATTTAAAACTTAATTAATTTAATTCAAAATTAATTTAAATTAACACTTTCGAACTTGAGGAAGTTCGAATTTAATTAATTTTAAATTTGTTTGGATTTAAATTCGAAATTAAGTTTGAACTTCAACCAAATTCGAAATATTTGACAAACTCGAAGATTTAGTAGATTCGAAGCTGTGAATTCGGATTTATTCAAATTCGAAAATGGAAAATTCGAATTAATTAAAGTCGAATAAAACCATAAAATAACTTCGACAAGAGCGTATTTTCTGAAAAAATCGAATTTTGATTAAACCCTAATACCTCCTTGATGTTCGAGCGCCGCAAGTTCGAAAAACGGTTAAAAGTTTGAATTTTTTCAACTTTTCAGATTCAATTAAAGTTTTTAGGATTAAAAACTTTGATTTTGACCAAAAGTGTTGAACTAATTGGAACCTTTTCCTGATATCTAACTTGTAAAACTCAAAATCTATCCAAAAACGTGATTGACCGTCCAAAAACGTCAAGAAACCACAGATGTTACTAGTGAACACGAAGAACACCACGATCACCCTAATGGCTTTGATACCACTTCAAAGGTCTGCTCTCTACGGATCTTATCTTGACGTCGCACCTTTCAACGAGTGCGGAATCCTCGTTAGTGGCTTGACGGATAGACCACGTGTCACATCCTTGCTTCAAAACACGCTTGCTTATCCCAGGAATAATAATAAATGCATAAAGCTAATAAAACATTACAATAAGTCTTGCACTACACGTGCTACAAGGTTACAGTACTAAGTTGCTAAAAACATCATAACATAAATAAAAGCAGCTACCCAGAACCCAAAGCATCATAAAGCTATACCACAAGCTGAAAGTGAGCTAAGTCCTCTAGGATGATCAGATAATAGACCTAAGCAGAAGGTCCAGCTTGTTCTTTACCTTTTCCTGTAAAAATTGTAAGTAGCAACTGTAAGCTAATGCTTAGTGAGTAAACAGATATTCATGAATACATGTAAAATATGAGGCGAAAGTGCCTATAAAGGCTGTTATGCTTGCTTGCTTGCTTTGCTTGTTTGCTTAATACCCAGAAAGAATGCTGCACGATTGAGACATTTCACGCAGAAAGGAGATGCCACCACTAGGGGTTTGCCGCTGACAGATGATCAATCTGTAATGCGGGGCTAGCTACCCGCATAATGCTCAAGGGATAGTGGTGAACATCAGAATTGCTTGCTCGCTAAATATAATGCTTATGAGATGCACAAAGAAACGCTAACACAAAGTTTGATGTATAGTATGCAGAACAATAAACAAATAGCAGATAAATATGCATATTAATAGATCAAATGTAAGATCCGGCTAAGCTGGGCATCACCTGTACCACAGTGTTCGCCTTCACTCACAAAAGTCTATTGAATTCCAAAGAAGTCATATAGAAGCAATTTATGTCTCAATTTCATATAAAACATGTAAACAAGAATAAATGTTACTCACAGTACTGAAAATGCTTTGAAATGCTCGGAAATACTTGCTCGGCTTATTTACGCTTTAAATTGCTTTATAATGCTTGCACTTGCTTATCTAGGCTCAATATAGACTGGCACTGGCTTTGACTCGCAGCTGGGCTAAACAGCTTATGTATAATATCTGAAGTTTAATATTACAGAACATGTGCTAAATTAATATTGCTAGCTCAATATTGCAACATCTATAAGCCATAACTTCTAGCTAAATATTTTGCTATTTATTTTGCTAATTTATGCGTTGTTCGTAAATTTTATCAATTAGATTCGAAATTTAGGGGTTAGATTCGAATCTGAGCATCAGACTTGAAGTCAGATTCGAATTTGAGCATCAGATTCGAAGACAGATTCGAACCAGGGGGTTAGATTCGAACCTCATTCTCGAATCTAGCTCTATTCGAGTCTGTTCTTGGCATTTCGAGTCTGTTCTATGCGTACTCGAGTTTGTTCATAAACTACAGCTTTAAACATGCATTTTCAAGCCTCAAATCCACAAATAAGCTAAGTAATAAGCCTCGGTTTAGTTATATTATACATAATCTACCATAATCAGGCTAAAACTCAAGCTAAATGGCTAAAAATCGAATCAAAAATGAAATATGAAGCTTCCTTCAAAAACCCAAATAATGCAGAATACGAAAATGGCAATTCTTACCTCGAATTCGTATCAAATCTCACATGCAATGGTAGATCCGCGTAGTACACTTCGAGACCTTTCCGATGACGTATAGAACTCGAGATTTGGCCGGTCGGTTTGAGAGAAAAGTTAGAGAGAAGTTCGGGTTCTAGAGAGAGGAACTCTGAAAATGCTAGACGGGTTTTGCAAAAGTGTGAAAATGGAGCACTCAACTCCTATTTATACTAAATCTCGAAATTACATCTTTTTACGCAAATTGCTCAAAATTACTTAAAATAAAAATGCAAATAAAAGGCAAGGTGTTATAGTATGAGCCCACCACGCTTGCACTTCGTCCTCGAAGTACCTAAGGCTCAAACAGATGCGGATATCGAACTCTCATGTCTTCCTCAGATTCCCAGGTCTGAGCAATTCCGTGAGAAGTCCTCCACTGCACCAACACCATTGCTACTTCTCTATTTCTCAGCTTCTTCATCTTTGTTTCTAGAATAACTTCAGGCTCGTCACATTGCAGTTTCTCGTTAATCTTGTAAGTTAGATGATCGGCACACTTTTCTCTGTCATCTTCTTTGCACTTCCTAAGCTGCGAAACGTGAAACACGGGGTGTATGTTGGACAGTTCGCTTGGCAAGTCCAACAGATAAGATTGAGTTCCAACACGCTCATCTTGAAAGGACCAACGAATCGTGGTGCTAACTTGCAACGCTTGCCGAATCTGAACACACTTTTCATCGGCGAGACTTTTAATACAACATAGTCGTCCTTCTGGAATTCTAAAGGTTTATGGCGTCGGTCGTGATACGATTTCTGTCGAGATTGAGCAGTTTCCAATCGTTGACGTATGATTCGGATCTTTTCATTTGTCTGCTGAAGTAACTCGGGACCGGCGATTGGTGCTTCACCGGCTTCATGCCAACACGTAGGAGTTCGGCACTTGCGTCCGTATAAGGCTTCGAAAGGTGCGGCTTTGATGGATGAGTGGTAACTATTGTTATAAGAAAACTCTGCTAACGGCAAGTGGTCGTCCCAATTACCGCTAAACTCGAGAACACATGCCCGCAACATGTCTTCGAGTGTAAGAATTGTACGCTCGCTTTGGCCATCAGGCTGTGGATGATACGCCGTACTCATTCTGATCTTGGAGCCTAAACCATCTTGCAGTGCACTCCAGAACCTTGAATTGAACTGGCTGTCGCGGTCGGAAACAATTGACAGAGGCACACCATGTCGAGTAACAATCTCGTCTATATAAATCTTAGCCAGCTTCTCTAGTGAGTAATTCTCGCGAATCGGAATGAAGTGCGCAACTTTGGTTAAACGATCCACGATCACCCATATTGCGTCGTGCTGTCTTCGCGTAGTCGGAAGCTTCGTCACAAAGTCCATCGTTATGTGATCAAACTTCCACTCGGGAATCGGTAGGGGCTGTAGACTGCCATAAGGCTGCTGATGCTCCGCTTTGACCAATCGGCAAGTAACACAATTATCGACATATTGGCCTACGTCTCTTTTCATACCGGGCCACCATTACTCGGTTTTTAGATCGTTGTACATCTTGGTGCTGCCAGGATGTA
Source organism: Centrapalus pauciflorus (assembly GCA_020465985.1). Taxonomy (NCBI): domain Eukaryota; kingdom Viridiplantae; phylum Streptophyta; class Magnoliopsida; order Asterales; family Asteraceae; genus Centrapalus; species Centrapalus pauciflorus. The sequence goes on along the minus strand of JAANYP010007783.1, from coordinate 255,632 downwards.
CCGAGAAGTTAGAACAGTGGGCTTCTGAAAGAATTTTATGTCGAACATCACCAAATTTGGGAACCCAGACACGATTTTTGAAAAGCTTTAAGCCACGAGGGCTATCGGTTAAGAACTGAAGTTGCCCTTTCATGTCCTCAGAGTTGAGGTTTTCCCCTTTTAGGGCTTCGGCTTGAGCAACGAGAATTTCATCGATCAAAGTTGATGAAAACGAAGTATGAGTCAAGGTATAGAGACATTTAGCAGAGTAGGATTTACGACTCAATGCGTCGGCCACCACATTCGCTTTGCCAGGGTGATAAAGAATATCACAGTCATAGTCTTTGATGAGTTCCATGGAGTGTCGCTGGCGCATGTTGAGCTCCTTCTGGCTGAATATATACTTAAGGCTCTTGTGATCCGTATACAGCTGACATTTGGTGCCGTAGATATAATGCCGCCATGTTTTCAACGCAAAAGTCACAGCAGCAAGTTCAAGGTCATGAGTCGGATGACTCTTCTCATGATCCTTAAGCTGGCGAGAAGCATATGCTATGACTCTGCCTCTTTGCATCAAAACACACCCAAGCCCTTGATATGAAGCATCGCTGAAGACTACAAAGTCTTCATTACCTTCGAGTAAGGCCAGAATAGGCGCTTCGGTGAGTTTCTGTTTTAAAGTTCGGAATGCATTCTCTTGAGCTTCTTCCCAAATAAAGGGAACATTCTTGCGAGTAAGAGATGTAAGAGGCATGGCTAGTTTTGAGAAGTCCTTAATGAATCGACGGTAGTAACCCGCCAATCCCAAGAAACTTCGGATCTCAGTAGCTGATTTGGGAGCTTCCCAATTTTGAATGGCTTCTATCTTAGAAGGATCCACAGAGATTCCTTCACCAGATATCACATGACCAAGGAACTGTATCTGATAAGATACAGAATTTGCAAATTAACGCTGAACATGAAATTTAAGAATAGTTAAGCTTAAAATGAATAAATCGAGATTGTAAGCACCTGTCGCAGCCAAAATTCACATTTAGAGAACTTGGCGTAAAGTCGCTCTTTGCGCAGCAACTCTAGCAACTCTCTAAGATGCACAGCATGCTCAACTTCGGTTTTCGAGTAGATGAGAATATCGTCTATAAAGACGATAACAGACTTATCAAGCATTGGTCTACAAACGCGGTTCATCAGATCCATGAACGCCGCAGGAGCGTTTGTAACACCAAAGGGCATAACAAGAAACTCGTAATGCCCATATCTAGTACGGAAAGCTGTTTTGGGGACATCTTCTTCATGAACTTTGAGCTGATGATACCCAGATCTAAGATCGATCTTCGAGAAGTAACTGGCTCCCTGAAGCTGGTCGAAAAGATCGTCTATTCTGGGCAACGGATATTTATTCTTTATTGTTACCTTGTTCAACTCCCTATAATCAATGCACATCCGGAGAGTCTCATCTTTCTTCTTAACGAAAAGAACAGGAGCTCCCCAGGGAGATGAACTTGGTCGTATGAATCCCTTGTCAAGCAATTCTTGCAATTGCTTCATCATTTCTTGCATCTCAGCAGGTGCAAGTCTATAAGGAGCTCGAGCAATTGGTGCCGCGCCGGGCACTAAATCAATTCTGAACTCCACCTGACGGTCTGGCGGGAGTCCAGAGATGTCCTCGGGAAAGACATTGGGAAACTCGGAGGCTATCGGAATCTCGGCTAATGCTTTCTTTTCAGACTTAGCATCTATCGCATATGCTAAGTATGACATGCAACCCTTAGCTATATGCTTCCTAGCTTTGACTACAGAAATTAAGCATATATCACCTGTCTTTCTGTCACCGTAGATGCAAATATTGCGGCCATCCGGAGCAGTGAGCTTTATCAACTTCTTCTTGCAGACAATGTTGGCGTCATGATGATCGAGCCAATCCATACCCACGATGACGTCGAATTCATGAAAGTCCATCGGGATAAGGTCCAGTTGGAAGGTACAGTTGTCGAGCAGAATAATGCAGTCACGGTAAATTTTATCGGTACACACACTTACATTACTAGCCGTTTCAATATCAAAGATAACAGGTAGAGTAGTCGGTGCAATTCCAAGTTTAGATGCAAATGAATTTGATATGAAGGAACGGTTGGCTCCTGAATCAAAAATAACTCTAGCAGGTACGGAGTTAACGAGAAACATACCAGATACCACATCTGGTATTTCCTTTGCTTGCTCAGCCGTGATTTGGAATGCGCGTTTCTGACTCCGAGCTGGCTCGTTTCGGCGACTAGAACCTCCTCGCGATGTGCTATGCCGGGCCGGTTGATTTTGTCTTTGCTGTTGTTGTTGATGTTGTTGCTGAGGTCGGTATTGCTGCTGCTGCAATCGCGGATGATGCTCTGCACTCGGGTAAATCATGCTGAACGGATGCGTACATGCATGCTCATTATGTCCAGGGCGTAAACAATTGTTGCAAACTTTAACTCTGTTAGGACATTCTTCACTGCTATGTCCTATTTCGTTGTACACATAGCACCTCACATCATTGGGGTTACAACGCCCAATGTGTGACTTCTGGCAGCGGCGACACTGCCTCGGCTCAGAATGTACCGCATAAGATCGAGTTTGCTATGCCGTAGGCGAGCTGAACTGTCGGTACTGAGAGTGCTGTGGCTGAGAATATCTGGATGAAGATCCAGAATAGCTTCCGGTGCGCGATTTCTTGGGCGGTGATGGACATGTCGGGTTAATAGAGGAAGTAGGAACTCCTCCAGCTCGAATAAAATCCTGCTCGAGAATTCGAGCAGCTTCAACACAGTCAGCATAGTTGGTATATCCCCGGTGCTTCAAGAACTTCTGATATTCAGGATGCAGACCCATCAGAAAACGGTCGATCTTTCGCTCTTCAGTAGCGACTTGATAGTCAGACAGCAAGCTTAGTCGGGTGAATTCAATCTCATACTCAGTCACCGATTTGGTTCCCTGAGTAAGAGACATCAGCTTCTCTTCCAAACGCTTCTTTTCATCAGCTGGGCAGTACTGACGAAAGAAAATAACTTTGAATTCATTCCAAGATAGGGACTTAATCCAGTTGGCTCCGTGCATGTTTTCCTGAGACCTCCACCACATAACAGCGCCACCCTCGAACAGTGTTGTAGCGAAGCTGACCTTTGATTCTTCAGCATAGTCACTAATAAGAAAAATCCGCTCAATGCCAGTGATCCACTCAAGTGCTTCGATCGAATTTGCAGCACCCTTAAAAGGTTGAGCTCCGCAAGCCTTAAAGTAACGGAAGTTGCAGCCCTTAGGAGGGACTACAGGGGCTTCCTCCTCGTCGGTGTCGTCGTTGTGGCGTCCAATGTCATCATGCTGTTGTTTCCTACGTTCTTCTCTACGCTTAGTTTCGGCTTCATCACGAGCACGAAACTGATCTTGTAAGAACTTAGCTTGACGCTCGTTGTTCTCATTAAGCATTGTTTGCATCATTTGCATGATCTGTTCAGGAGCGAGTCCACCTCCAGCTCCTTCACCAGATCCAGACATGTTCTGAAATTATATAAATAATACTTGCATAAGAATAGGCATAACTCCTATTCTACCCATTTCCAATTCCTAAATTAAGGTCAAAGCCTATCTCAGGTCAAGTTAAAGCCTAGATATTCGAAGCTAATATCTTTGCTTAAAAGTTTGAGTCTAAGTGTTATTGCTAACACTTGAATCCCTCAAACCAATGCTCTGATACCATCCTGTCACATCCTTGCTTCAAAACACGCTTGCTTATCCCAGGAATAATAATAAATGCATAAAGCTAATAAAACATTACAATAAGTCTTGCACTACACGTGCTACAAGGTTACAGTACTAAGTTGCTAAAAACATCATAACATAAATAAAAGAAGCTACCCAGAACCCAAAGCATCATAAAGCTATACCACAAACTGAAAGTGAGCTAAGTCCTCTGGGATGATCAGATAATAGACCTAAGCAGAAGGTCCAGCTTGTTCATTACCTTTTCCTGTAAAAATTGTAAGTAGCAACTGTAAGCTAATGCTTAGTGAGTAAACAGATATTCATGAATACATGTAAAATATGAGGCGAAAGTGCCTATAAAGGCTGTTATGCTTGCTTGCTTGCTTTGCTTGTTTGCTTAATACCAAGAAAGAATGCTGCACGATTGAGACATTTCACGCAGAAAGGAGATGCCACCACTAGGGGTTTACCGATGACAGATGATCAATCTGTAATGCGGGGCTAGCTACCCGCATAATGCTCAAGGGATAGTGGTGAACATCAGAATTGCTTGCTCGCTAAATATAATGCTTATGAGATGCACAAAGAAACGCTAACACAAAGTTTGCTGTATAGTATGCAGAACAATAAACAAATAGCAGATAAATATGCATATTAATAGATCAAATGTAAGATCCGGCTAAGCTGGGCATCACCTGTACCACAGTGTTCGCCTTCACTCACAAAAGTCTATTGAATTCCAAAGAAGTCATATAGAAGCAATTTATGTCTCAATTTCATATAAAACATGTAAACAAGAATAAATGTTACTCACAGTACTGAAAATGCTTTGAAATGCTCGGAAATACTTGCTCGGCTTATTTACGCTTTAAATTGCTTTATAATGCTTGCACTTGCTTATCTAGGCTCAATATAGACTGGCACTGGCTTTGACTCGCAGCTGGGCTAAACAGCTTATGTATAATATCTGAAGTTTAATATTACAGAACATGTGCTAAATTAATATTGCTAGCTCAATATTGCAACATCTATAAGCCATAACTTCTAGCTAAATATTTTGCTATTTATTTTGCTAATTTATGCGTTGTTCGTAAATTTTATCAATTAGATTCGAAATTTAGGGGTTAGATTCGAATCTGAGCATCAGACTCGAAGTCAGATTCGAATCTGAGCATCAGATTCGAAGACAGATTCGAACCAGGGGGTTAGATTCGAACCTCATTCTCGAATCTAGCTCTATTCGAGTCTGTTCTTGGCATTTCGAGTCTGTTCTATGCGTACTCAAGTTTGTTCATAAACTACAGCTTTAAACATGCATTTTCAAGCCTCAAATCCACAAATAAGCTAAGTAATAAGCCTCGATTTAGTTATATTATACATAATCTACCATAATCAGGCTAAAACTCAAGCTAAATGGCTAAAAATCGAATCAAAAATGAAATATGAAGCTTCCTTCAAAAACCCAAATAATGCAGAATACGAAAATGGCAATTCTTACCTCGAATTCGTATCAAATCTCACATGCAATGGTAGATCCGCATAGTACACTTCGAGACCTTTCCGATGACGTATAGAACTCGAGATTTGGCCGGTCGGTTTGAGAGAAAAGTTAGAGAGAAGTCCGGGTTCTAGAGAGAGGAACTCTGAAAATGCTAGACGGGTTTTGCAAAAGTGTGAAAATGGAGCACTCAACTCCTATTTATACTAAATCTCGAAATTACATCTTTTTACGCAAATTGCTCAAAATTACTTAAAATAAAAATGCAAATAAAAGGCAAGGTGTTATACCACGCACACCGAAACACGGTGACTAGCACAGTGATAGACGAACAACGGATCGTCCCGACACGATGATTCTCTCCAAACGGAACTCTCTGATTGCTAGCAAGTTCGAGATTGCCTTTTGCTAAACACTCTGACAAAATCTGCAAAAGTCTGATAATTAATCGAATTAACCCTTAATTATAATGCCCAGTTCGAATTTGTCTAGGACAAGTTCGAATTGGCCCAAGGCCTTTCGAACTTGTCCTCTAACAAATTCGAATCATAGCCTTCAAACTTATGTTTGAACTTATCTTTGAACTTATGTTTGAACTTATTGTAACACATTACCCTAAGTTCACACATACAAACAATCAATATCAAACATCTATAATCAAACATATATCAAACACTTGTTAATATTCAATCGCATGTAAATTTACTTATACAAAACACTATCTATACTTAGACTGCTATCGTCACACATGATGCACTAACAGTATGATTTTGAGAAATTACTATGTGCGTTTATGTGTTCGACGAGATGATAGAAATGGCCAAAAAGGGGGCCTGCGTTACTACTTATTATGGTATAATTGATGTTAAAAGTGTTAAAAAGAGTAGATTTAAGCTTGTATTAACAGTATAATCATTGGGAAAGTACAAAAATAATTAAAAGAAATCTGGAAATGATAGAAAAAAGATTAAGTATGAACTCGGGTCTGATGAACACAACTTGGATTCATTCGAGTTTCGGATCTGATGAATTTCGGATGGAACTTGAAGAATTTTTACAAGGCAGGACACGAATTTCGGGTCTATAGGCATCCGAGTTTTGGGTCAGGATAGCATCCGAATTTCGGGTAAGTTTTTGTCCGGAATAAAAATTCTAAGGATTGAATCTCGGATCATACGGATTTCGGGTCTATCCGAAATTCGTGTGGGTACGGAATTCCGGGTCAATTTTCTAAACTTATAAAACTAAGTTTTAATAAATAAACAGTTATTGATATTGATGAAAACTATTGATGGTATTTTCCTATGGAAATATAACAGGTCCCTTGCGGTGTTGTTTAACACACAGTGGGGTACTTTTGTGAATTCTGGTTGAAAGCCCGAAAAGATATAATATAAATTAAAGTTATTTAACGCACCCATTGTGAGTACTTAGGATTGTATATGTATACCTTTATTTATTGTTAGTTGTTGTTCATTGAGGCTTGTGGATTCATTTCGTTTGGCATTCTACTAACTGGCGTTTGTGTTGATGCACATTGTTGCTTGTTGCATGTCCCTATTCTTTGTTGTGCATCATCTGATGGGCTTGCGAGCCATAATTGGTAAATCGATGCTATCGTGGCTATATGACCTAGAGTTGTTCCCCCCGAGGTCCTAATGGGCAAGTGTAGCATCCCCAATGGTAATTATCACCTCAATTGAATGTGTGATTCCGTGCAATAGAACGATGGAGTTGCGGCTTGTTACCGTACTTCATGTACGAAGAAAGTATACGGCGTTTGTTGCCAGTGTTACTCTTGTGTGCTGCATAAATATCTATAGAATGTATCATCTCTGTACTCACTAGGCTTTGCTTACCCCTCAGTTGTTTACTTTTACACGAAAAAGAATAATTCGCTGCCGGACCTTCTGGCTAGGTCGTTTATTGAAGTCTTGGAAGATTATCTACTACTCAATTGATAATTGAAACACGGGATCAATGATGTAATTTTGGGATGATTGTAATAATTTATTGAGTATGTGGACTTAGACTGGAACCTTGTAGCACTGTTGGTTTTGACATTTGTACTTGATTTATGTATTTTATTTTCTCGTATTGTACTAAGTAATCAGATCACACTACTACAAATCGAAGCTAATGCAACACTTTTGATGCAACACATTTAAAAATTGTTGCTTTTTTATTTAAGTTCGCTCTAAATCAACACATTGACAATAAGTGTTGCATATAATGATTTAATGCAACACTTTTTTTAAAGTGTTGTCATTTTTACTAACAAAATGCAACAATTTTCTAAAGTGTTGCATATTTCAATAAAAAATGCAACACAATTTTAGAGTGTTGCATTTATAATAAAAAAAATACAACACATTTTTAGTGTGTTGCATTTATAATGAAAATAATGCAACACATTTTTAGAGTGTTGCATTTATAATAAAAAAATGCAACACATTTTTCCCAAGGGTTATACATAGGGATTACTGTTTAAAATAACAACCTACTTTAATTTTTTTTCTTATTGTGGCAATTAAAATTTATATATTGTTTGAAAATAAATAATTGTTGTTTGCCGGTTAAATACATAATATTATTTGAGACAAATCATATGAGATTGGTAAAATAAAAAAAGAGAAAAAATTGCTTGTTATTTTTGGCAATTCACCCATCTAAAAACCTTGCAAATTAGGATCAGGTCGGGTCGGTTCAAATTACCAGGTTCTCTCCATTTTCCTTTTTCTCGAACGCACGCAAACTTAGTAACCTACGCACCCTCACCCACGTAGGCTCCGTTTGTTTTTTCCTCTTCTCTCTTTTTTGCCTCTACTATCTGATTCGGTCAATTATAAGAGGTTGAATATTGTTTGTTTTTTTTTTCTAAATCAGGCATCTACTGTCTTACAATGATCTATTTAAAATGGATCTGGAAATTAGCTTTTATCTGAACTCTGATGTTTACACCCGCCTCTCAAAATTCCATCGGCGCCTCCCAAAATTCCATCGCTTCTTTCTTGGTGACCGATCGTTGCTCCTGATTCTTACTCCCCTCCAGTGATCGATCGTTCTCCCTATCCCCTGATTCTTACTCCCCTCCGGCGATCGATCTTTGCTCCTCTCTTTGGGGCTCGTCCCTCGTCTCTCAAGCGATCTGTGAACTCGCCGCACCATGCATCTGCTCGCACTCTCCAAACCACACATCAAGTTTGATTTCAAAATCATTTTTGTTAATGGTTTTCGTTTTTGAATCTTCTGGGTTTTGTTTTTTGAACCTTGGCACTAATTTTTTGGCTATGAAATTGAAACCCTCTAGATGATTCTGTGATTTTTTTTGTTTATGGTGTAATTTAGCATAGGGTTTCTTATTGTTGATGTTAAAACAAGTCAACAGATACTATACGAATGATTTATTTTGCGATGAATAAAAATGTATCATAAACTTATGTAAATTGTAGTGTTTATAGAAGAAATTAGCTTCAAAATGGTCAAAGATATTAGATTCTATCTGAATTTGATTTGTTTGGCTTTAGTAAGTCAAAAGCTGACTCAATGGACTTCGAACAGGGTAATAAAAATCATAGATTTTGGATGATTGTTGGATGTTGATTGTGTCTCTAGTAGAAGAAAAAAATGCAGAATAGATAATTCTTCTAGATTTAAGTTGTGTTAAATACATTTTAACATACGGCGGATTGACTAGTAGGTCAACAGGGGGTGTAAATAGGAAACCATGACTATTTTCGTGTTATTGTCAACAAATGATGGGCTTAGTGGGGTTTAATTAAAGGGTTATTGGGTTTAAGCTTGATGGATTTTAAAATGGCAAGTTAAATGGGGATTCTTTTGCTTGAATGCTGAAGTTTCTTTTGGTTTTGGTTTGCAAGACACCATGTTCCTTTTCATATTGTATTCTTTCTTTGCTTATTTTTGTCATGCCCATAGTATCTCAGCCCAAAAGTCCTGTTCTTTCTATACTTTGGGATTTTTAGAAGGATGATAATGATCTTTAAAATGTTTTAATAAAAGTTACTATGAGGTAGAGAACAATCAAGTGTTGATTACCGAGATCGATTGGGATATAAAGTGGAAGAATGAAGCCACCACATCAAGAACTTTAATCGATGAAAAACACGTGGAAAATGACAGTTCCCTAAACCTTACATTGATCAATTAGGCTATAAAATGCAATAATGAAGCCACCCCAACTTGTTTGCTAGCACAATCACAACCCATCACTTGTTTGTCTTCATCTATTAAGTGGTCTGTTAAGTAATGAAGAAGATGTATGATTTGATTTGATGTTTACCTTTTAAGAGAATACATGGATTGAGAGTGAAAAATACAAGGATTAACAGTGAGAAATATCAGCTACATTTATGGGATGAGTATACATGCACACATCATTAAAAAAAAGGGATATGATCTTTCTACCCTTCAATTTTGAGTTTTTATCTTCCATACATCCCCTATTTAAATGTCAAATACGTATTAAATAAAAATGTGTGGTTATAAATCGTTCACTGATTATCCACTCTAGTATGGTTTTTCACGATAGACGTCATGATTTCAATGCAATACCCATTAATAATATGTTTTCTGTGGCTGATGTTACAGTGATTTCTTGTATGTTTTCGGGGTCAATTGCCTTGTTAATTTGTGTCGTAAACTCCCTTAGGTGTTGTTGCCTTTTTCAATCTGTTAATTTACAGCCCATTACATATGTCTATAATGCACTATTAAGAGATCTAATTGTCGTGTAAAGAAAGAGTAGTGTTTTTCTTTCTGTTAATTTCTGCTGCGTTTTTCTTTCTGTGATTTCTTTCTGTTACATAGTGATTTCTTTCTGTTACATAGTGAAATCACCATTACATAGTGATTTCTTTGTGTTAATTTCTTGATGGATTTTTTGGGCTTAGTGGTGTTTAAAAAGAGGGTTATTGGGTTTAAGCTTGATGGATTTTAAAATGGGCAGTAAAATGGGAAATTCTTTTGCTTGAATGCTGAAGGGGGCTGCTATTTGGGATTTCTGGTTTGGGAGCCATCAAGAAGTAGGTACTGCAATGTGGAATCTGTATACTGTATGCAGTTTTTTTTTGTGGAATAATATTTGTAAATATTTTGTCATATATGCTCCTGTTGTTGAGTAACAATATGTAGATGAAGGAATTGAAGTGGCAAACTCAAGCATTTATTTGTTCATCATCGTATCGGAATCTCCCATGACCATACAAATCCACCTGACAAAACACGTTAGAATCTAGGCTACTTTTCCTAGTTCTGATCCACTAAACTTCATTCCAAAATATTCAATTCCGTTAAACTCAATGTTTTGCAGTGTTCTCCTTCCTGCAATCTTCTTCGTGTTCCTTATATCATCTTGCAATGGTAAGTCCATCGTCTGGTTTTCCATGCTAATTAAATTGTAATTAACTTGATTTACTTGCTCGATTATTGCTTCTTGTTGTTGTATTTGTTGACACTAAGATTCAATTTCACTTCAATCTAGTTCTTGATGATAGATCTTATGAGTTTTGTCCATGTGTATTATAAGGTATGATTTCTGAACAGCGCACTTAGATTGTTTCTTTACAAGACGCTTCATGGGCTTAGTAATGTGGCATTCGATGATCTCGTGGATCTTTTAAGAGAGATGATTCCTGAGGCAAAACTTCCAACTAATTTTAATCATGAAAGGAAAAAGGCAGAATTAGAAGCTATGCGTAAAGACTTGATAGTCAACGAGAAAAAAATAGTCGAAGATGCACTTCAAAAGCTTGTGCAAAAACTTCCTCATGATTTTCAACAATTTTTGGCATGTGTTATCTTCCATATATAATACCAGGTACGAAACAAATTATATTTGGCATATGTCATGATCATTGGTTTTAATTGGAGGTTTTTACTTGATGGGTGTTTTTTTAAACATATTTACCAAAGGGGTGTTCTTTGAAACAAAATTACCAAATGGGTGTATTTTTCAATCTAAGCTATTTTTTACTTTTTTTATTGCATCTTAACTGATTTTTTACTGCTTTTTTAATCTCTTTTTTTTTTTTTTTACTTTTTTACTGTTTCATAATGTTTTTGTTATCATTTATAATATAGAAAACACACTAACAATATGGTATATATTGTAGTTGTTTTCATATGTTGTAGGTTAGTTACTTTCTTTTGACATATGCAAAGTGATCGACAGAAGGAGAGTTGTGCAAGATAAGCGTCGGTTTCGTATGAAAGAAATTACAAGAAGAGGAATTGAATATGCATTCGCAAGATTGCAATTTACTCTTTTGTTGTATCACTTATACATTTGATGATCCTTATTTTGGTTGTAGACGTTTATTGTAGGTCCCCAAAGGTTTCCCAAGTATGTTGCTGTAAGATGTAGAGGGAGGGGGGTGAATACAACTATTTAAAGTTTCAGCACACTTTCTCAATGTTTGTATGTATATATCAACAATTGTTTATTACAAACAGGTTGGAACTGCGGAATGGTTCAAACTGAGATGACAGATTCAACAGATGAACAACTAATATAAGACTCACTCAGACTAGTTAACAATGAATTCACTCACTAAGGTGCACTCACTGATTTACAAGACAGACAGACAGCTTAGAATAAGAACAGCTTGGACACACTAACTATTCCTTTCTGAGCAGACTTTGCATGCATGAAATTCTTTTGAACGTTCTGGATATTTCTCTCTTGGTTATCTCACATTCCTTGGAAGCTTCCTTTTATACTCACTGAGAGAGTCCTAGTGAAACTTCGTCATTGGATGCAGAGATAGTAGAGGGCCTTTACAAAAAGACAAGACTGCTTTTCTGCACATTCTAACAAAACAAAAGTTGTCCCTATGTAGCAGAATCTATGTCTTTTTCATTTTGTCTCTGTTACAGGTTGCTTTACCTTAAAGAGGAATGTCAACTTTAATCGTTTCCTATTCTTGTATAGCCATTTTGATATAAGAAATGGTCTGTCACCCATTTCAAATATCCACTTTGTTTTCATGTATCAGAACAGCTTGGGCAGTGTAAGCAGCTTCTGATTTTCCACTTTGTCTTCGACTTGTAAACTGATCTTCACGTCCAAGACATTACATGATGACATGGAAACAAATTTCTTAAAGTGTATAACCTGTTCACAAAGAACAGGTTCTGTTCACCAAGAACAGAACACTTCACTTTGGTCTAAGTTGTTCAACAGACATGAACAGCGTAGACAGTTTATGCTAAACATGTCCAACAGTTTTGGACAACTTAGGGAATCTGTCAAGTTACAACTAATGCAACAGGGTGGACAACTTTAGACTCATATTGCAAATCACTTATCAGCTTTCAATAAGGCATTAATGGAACTTAAATTAAACCCATAAGTTTATCACTCAGGTTTGATATAATATCTCCCCCTATGATATAGAATATGTTTGATTGAGGCCTTTTTGTGCCTAACAATCTCCTCTCATTTGCAATAGTCAGTCTAAGTTGATTCTATCAATGATCACTATATATATTTTTAGATTACATTTGCTGAAATGAAAGTACAACATTGTAGTAAAGTAAAAGATCAGTTTATAGACACTGATATTGATTCAAACAACATATGTTTTTACATAAGTACAACTGATGTACTGGTAAAGATTACAACAAATGTAAAAATATACAACTAATGTACACAGAAAAGTTTCAACATATTTGGATTGTTGAAGTGGGGAGAAAATAATGGCAAGCCTGTCCAATTGATGGACAGCTTCCATTCTTCATCTACTCATTCGTAGATGGACCTTGAAGTTATTGTTCAGCCTTCTGATAGTAATTTTCCATAGTTTCATCAATTTCTTCTATCTCATTCTTTAGGAACATGAAGTCTGGACTCTCAAGTTCTCCTCTTTCATAGAAGACCTTGAGTTTCCACTGATATTAAGTCTCCAGTAGAATGCCATTTCTTTGGCCTGAGATTTGTTGAATTTTAGTTGAGCAGCTTTCAGAGTGTCAGTGTCGACTGTGGCTTTCCCTTTCCCCTTGTTGCTCTGGTCAGAGCAGTTTTAGTTTCCTCTTCTTCTTCTTCTTCTTCTTCTTCTTCTTCTTCTTCTTCTTCTTCTTCTTCTTCTTCTTCTTCTTCTTCTTCTTCTTCTTCAGTTTCTTCCAAAATTAAGTGTCTCCTTCTGCTTGGCCTGTCCCCAGGAATGGATTCCTTCCCCTTAGATGGTGCAGGGCTTGGAGATCCAGCCTGAATAGGCTGAGCAGCTGTTTCAGAGACTGTGGAAGTACCTGCAACAGTACAAGTTTGTAATTGACCTACTGCTTGTCCCACTTAGGCTGATTTCTCCTTAGAGGGAGATGAAGATTTCTCCCCCTTAGACTTTGTCTTCGAGACAGATTTGGACTTCACCCCCTTTGAAAGAGATGACACAGAGCCTTCAACACCAGTTTTGCCTGAAGGAACAAATCCAACAGGCTGGACTGCAACAGCTTTGGTGTCAGGTCTTAAACCAACCAGGCTATGCACTAAGAAAGCCAAGTAGTTTTTAAACTCTGCTAGCTGGGTAACACAGGTTTGAAGAGAAGAGGAATGGGAAGTGGCAAAGGATGAGAGATATGAAATAACAAACTTGTCAGTGTCTGTGAACACCAGACTTTGAAGTTGTGCAAGAGTTAGTTTTAGGACTCATGCGTATCATCAAAGCCTGCTACCATTGAATTTGACAGGGATACCACTAAGGTATTTAGAGAGGCCAGTGTGGGGGATAGTATGGTAGATTAGGTTTCAGCATGACCTGACAATTGTTGGGAAACAGCTGACAGGCTGGACATAGGGTCCTGTTGGTGAGTTAGAATGGATGAGAGGGAGGATGAGAGTTGTTGCAGCTGTGCAGTGAGTGCAAGCAGCTGAGAGGAATGATCAGGTTGGGGAGCAGGGGTTGGAAAGGAAGTCTTGAACGAATCAAGAAAACCTTGAAGCTTAGCAGACATGAAGTCTTTAATGATAGAAGGGGGGGGGGGAAGTCATAGAAGTTTCTAAAGAAATAACTTTGTTGGACAGCACAGACAGCTGGTCCTTCAAAGACGGTGATGTAGGTGTATAGGTTGACTGTTTAGATTGGGTTGAATGAGATGAGTGTGATGGAGAGGATTGAGGAGTATGGGGATCACTGGGAGATGGTAGAGGTATTTTAGAAAGAAGTTCCATAGTCTGGGCATAAGTTAAGTGATCCAGCTTGGAAAGATCAAGAGAACCTTCAGAAGTGGCTATAGCTGCATCATGAGGTGAAGGTATTGGGGATGGTGGCCTTTCAGATGTCACTGGCATGGTAACACCTTCATCAAGACCAGGGGTGGTTCCCTCAGTAGTGCCTTGGTATTCAGGCACCTCTTCATGGGGAGAGGGGATGTGCATTTCAACATCATTAGTGGTGAAAGTTGATGGTGGAATTTACAGTTGGGGAGCAGCTTCACTAGAGGGATGTTCCATTCCCTGCGGTTGATCAGCTTGGGATGTTGGTCCCTCAGCAGCTGTTAAGGATTGAACAGCTGCATCATCAGGAGCAGAAGTTGAAGGCTGATCTACTGATTGGCTTATACAAGCAGTTTTGACACCTTGTGCAGACTCAGAAGGTGTAGAAGAAATACGAGGGGGGGAACTGTGTGGACTCAGTGTGGGGTGGAGAGTGCTCCTATCTTTCAATGTCTTTAGCCTGTTGAGAGGCTTGGACTGTTGATGTAGTTAACTCCTTTTGTACAACTAGTTCCTGTTGTCAAGAACCAGAGGGGTCAAGCTGACCCAAGGTGGACTCAGTTTGGAGTGAAGTCTGCTCCAAAGTGGTTGCTCCTTCTCCCAAAATAGGAGAGGTAAAGGCAGCAGGGGTTGTTCTTTTTCAACTGAGTACTGTTGAGAGGGGTTAGAGAGGCTTGTTTGAGTGGTGGACGATTTCTTTTGGCTAAGGATTTCTATCTTAGCCTGGAGTACGTGGAGAGGGAGGATGTAGAATATGGATGTTGTGGAGAGGTGATAGGCTGTTATGTTTGGACTGGGGGAGACTGGGCTAGAAACAGGACGTTGAACCTGTTCCATAGTCTCAGGCGTCATAGAGGCACCAGCCATAGAAACAGGAGGTTGAACCTGTTCCACTGAGGCTGAGGGAGACGACTAAGCTGTTTTGGCCTTCTTGGTGACAGGCCCAGCTTCACCAGTCTTCAAGGCACGTTTTGCCTTTTTAGACCGTGATTTGGATTTTTCAGCGAGAGCAGTGTTTGGATCCACCTCCTGAGTAGAAGGTCCTTCCACTAAACCAAGCAACCTCCTCATTAGTGTTGCTAGAGGAGGTTCATCATCAAGAACTAGGGTGTAAAATACCATATTTCCAATGACAGGAAACACTGTAGTAATCAGGTAAGGCTGAAAGTTGTAAAGTTGCTCACCTCAAAAATGCTTAAAGATGAGGCTCAAGAATCTGGGAAATCTAACAGTGGCTGGATGCTGTTCTTTCTCCACCAAGTTCCTCTAAATTAGGAAAATCCACTTGGCCATGTTGAGAGTAGTCTCATCCACAAACTGTAGGGCTATTGGAATTTCATCCCTGCTAAGCTGGTCGAAGGAACCAACTTTGCAGCTTAAACTCATCACCACTGACGCGAAGAGAAAGCTGTAAGTTGGGGAGAGGTCCCTCCTAAACAAGGTTGCAGCCACCTTTGGTTCTACTACACCACAGCAGCGTAGCACGTTGCCCATCTGTTCGTCCCTAGGCTGAGGTTTGTCATATTCCTCAGCAACTGGAAGATGGAGTACTTCCCTAAGGAGAGCAGTAGTGATCTCAACAATTTTGGTGGTGTTGAGAATGGTTCTCCTTATTGTTTTGGTAGAAGAATCATAGGAGCATGTATACCAATACTCATAAACCATCTCCTGTTACATGACACTAGGGGAGGCAGTCATAGCATAGTGAAGGGGATGGGCTTTCAGAAAATCCACCATTCCTTCATAACCTTTCCCAATGTAGTTTTTGGGAATGGTTAAGTTGGCAATGTAGTTGGTGGGTTTGATTGTTAGCATGGTGTTGACAGAGGGGTGCTTTTCAACGTCATCACCAAGAAATACTGAAACAAAGGGATTATTTTGGGAATCCATTTGTGAGAGTAGGAGTGATACACGATTTCTGGACACTTAGTCTTTTAGGGTTTTTTAGATGAAGTTGGAAGCAGTAAGGAAGAAGAAGAAGATGAAACAGTAATTTGGGTATCTATAGGATTTGAATGTGAGTGAGTAGGAGAGAGAAAGGTTTGGGCGGTTGATTTGAAATGTTACTGATGGAAAACGGAACGGTGTGCCACGTCAGCACGTTTGTCAGACCAACTTGACCTTTTTAACCACTAACACACGTAACACATATTATCCGCAGTCAATTAAGATAAATAAATACTTAAATTAAGTAACTTAAATGTGAAGTAATGTTAAATAAAAACTGATGTTCTAAGTTGTTGTTCAAACATGTGATGAAAAAGTTTCATCAAACACTGATCATTCTGCAAGCAGTTCATGACACCTGTGTAGCTATATGAGAACAGGTTTCATGGTGAAACCTGTTTAATAGCTGAATAGGTTACACGGCTTTGCCATGTATGACAGATTACAAAGTTAGCATGTTTTAGATTTGAATAACAGAACAGGTTTGAGAATAAAACTGATTTTGTTAAACCTGTTACATGTCAAACCTGTTAAAATTTTCAGAAACTGGCTAAGTATAGAGCAGATAAACCCTATTCTGTCTAAGTTGTTTTGAAAAATAGTAACAAATTTGACCAAGTGAATATTGAGCATCATTGACACTTATTCAAATTTATTTAACATACCCAGCTTCCTTACAAGGTAATTAAACTTGTTTTCATCAAGAGGTTTGGTGAAAATGTCTGCAAGCTGTTCTTCTGTGTAAACAAAAGTTACCTCCACATTACCTTTATGGATGTGATCCCCTATGAAGTCACTTCTGACCTCAGTATGCTTTGTTCTAGAATGGAATACTGGATTGTTGGAGATAGCTATGGCACTTGTATTGTCACACAGAATAGGAATTTTCCTATATACAAGGCCATAATCCTCAAGCTGATGCTGCATCCATAGAATCTGCCCACAGCAGCTTCCAGCAGCAATGTACTCAGCTTCAAAAATAAAAGTGGAAACAGAGTTTTGCTTCTTGCTGCACCAACTGATCAACTTTCCACCAAGAAGTTGACATCCACCTGTTGTGCTCTTTCTGTCTAGCCTGCAACCTGCAAAATCAGAATCTGAATAGCCTATTAGTTCAAGGTTGGAGTCTTTGGGATACCAAAGACTCAAACTTGGTGTACCCTTTAGGTATTCGAATATTCTTTATATAGTAGCTAGATGTGATTTCTTTGGATCAGCTTGAAACCTAGCACATAAACAGGTAGCAAACATAATATCTAGTCTACTAGCAGTTAAGTATAGAAGGCTCCCAATCATGCCTCTGTAAGCTGTTACTGAAACAACTTTGCCACAGGCATCAGCATCCAACTTTACAATGGTTGCCATTGGGGTTTTGATTGGAGAACGTTGATCAAATTAAAAAATTTTCAGAAGATCTAATTATACTTTCTTTGATTTATGAAAATTCCATTTGAGGTTTGTTTAACCTGCGATCCTAGAAAGAAAGTAAGTTCACCCATCATACTCATTTCATACTTAGATTTCATGAGTAGTGAAAAATTCTTACATAACTGCTCATTAGTAGATACTAATGTTATGTCATCCACATAAATTTGAACAAGCATAATATCCATTTTCACATTCTTTATGAACAATGTAGTATCCACTTTACCTCTGAAATAGCCATTGCACATAAAGAAATCAGTAAGAGTGTCATACCAGGCTCTAGGGGCTTGTTTCAGACCATAGAGAGCTTTGTCCAACTTATAGACAAAACCTGGATGTTGTTCATTTTAAAAACCTGGAGGCTGCTTGAAATATACCTCTTCTTGCAGCTCACCATTCAAAAATGCGCTCTTAACATCCATTTGAAATACCTTCATGCTCTTATGGGCAACATAGGCCAGAAAGAAACAAATTGCTACTAACCTTGCCACAGGAGAGAAAATGTTTCATCGTAATCTATGCCTTCTTCTTGCCTATATCCTTGAGCAACTAGTCTTGCCTTGTTTCATATGACTTGACCTTGCTCATTCATCTTATTTCTGAAAACCCATTTGATGCCAATTATTGTATTACCTTAGGCACAGGGACCAGCTTCCATACTTTGTTTCTCTCAAACTTATTGAGTTCTTATTGCATGGCAGTGATCCAATTGGCATCTTTCAGTGCATCATCTACTTTCTTTGGCTCCATTAGGGACACAAAACTAGAAAACATACAAAAGTTTCCCAGACTGTCCCACCTTGTTTGAACACCTTTGTTGATGTCACCAATTATTTGATCATTGGGGTGACTCCTGATCCACTTAGGATCATGTTTCAATGAAGATTCTCCTATATCAGTTTCATTCTCACCAGATCTTGTAGAACAGCTCTCAGGATTTTTAGACACACTGATATCTTGAGCCTGTTCACCCATTGAGACTGAATCATTATTGTTGAACACATCAGCAGAGGATTTAGGAAAATCAGCATTGATTGGTTCTGGTCATGGTACATTGACTATATCACTGCACTTATTCACACAGGGTGAACCAATATGATCATCATCATGTCCATTGTGGTTAACAGGTTCCACTCTGGGTGATGTGGAAACTTTTGAGTCCTTTACTTCATCATTAGAATGCATGAGATCATCAAAACTGAACTCCCCTGAAACTGATTCAGGAACAGCTTTGGTAGAATCATTCTTGGACTACTCAAAGGTGACATTGATAGATTCATTTGTCACCTTTCTTTTGTAGTTGTATACTCTGTAGGCTTCGGAAATTGTTGAGTATCCAATAAACACACCTTCATCAACTTTGGGTTCAAATTTGGCCAGCTAGTCCCTTTGATTCAAGATGAAACAAGGACATCCAAACACATAGAAATAGCTTATATTAGGCTTTCTTCCTTTGAGTAAATCATAAGGAGTCTTATTGAACCTTTTCACCACTAAGGATCTGTTTTGAGTGTAGCAGGCAGTATTGACAGCTTCAGCGCAAAATGATGAAGGCAAACCTGATGCACACAGCATGATTCTAGCAGCTTCTATGAGGGTTTCGTTCCTCCTTTCAGCAACTCCATGTTATTATGGAGTTCTTACAGCTGAAAAGTTTTGAGAGATCCCTCTTTCCTCACTGAAGTCCTTAAGAGTACTATTTTTGAATTCAGTACCATGATCACTTTTAAGCTGCTTGACTTGGGTAGAGTTTAGAACTTCCATCCTTTTGATAAACGCAATGATTAAGAAGAGAGGAGTATCAATAGAGAAATTATGTTTTGATTAAAAAGAAGTTTTTCTTTGCTTACCATTCTCACAAGCTGTGCAGAGTTTATTCTTAACATAAGTTTTAGAAGGAAAACCTGTTACTAACTTTTTCTTACAGAGTTTGTTGATGTTCTTGAAGTTCAGGTGTGATAGCCTTTTGTGCCATAACCAGTTGAGGTCTGCATTGCTTCTTGAGATGAAACAGGTTTCAGTTGTTGGATCAGCAGATTTCAGATCTACAACAAATTCACATTTCTTTCTTTGTGTACACATCACAAATTTTCCTTGGGAATCCAGTATGTACCCCAGGTGCTCATCAAAGTTAACCTTGTAGCCAGCATCACAAAGTTGACTAATGCTTACTAGGTTATGTTTTAGCCCAGGCACATAGGCCACTTTGTTGAAAATTGCAGCACCAGCTTGAAGAGTTCCATATCCTTTAGTGGATCCCTGGACATTGTCACCAAAGGTGACCTTTGTGTCTTTTTCACGCTTGAGATCACTCAGCATATCTTTGCAACCGGTCATGTGGCCAGAGCAACCGCTATCCAAGTACCAAACCTGGCTTGGTTGTTTAATCTGCAGAGTGACATAGGGAAATATTAGTTTTTAGGGGAACTCATTATAAGGATGAGTTCTCCTTCTTCATCAACATTTGTTGATGAACCACTGAGATCTATACTAATATTTCCAATTTGGATTGTATCAGCCGAGATACTCTCCTCGATGACAATGTTACTTCCAACACTACTAGTTTTTGCAATGTTGGAGCTAGCAGTGTTAGCAGACCTTATGTCCTCAGTTTCAGGACAATTTTTGGCCATATGAGTCTTTTTTCCACATTTGTAACATTTTTTTCTTTTTAGACTTTTTGGAAGAAGTACTCCCAGAAACACATTCTGGTTTATCTCTGTTGGATTTCTCAACAGGTTTTGACAAAGGTTCACTTGTTTTAGAAGAACCAACAGCTTGGGTGGAAAATATAACAGGAACAACTTTTCCTGTGTCCTCTTTCCTCTTTTTGGGAGGACAGAGATCAAACACAGGTAATTTGATTGTCTTTTGTCCTTCCACAGGTTCGGAAAACTTATTCCCAATTTTTATAGGTTGAGCAATGGCTTTGCCTTTGCTGAGTTGTGATGACTGTTGCCTATCAGTATGATCATCACTTCTGATTTTAACTAAAGATTTTCCTTCATTTATAACCGGCTTTCCACTATGATTTAAAAACTTATTTGAAATCATAGCAGATTTGCTTCCAACATGAGACTTACCCCTGTTGGATGCAGACTGCTTTCCTTTTGAAAACTTTTTCCCAAAATGTTCAACATTAAATGGATTAACAGGTTTCTTACCATCAGCTTTAGCTCCAGAGCTGTCTGGTTGACATGTTTAGTGACCAAAGCTGCAGTTTTAACTTGTTTTCCATTCTTTTGTTTATTTGATCTGGCTAAGGACTTAGCAGGCTGGTTTGATGGAGAACACATTCCATCATCAGTCTTTGTAGCTTTTTCGCATAAACTGTTAGTGTTTTGAGGCCTGACAAACCTGTTTGTTGAGACCAGCTTTCCATTTACTTTTTGGATAAAAGTATTTAGAAGCTCACCAAGAGAGGATAAGTCTGTTTCCAGATTTTTTATCTTTACAATAGAAGCTGCTGTATCAAGATCTCCTCCAAGATAGGCTTGGATTTGAGCAGGAATCTGCTGATTGATACATTGACTGACTCTTTTAGCTAAATGGCACCAAGAGTCAACAATCTTTTGAAGCTTAGCATGCTTTGAGTCTGTTTCTCTTTTTTCCTCGAATAAAAATGATGTTGATGTGTCTTACTTCATCAAGTTCACTTTTCAACTCATGAAAACTATTCAGTTCATTAGTTTTGGTTTCAAGATCAGCTTTTATCTTAGAGATTTCAGACTTCAAAGCATCATGCTTCTCAATGGCAGCTTTTAAATCTACAAGTAAATAATCAAACATTTTAACTTTTTCTTCAGAGCTGTAATTCTTAAAGTTTTGTACCTTATACATCATAGTGGGATTCCATTTCTCTAAAGTGCTGAGAGCTTCAACTTCAACTAGGTCCTGTTTGAAGTTACTTGTTGAGGGGGCATCAGTATTGGCCATCAGACAGTTGTTGTCTTCTTCATCAGATGATGAATCAGACTCCTCTCAGTCATAGGTTTCGGCCATAAGTCCCTTCTGCTTGTTAGAATCCATAGAGTCTTCCAACTTTTTTCAGCTTTGCCATGGCCATTAGGTACTTAACCCTGTAGCCATCATCTTTGTTTGTCTTGTATGGATTGGAGGAAGAGTCAACAGCTTTAGACACACAGTCAGCAGCTATATGGCGTATTTTGCAACATTTAAAGCATTTAGCCTTAGTTTTGTCAAATGCCTTCTTTTTTATGACACCTGATTTCTTTTCCAGCATACTACGTCCAAACCTCTTCTTATTGAATTTTCTGACAAGCATAACAATCATTTGCTCATCATCAAACTCAGTAAGGTCTTCACAGTCCTCCTCTTTTTCAGACATTACCTCCATTTCATCATCAGCCTAATGATCAGCTTGTGTGAACACATCACACACCTTATTAACAGGTTGTCTCACGCTGACCACTAAGGCTGCACCTCTTTTGGACATTTCCAAGGCATTTCTCTTTTGTTGCCTTGATTATCCATCATTTAGCAAGAACCCATAAAGATTTACAAGATCCATGCCTCTGATGGTGCCTGAGTTTCTGAGGATAGTAGAGAAGTAAATTTAGAGAAGTAAATTTCTTTCCTCAGGCAGTATGTCCAAAAATTTGTTCACCAGAGTTAAATTGTCCTTAGTGAACCCAACAACTTTGAGATCATTTATTAAGGCAGTGAACCTGGTGTAGGTTTCAGTGAGAGTCTTTTCGGCTTTGCAAAGAACAATTCATACTGTCTAAGAAGATTATTGATCCTGTTATCCAATGTGATAGTGGGGCCATCATAGACGGTACACAAAGTATCCCACAATTCTTTTACAGTCTTCATCTTCTAAACCTGTTTGAACACATCATCGGGTAGAGAGATTACAAGGTTGTTCCTGGCTTTTGCATCATGGGTAACCATATATTTGTCTTCATCACACCATTGAGCTTTTGCCTTCGCAATAGTCCTGATTTCAGGAACAGCTTCTTCAGCAGCAGGAGTTATAGTAGTGACAGAAGTTGGCACATGGGGACCTTCAATCACTATTTCTGGTAGTTGTACATCCAGATTCTCTACATAGAGCATCAATCTGCACTTCCAACCAGAAAAGTTTTGATGATTGAACTTTGGAGGTTTTGCCATTGCCATTGTCATAGTAGGAAGAGGAGTTGACAACATTGTTCTCCATGGTCCAAAAATAGGGAGATGTGTGAGATCTAGAGTTAATACTCACTCTAAAGGTTTCCCAAGTATGTAATTGTAAGCTGTAGGGGGGGGGGTTTAAAGTTTCAACACACTTTCTCAATGTTTGTATGTATATATCAACAAGTGTAAATTACAAACAAGTTTGAACTGCGGAATGGTTCAAACTGAGATGACAGAAACAACAGATGAACAACTAATCTAAGACTCACTCAGACTAGTTAACAATGAAATCACTCACTAAGGTGCACTCACTAATTTACAAGACAGACAGACAGCTTAAAATAAGAACAGCTTAGACACACTAACTATTCCTTTCTGAGCAGACTTTGCATGCATGAAAAAACAATTCTTTTGCGCGTTCTGGATATTTCTCTCTTGGTTATCTCACATTCCTTAGAAGCTTCCTTTTATACTTACTGAGAGAATCCCAGTGAAACTTCTTCATTGGATGCAAAGATAGTGGAGTGCATTTACAAAAAGACAAGACTGCTTTTCTGCACATTCTGACAAAATAGATTTGTCCCTATGTAGCATAATCTTTATCTTTTTCATTTTGTCTTTGTTGCAGGTTGCTTTACCTTAAAAAGGAATGTCAACTTTAATCATTTCCTCTTCTTGTATAGCCATTTTGATATAAGAATGATATGTCATCCATTCAAATATCCACTTTGTCTTCATGTATCAGAATAGCTTGGGCAATGTAAGCAGCTTCTGATTTTCCACTTTGTCTTTGACTTGTAAACTGGTCTTCACATCCAAGACATTACATGATGACATGGAAACAAATTCCTTAAAGTGTATAACCTGTTCATAGAGAACAGGTTCTGTTCACAAAGAACAGAGCACTTCACTTTGGTCTAAGCTGTTCAACAGACATGAACAGTGTAGACAGTTTATGCAAATCACTTATCAGGTTTCAATAAGGCATTAAAGGACCTTAAATTATACCCTTAAGTGTATCACTCAGGTATGATTTAAAATCTCTCCCTATGATATAGAACAGGTTTGATTGAGGACTTTTTGTCCCTAACATTTATATACTTGACATATTTTTTGATCGATATGTTATGCAATGATATTATTTTTGTTAAATTGAATTGTAAGTAGAAAAACTATCACGAAGCAATTAAATAATATTTGTATTTGCATTAAATTTATAAAATAATGAATGTGTTTCTTTTGTATAGAAAATATTGCATTTATGTAATTTAAAACAATAATAAAGTGTTGCAATAGATTGATAATGATGTTGCATTTACATAATGACAACATTTGATAAGTGTTGCACATAATAAGTAAAGTGTGTCTATAAGTTGGTAACAATAAATTAAAAGTGTTGTTTTAGGGTATTAAAAGTGTTGCATTTATAAAATAATTGCAACACAATAAAAAGTGTTGCTTTAGAATATAAAAAGTGTTGCATTTAAAAAGCGTTGCATTTATAAAATAATGACAACACTTCTGAAAAGTGTTGCATTATCTAATGAAAGTGTCGCTTTAGACCTAAGGCGATGTTGGCTAAGGTGGCACTACATAAAGTGTCGCATTAGGCCTATAGCAACACTTTTAAGGCCTAACACAACACTTTTCACATGTTGCTTTATGTTCATTTTGTTATTGTTGATCTGATTGACATTTCATTTTTGTTTCGGACGTGTTTGTTGTGTGGCTTACAGTTTGATTCATTCCAGATTCTAGAAAAGAAAGTGTGAAGTTTGGATGAATCTCAAATTCTTCATCACGAGATCTCGAGTCCATAGCAGCACCTTTCTCGAGTTTAACTGAACCATCATCTTGACTCCATTCTAAATATTTTCGAGATTTATGTTCTTAAAGATAAGTTTTTGTTCGAGTCAAGCAGCAGTCCTTCAAGTCTATTGTTGTAATTCATCTCGAGTAAAGGAGACGAACTCGTGTAAAGGAGACACGAATTCGAGTAAAGGAGACACGAACTCGAGTAAAGGAGACTCGAACCCGAGTCTAAAGCACACAAAGTCGAGGCCCTCTGACACGAACTCGAATCTGACCACATGAAATCTTGAGTTATATAGACTCGAACTTGAATCTGAAGTACACGAGCTCGAGTCCATTAAACTCGAACTCGATTGTTTTGGATTTGCTTTACTTGTGACCTTTACAACTCGTAGAGCGCATAACCTTTGACTGAAACATCGTTATGTGGCCCATAATATATCAAAATGAAGCTTAAATCGAGATTTGTAGGTGGAACCTGCTGTAGTTCGTTCTGACACTTTTTAGGGCCCAAATCGACTCTTGGAAGAAGTTACAGTCACAATTCTAAAAAGATACCTGCAAAGCTCAACCTTCAAAAATCAGTTCAAAGTCAATTTTCATCAAGTAACCAATCCCGGATACATGTTGCAAAGCTTAAACTTTGGATTACCATCATTGAACAATCTCTTGATCTTTCAAACATGGACAAATCTTGAATACTCTGACCATCAATTGAAATGTGAATAATCCGTCCTCTTCTTTTTTGAACGAAAGGGCGCTTCCGGTTTTGTCGATGCTTGAAACATTGATGTCTTCTCCATATATCTATATATCTAGAGTCAATAATTTTATATGAGGAACTACTAAACTCAATCACTTGACGTCGTTACTCTTTATCCTTCACCCATCATATTACAATTCATGATATTCTGATTCACTTAATACTTATATAATCTTTAACTATAATCTGAGCCAACTTGAGTCGTATCATATTGTTTAATTATACTTGACATATTGTGACTTTGGTTTACTCGTGTAGACTTTGTTTAACCAAAGTTGACATTGGTTGACCTGATTTTCATCTGATTTTCCTTTAATTCAACAATTCAAACTTTAGTATTTCACTGAGATATTATTTTGACTTTGAATTTTTCTGGTGCAGGTCAATTTTTGAAGTTCAGAGCTTATTTTTTAATTTCATTTTGAGCTTATTTATTTAACACTTCAAATTTCTTATTCTGAATTTATGGCTTCACACATGAGTTTTGCTGACAATCAAGCCTTAACTGCAAGAGCCGAAGATGCTGAGAAGAAATTCAAGAATAACTTTGCTGTGTTGATGCAACTGAATGAAGAAAAATCTTATACGAATAAAAATGATAAATACTTGACTGAGAAGAATTCTGAGCCGTTAAGACAGATTCAAATGTTTCAAAATAGTTCAGCTCATTGTAATCTAATTTCAGAGTTACCTAAAAATAAAGCTGAATTAACCGCCAAACTCACCGAGTCTAATTTTCTTCAGACAGAAGCGATTTCTGAAAAGACTCAAGTTGAATCTGAAGTTACTCTTTTGAAATTAAAGATTGACAAATTTTAAAACAAAGAGAAATTTCTGAATATTCTGAAATAGAAGAGCTTAAATGTCAAATATCTGTATTGATGAAGAAATTAGAGGATTCTAAATGTGAGAATTGTTTGAATGCTGAAAAAGTCAAAAAACTTTTATCAAATAAGTTTTGTTTATATAAGAAGATAAATGAGCTAAAGATGGTTTTGAACATAAGTCAGAGAAATGAAGAAACTTCTTTGTTGAAGAACTCTGAGGAAATTAAAACTCTTCAAGACAAAATTTCAAATGTTGAGGAAAAGTTAGTTGAAAAAAGTTATAGTCTGAAGCTCAAGTTTCTTCTAAGGATAAACAAAGAGAAAGAGAAAATTAAAGATGAGATTCCAATCAAGTTTTACTATGGTGAAATTTCTAAATCAACAGTTTCAAAAGTTTCTGACAATACTAATTCTTTTTTTTTTTTAAAGATATCTTCTAAGAATAAAGATAAGTATTATTAGAACCAGGAAAAAACTGGACAGATGTTTAGAGAGAAACATTTACATAACTCTTTTCGTTCTAATTCTCATGTCTTGTGAAATCGAATATCAATTTCATTAACACAAAAAGGAAGGTAATATTTGTGTTTAATAATGAAGAAACAAAATTTGGTCAGAAGTGGGTTTCTATGTCAATAATGAAAAGGGTACCTACACCCAAATTGAGATGGGTTCCCAAATTCTGTAATGAATTGGGTACCTAAATTACCTAATCTGCCTGGATCGAAAAATCAATGGATATTAAAGGGCACTTGATTTTCTTTATACAGGTGATATGGTTTCCAGATCACTTCAGACTGGAACCCATGCTTAATGAAATGGTTTCTGTACATGTCAGCACAGAACCCTGTCTTCATTCAAATGGCTTCTATACACCTAAGTATAGAACCCGAGCTTCCGCAACAATGAAATTCCAGACCTGATTTCTTTTTCAGTTCAAGATTGTGCATATGATAACACATAGGGAGTATGAATTTTATTAGTTCATTATTTAGTATTTCATTTAACTGATTTTTTGCTTATTTGCAGGTGGAATTTCATCTATGCTCTAATGAAGAAAATTTTCAAAGTTGTGCATCATTTTAAAGAGACATATTTTTGTGCACACATAAAGGAAAATTTGTTGTCAGATAATTTTGAGCTTGTTTGTGAGCTTAAACGATACATTTTCACATCACTGATCTCTGGGACATATCACTGAGGCTTATTGATCTAGTCTTTAAAATTTTCAAATCTCAAGTTTTCTGAGATTTTATTCATATTCTAATTCCTCATTTATTTTAGATTCTCATATTTAAGTTCTCCCAATTCATTCGTTCTTGGTGAATTCACCCATATTCCTCAAGTTCTAATTTGTTCATGAAATCTGATTAATTCCATATTCTATATCAGATTTTACATTGCATTCTGAATTCTCCCAACTCCCCAATCCTCCAATTCATTCTGATTATCTGAATTCTCTGGACTCCCCATTTCTCAAGACTTATTAATCATCTTTTATTACACATCATGAGCTTAAAAGTTGAGCTTTATTGATATAATTTTCTTATTAGGCTACTGACTTTGATTATGCAACAAACTGAGTGATTCATCATATATATATCGCTTCTATGGTCTAACCAGAGTCGGAAGACCTACCTAGGGAGTAAACCAACTTGTAGTTTGTGTGGGTTAGTGTCTTTAGGTCTATTAGTTTAGAAGTGACAGCCATCATGGGATGCTCACAGGGTCGAGCAAAGGTAGAATGTAAATGACAGTAGATGGTGGTGCATCAGAACATGCTTTCACTAAATGTGGACTGAACCTTATTTTTGATAAGCAAGTCGGAGGGAGCTAAGTAGAAAAATTTTGAGAGTTGAGACAGGATTTGAAGAAAAGATAATCCTATCCAAACTCAGTGACACAAGCACTTAACCCCACCATCTACTCAGTTATCTCTCAAAAGATTTATGTTTCATATATCACGGAGATTATTGCGAGATATTTCATTTGGATATTATTGATATTGAAACAAGGAAGACATCAGCTCCGGTCTTCGACTTTATTTGATGCACATTGAGTCTAGAACCAAATGTCATAATAGGACACATTGAGTCAACAGTCTATAGATTATAAAAAGCATGTCCAAAGTGACATATCAAGAACAAATAAGTGATACTTAATGATAAGTATTTCACAATGATTATTTGGAAAACATATCAGTGTCAACATCAAACAGTGCTAAAAATAGGTCACAAAGATTTTTAATCTATTATGCAAACAGGATTCTACGGAAACCTGGTGGTTACTCATTTGATGTTTCATTTTATTGTTGCAAGAATGTATTGTCTTTTGAAGGGGGAGAGAAATGTCTACAATGTTTGTTTTAGGGGGAGAGAAATACACTTTCTAGGGAGAAAGTGAATTTCTGATGTAATTTTTTTGGTTTGAGGGGGAGTGACTTCTGTTCTGAAGATGAATGTAATATTTTTTTTCAGTGTATGTATTTGTTTGAGGGGGAATGTATGTCTGTAAATCTTTCAGCCTCTAAATTTATATTGCATGATGATCATAATTCTTAAGTTCATCATGAGGGGGGGGGGGGGGATGATAAATTTCAAAGACTATGTGTTTATCTGCTAACGAGAGGAATACAATAAACATGTGAAGACTTGAAGTTTTTGATAAATCTTTCCGAATATCATGAGATTGAAGAGTTTAACAAAGATGAATTATTATTCTGAAAGGTCAAGAGAGAGAATATATGATACCATGGTTCAAGGGGGAGTATCTTTAATTGAGAAGAGAAAGTCAGAAAATTAAAGATATGAAGATCAGAAAGATATTGCCATAGATGTTGTTTGAAGATTCAAAGTCTTGAGAGTAGAGGATTACAAAGTTCACAAGAGAAGAATCTACTGAAGATATTTGTTGAAGTTGAAGAAATTTATGATTACCGAAGAGATCAAGTGTAGGTCCCAAAAGGTTTCCCTTAGTGTATTGTTCTAAGCTGTAGAGGGGGGGGGGGTGAAGACAACTAAATAAAATCTCAACACTCTTTTCTCAATGTTTGTGTATATTATTAACAAGTGTTAATTACAAACAAGCTTGACTGTGGAAAGGTTCAAGCTGAGATGACAGATACAACAGATGTTTAACTAGTCTAGGACACACTCAGACTAGATACAATGAAGACACTCACTAAGATGAACTCACTGTTTTTACAAGACATAGATGGACAACTTGAAAAAGAACAACTTGGACACACGTTACTGTTTTATTCAAGCAGACTTGCATGCATGGAAAAACACACTTCAATGCACGATCTGAATTTCTCACTCTTGGTTATCTCACAATCCTTAGAAGCTTTCTTTTATACTCTCACTGAGAATGTCAGTGAAGCGTCTTCATTGGACGATGAAATAGTGGGATGTACGTCTTTCAAAAAAGACAAAACAACTTTTCAGCACATTCTGATAAAACAGACTCATGTGGCAGAATCTTTGTCTTTTTCTTTTTGTCTCTGTTGCAGAAGGCTTTAAAGAAAAGAGGAATGTCAACTTTGAATCTTTCTTCTTTTGTTAAGGCCATTTTGATATAAGAAATGGTCTGTCACCCATTTCAAATATCCACTTTGTCGTCATGTAACAGAACAACGTAGGAAGCTTTTGCATCTTCTGTTTTCAACTTTGTCTTCGACTTTGTAAACTGATCTTGTAGTCCAAAACAATACATGATGACTTGGAAACATATTCCATAAAGTGTTTAGCCTGTTCATAAAGAACATGTTCTGTTCACAAAGAACAGAACACTTAGAATTTGTCCAAGCTGCTCATCAGAGTAGAGCAGCGTAGACAGTTTAAAACGATTGGATCCGAGGCCGAGGGAGAAGGGTAGAGCCCCGTTCCTGTTATGTCCAGCCTGTTCAACAGAATGAACAGCTTAGGCAATCTGCCTTTGTTGCAACAAATGCAACAGGGTAAACAGCTTTGACTTATATTGCAAATCACTTTTCAGGTCCTAATAAGGCATTAATAGGTCTTAAATTATACCTTCAAGTGCATCAAACAGGTTTGATTAAAAATATCCCCCTAAGATATAGAGCAGGTTTGACTGAGGCCTTTTTATGCCTAACAATCTCCCCCTATATGCAATAATCAGTCTAAGTTGATTTTATCCATAATCACTATATATTTTTACAATACACTTTGCTAAAATGAAATTACAACATTAAGGTAAAGTAAAGGATCAGTTTATATATACTCATTTTGATTACAAAAACAACATATGTTTTTACAAGAGCACAAATAATGTACTAATGTTGATTACAACTAATGTAAAGTAAAAGTTACACCAAATGCAACAAAGTACAACTAATGTACATAAAATTTCAACATGTTGGACTGTTGATGATTGGAGCAAGTAATGGCAAGCCTGTCCAACTAATGGACAACTTTCATTCTTCATCTACTCAAGTAGTAGATGGACCTCAAGGCAGTGGTAGCACTCTTTCTTCGAACATTTCTTCAAGCTGTTCCCTGGTTTCATCCATTACCTCCATCTCAACTCTTAAGAACATGAAACTGGGATGTTGAAGCTCTCCTCTTTCATAAAAACATATGAGCTGATCCCAGATGGCTGCTCTCCATTTTACAGATTGACTAAAGGAGTTAACAAGTTTAAAGGCAATGAGCTGTTTGAGACCAACCTTGTGCAAGTATGATGCTCTTTGGAAGCACTTTTTCTTTGTAAGGGGATCTACAAAAAATACCCCCAGCTCAGGTTTTTCAATCAGCTTATCTTCCTCATGTTCTACTCCCTTGGGCAGGCTGTAGTCTACTCCTTTGATTTCCATGGCTACATCACCTTGTTTAATCATTATCAGGAGTTCCTCCAGCTCTATATCTTTTCTCCTTCTCTTGGTCTTTATATTGGGTGTAACCACTGAGGTACCCTTGATTTGTTCTTTTGTGATCAGGCCAAGATCCTTCACTCTTTCCATTAAGTTTTGACATATGCCCTGATAGTCTTAGCAGTTTCAGACTTAGACTGGCTCAGGGTAACTGCCAACTCCACCCATTCTCTGAATCCCATTTGTGCAACATCAGTGTGTTCATATGCCTCCAGTTCTGGACCTTCAGCACCCATTCTAGTTATTTGTAAATTCCACTGTTTGCCTTTTCTTGAAATGGGAACAACTTTGACAATTGGTTCCATGGCAAGAGTTCTGTCTGCAACATCAAAGAACTTTTTCCTTGCCAGGTTGTCAAAGTGAATCTGGGCTCTTGCAGAGGAGGATGCTTGCTTGGACTTGGTCACTGAGACCTGAGCACCCTGTTCCTTTACACCTTCCTTTTCAACCACTGACTCTCTAGCAGCCTCTAGCAATTTTCTTTGGACATCCAAAAAAGGCATTTTAATTTTACTTGCCTCCTGCAACGCAAAGGTTCTTGAAGCTTTGGCAGATACCACAAGCTGAATAGTGAGCTAAAGTCCTCTGGGTTGATCAGAAAATAGACCTAAGCAGATGGTCCAGCTTGCTCTTTACCTTTGCCTGTAAAAATTATGAGTAGCAACTGTAAGCTAATTGCTTTGTGAGTTAACAGGTATTCATGATGCATGTAAGATATGTGGCGAAAGTGCCAATAAAGATTGTAACGCTTGCTTGCTTGCTTAACACTCAGAATGAATGCTTGCACAATTGAGACATTTCGCGCTGAAAGGAGATGCCACCACTAGGGGTTACCGCTGACAGATGATCAATCTGTGATCCGGGGCTAGCTACCCACATAATGCTTGGGATAGTGGTGAGCATCGGAATTGCTTGCTTGTAAAGTAAAATGCTTATGAAATGCACAAAGAAACGCTCATACAAGGCTTGTTGTATAATATGCAGAATAATAAACAGATAACAATAAATTATGCACATTAATAGATCAGATGTAAGATCCGGCTAAGCTGGGCACCCCCTGTACCACAGTGTTCGCCTTCACACCCAAAAGTCTATTGAAATCCAAAGAAGGCATAGTGAAGCAAATTATATCTCAATTACATAAAATACATGTAAACAAGAATAACTGTTACTCACAGTACTGTCTTATGCTTTGTAATCTGAAATGCTTGCTCGGGCTTATCTAGACTTTAACATTGCTTTTTGGCTCAATATGGCTTTGCTTTACTGACTGAGGCTTTAAATATACTTTGTTTCGCTCTGGCTCTAGCTTTGGCTCATAACTGAACTAGTCGCTTAAATCTTATAGCATGTGTGCAACAAAATGTCTGTAATTAATATTACAAATTACATAACCAATTAATAAACTTGCTTAAAAATTAAAGTATCTTAAATTGTAAATTTCTTGCTAAATATTTTGTAAATTATGCGTTAGGCATAACGAGTGTTGCCCATTCTAATTTAATCTGATCATTCGAATTTAAGGGGGGCTCGAACTTAGGACCCTTCGAACATGTATAGTTCGAACATAAGACCCTTCGATCTTAAGGGCTTCGAACATAGGCGGGTTCAAACATTGGCAAGTTCGACAAAAATGAAAAGCCTTGAATTTGATCCATTTCGAATTTGTTCTTGGCTATCTCGAACTTGTTCGTGTTTTTCAGCTTTCAAGCATGCATATCCAGGCAAAATCATAAATATGCTAAGGAACAAGTCTAGGTTCGATTTACATTTATTCTAGCAGAATCGAGTTATAACTCAAGCAAAATAACTTTAAACGAATCAAAAGATGGAGACTTTGAACCTTTTTCTCAAAATCGAAAGTAAAGAAGAAAAAAAAGATGATTCTTACCTCAAATCCGAATCAAATCCCACATGTAATCGCAGATTCGGGTAGTATTCTTCGAGATCTTTCCGATGACGTATAGAACTCGAGATTTGGTCGGTCGATTTGGGAGAAAAGCTAGAGAGAAGATCAGTCTTAGAGAGAGAGGCTCTCAAATAGGAAAAATGGTTTTGCAAGGATGAGGGACATAAACTTTCAGCTCCTATTTATATAAAAATTCGAAATTACATCATTTAACGCAAATCGTAATAAACTCATAAAATAAAAAGCAAGGTGTTATAGTATGAGCCCACCACGCTTGCACTTCGTCCTCGAAGTACCTAGGGCTCAAAGAGATGCAGATATCGAACTATCATGTCTTGCTCAGATTCCCAGGTCTGGGAAATACCATGAGAAGTTCTCCATTGCACCAACACCATTTCTACTTCTCGATTCCTTAACTTCTTCATCTTTGTCTCCAAAATAACCTCAGGCTCATCGCATTGCAGCTTTTCGTTGATCTTGTAGCTCAGATGATCGGCCCACTTTTTGCTTTCTTCTTCTTTGCACTTCCTCAGTTATGATACGTGAAACACAAGGTGTATGTTGGATAATTCCGTCGGCAAATCCAAAAGATAGGATTGAGTTCCAACACGCTCGGTGATCTTGAAACGACCAACGAATCGTGGTGCTAACTTGCCACGCTTGCCGAATCTAAACACACCTTTCATCGGCGAGACTTTCAATACAACATAATCACCCTTCTGAAACTCTAAAGGCTTATGACGTCGGTCGTGATACGACTTTTGTCGAGATTTAGCCGTTTCTAGTCGTTGGCGAATGATTCTGATCTTGTCGTTTGTTTGTTGAAGTAATTCATGACCGGCGATTGGTGCTTCACCGGATTTATGCCAACAAGTAGGCGTTGGGCACTTGCGTCCGTACAAGGCTTCAAAAGGTGCGGCTTTGATAGATGAATGATAGCTGTTGTTGTAAGAAAACTCTGCTAACGGCAAGTGATCGTCCCAATTACCGCTACTCAAGAACACAAGCCCGCAGCATGTCTTCGAGTGTAAGGATCGTGTGCTCGCTTTGGCCATCAGGCTGCGGATGATACGTCGTGCTCATTCTGATCTTGGTGCCTAATCCATCTTGTAATGCACTCCAGAACCTCGAAGTGAACCGGCTGTCGCGATCTGAAACGATTGACCGTGGCACTCCGTGTCGAGTAACGATCTCGTCTATATACAACTTAGCCAACTTCTCCAATGAGTAGTTCTCGCAAATCGGAATGAAATGCGCGACTTTGGTTAGGCGATCCACGATGACCCATATTGCATTGTGCTGTCTCCGCGTAGTCGACAACTTTGTCACAAAATCCATTGTTATGTGATCGAACTTCCACTCGGGAATCGGTAGAGGCTGTAGACTGCCATAAGGTTGCTGATGCTCCGCTTTGACTAGCCGACAAGTAACACAATTCTCGACATGCTGACCCACGTCTCTTTTCATACCAGGCCACCAATACTCAGCTTTTAAATCGTTGTACATCTTGTTGCTACCGGGATGTACAGAAAAGTTCGAGCAATGCGCTACTGAGAGAATCTTCTGTCGTATATCTCCAAATTTGGGAACCCAGATGCGATTCTTAAAAAGCTTTAAGCCACGAGGGCTATCGATTAAGAATTGAAATTGCCCTTTCATGTCTTTAGAGTTGAGGTTTTTCTCTTTTAGGGCTTCGGCTTGAGCAACAAGAATTTCATCGATCAGAGTAGATGAAAATGAATTATGAGTCAGAGTGTAGAGACATTTAGCGGAATAAGATTTTCGACTCATTGCATCGGCCACCACATTTGCCTTGCCGGGGTGATACAGAATTTCACAGTCATAGTCTTTTATGAGTTCCATGGAGCGTCGCTGGCGCATGTTGAGCTCCTTCTGACTTAAAATGTATTTAAGGCTGTTGTGATCCGTATATAACTGACATTTGGTGCCGTAAAGGTAATGACGCCATGTTTTCAACGCGAATGTCACAGCAGCAAGTTCAAGGTCATGAGTCGGCTGACTCTTATCATGATCCTTGAGTTGGCGAGAAGCATATGCTATGACCCTGCCCCTTTGCATCAGAACACACCCGAGTCCTTGATATGAGGCATCACTGAAGACTACGAAGTCTTCGTTGCCTTCGGGTAGAGCCAGAATAGGTGCTTCGGTGAGTTTATGCTATAAAGTTTGGATCGCGGATTCTTGAGCTTCTTCCCAAATAAAGGGAACATTCTTGCGAGTAAGAGAGGTAAGAGGCATGGCTAAGTTTGAGAAGTCCTTAATGAATCGACGGTAGTAACCCGCCAATCACAAGAAACTTCGGATCTTAGTAGCTGATCTGGGAGCTTCCCAGTTTTGAATGGCTTCTATCTTAGAAGGATCTAAAGAGATTCCTTCACCAGATATCACATATCCAAGGAATTGTATCTGATAAGATAAAAGATTTGCAAGTTAACGCTGAGCATGAAATTTAAGAAAAGATAAGCTTAAAATAAATAAATCGAGATTGTAAGCACCTGTCGCAACCAAAATTCGCATTTAGAGAACTTGGCATAAAGCCGCTCTTTGCGCAGCAACTCTAGCAGTTCTCTAAGATGCACAGCATGCTCAGCTTTAGTTTTGGAATAAATGAGAATATCGTATATAAAGACGATAACAGACTTATCAAG
Organism: Centrapalus pauciflorus; assembly: GCA_020465985.1. Classification (NCBI taxonomy): domain Eukaryota; kingdom Viridiplantae; phylum Streptophyta; class Magnoliopsida; order Asterales; family Asteraceae; genus Centrapalus; species Centrapalus pauciflorus. The sequence goes on along the minus strand of JAANYP010007783.1, from coordinate 219,806 downwards.
CATTGGTCTACAAACACGGTTCATCAGATCCATGAATGACGCAGGAGCGTTTGTAAGGCCAAAGGGCATAACAAGGAACTCGTAATGCCCATATCTAGTATGGAAAGCCGTTTTGGAAACATCTTCTTCACGAACTTTGAGCTGATGATACCCAGATCTAAGATCGATCTTTGAGAAGTAACTAGCTCCCTGAACTTGGTCGAAAAGATCATCTATTCTGGGCAACGGATATTTGTTCTTTATTGTTACCTTGTTTAACTCCCTATAATCAATTCACATCCGGAGAGTCCCATCTTTCTTCTTAACGAATAGAACAGGAGCTCCTCAGGGAGATGAACTTGGTCGTATGAGTCCCTTGTCAAGCAACTCTTGCAATTGCTTCATCATTTCTTGCATCTGAGCAGGTGCAAGTCGATAAGGGGCTCGAGCAATCGGTGTCGCGCCTGGCACTAAATCAATTCTGAACTCCACCTGACGGTCTGGTGGGAGTCCAGAGATGTCCTCGGGAAAGACATCGGGAAACTCTGAGGCTATCGGTAACCCTTAGCTATATGCTTCCTAGCTTCCATTACAGAAATTAAACATAATTAACCTTTCTTTCTGTCACCATAGATGCAAATACTGCGGCCATCAGGAGTAGTGAGCTTTATTAATTTCTTCTTGCAGACAATGTTGGCGTCATGATGATCAAGCCAATCCATACCTACGATGACGTCGAATTCGTGAAAGTCCATCAGAATAAGGTCAAGTTGGAAAGTACAGTTATCAAGCAGAATTATGCAGTCGCGGTAAATTTTATCGGTAGACACTCACACGTTACTGGCTGTTTCGATATCAAATACAACAGGTAGAGTAGTCGGAGTAATTCCAAGCTTAGATGCAAATGCACTTGATATAAAAGAGCGATTGGCTACTGAATCGAATATAACTCTAGCAGGAACAGAGTTAACAAGAAACGTACCAGATACCATATCTGGTATTTCCTTCGCTTGCTAGGCCGTTATTTGGAATGCGCGGTTCTGACTTCGTGCTGGCTCGGTACGGCGACTAGAACCTCCATGTGATGTGCTATGTCGGGCCGGTTGGTTTTGTCTTTGCTGCTGCTGCTGTTGTTATTGAGGTCCGTTGTGTTGCTGTTGCGGTCGTGGATGATGCTCTGCACTAAGATAAACTAAACTGAACGGATACGTGCATGCCCGCTCAGTATGTCCTGGGTGTAAACAATTGTTGCACACAGTAACTTTGTTGGGACATTCTTCACTGCTATGCCCTATGTCGTTGCACACATATCATCTCACATCATTGGGGTTACAACGCCCAATGTGTGACTTATGGCAGCGGCGACACTGCCTCGGCTCAGAATGTACCGCATAGGAATGTGCTCTCTGGGCCAGGGGCGAGCTAAACTGTCGGAACTGAGACTGCTGTGGTGAATATCTGGACGAAGATCTAGAATAACTTCCAGTACGTGACTTTTTAGGCGGCGATGGACAGGTCGGGTTGATAGATGAAGCAGGAACTCCTCCAGCTTGAATAAAATCCTGCTCGAGAATTCGAGCAGCTTCAACGACGTCAGCATAGTTGGTGTACCTTTGGTGCTTCAAGTACTTCTGATATTAGGGATGTAGACCCATTAAGAAGCGGTCGATCTTTCGCTCTTCAGTAGCAACTTGGTAGTCAGACAGTAGGCTAAGTCGGGTAAATTCAATCTCATACTCAGTCACCGATTTTGTTCCCTGAGTAAGAGACATCATCTTCTCTTCCAGACGTTTCTTTTCATCCGCTGGGCAGTACTGACGAAAGAAGATCACTTTAAAATCATCCGAAGATAGGGACTTAATCCAGTTAACTCCATGCATGTTCTCTTGGGATCTCTACCACATAACAGCACCACCCTCGAACAGTGTAGTAGCAAAGCTGACCTTTGATTCTTCAGCACAGTCGCTAATAAGAAATATGCGCTCGATTCGAGTAATCCAATCGAGCGCTTCGATAGAATTTGCAGCTCCTTTGAAAGGTTTAGCTCCACAAGCTTTGAACTAACGGAAGTTGCAGCCCTCAGGAGGGACTACAGGAGCTTCCTCCTCGTCAGTGTCGTCATTTTGGCGTCCAATATCATCGTGTTGCTTCTTCTTACGTTCCTCTCTGCGCCTAATGCTCTGATACCATCCTGTCATATCCTTGCTTTAATCATGCTTGCTTAATCCCAGGAATAAATAACAACAGTCATAAGCATAATAATAAGTATAAAGCTTGCATAAGAACTAAATAAAAGTAGTACAATACAGTCATGCACTACACGTGCTACAAGGTACGTTGCTAAGTTGCTAAAACATCATAATATAAATAAAGCAGCTACCCAGATCCTAAAGCAGCTCAATACTGATCAGTGATATTAATCACTTCTATTTTTATGTGTTTTTGTTGTGTTTTGATGTGTAAATGTAAGAAAATTGGTACTGCTAATGTAAGTTTTGTGATTTCAGTTGCTTGGCAAAAAAGGAAGCAAAATGGTGGCTGGAGTGTGGATTTCGTGCAGGGCGTCCCAGCAGGCGTCCCAGACGCCGGAGCAGCGTCCAAAGCAGTACATTACAGAGTCTGAGCGTCTAAAACCTTGGATCCGGCGTCCTATCCAGCGTCCCAGACGCTAGCGGCGACGCTGGTGCGGCCGTTGCTGAGAAGACTGCGTTTTTGAGGAAGGCAGTTACCATAATTGAAGGGTTCGCAATTTTGGAGTCACACACACAAAAAGGGGAGTTCTAGTAGGTGAACCAGAGGAGAAAAGCAACGAGAATCAAGCAAGGATCATGCATTTGGCGTCCAATCTATTGTATTTACACATTATTGGTAGTTTGAATTATTTCCTTTATGTTTATCATTGTTAGTATGCTAGTTCAAGCTATGCTTGGCTAAATACTTTGTGGTGTTTTTCTTTAGTTTGCATATTATGGTGTGAATGAATGTTTAATTGATTTCAGTTTCCATTTGTGCTTAAAGGGGTTGTGGATCTTATTTGTGAATGAATGAATGGTTGTAATCAATGGGTATTGTATATAACAGGGTATAGTGATATCATTAGTTATGCCGGCTCATTAAAATGGGGAAGACAATTAATAGAGTTGCATACTTTGTCTTAAGAGTATTAGTTGTGGAAACCAATTTGTTTATATGGAAACTGCCAACTGGATTACATTTGCATGAATGAACGTGAACGAGCAATTATTGTATCTGGAACGGTTGATATCCATGTCATTGGTTGGGCCCACTCTCTATAGGGGAGGAAGACAATCAATAGAGTGGTATACGTTGTCTTTGGAGCATAAATTGTAAATTTGTAGTAATTCATGTAAATGGTGCCTGTAACATTCTGAATTGCCATAGTATGTATAATTAGAGAGCAAACACCTTTTCTCCTCCAGTGAAACTTCTTTAATCTAATTCTTGTGTGTTACATTGCAACAATAGGAATTTACAGTAGGAAATTAACTCAAACAAATGATTTCAATTCTAATCCAAACAGTCTTCGAAACTAGTTTAGCGACCTAACATTCCCCGTGGATTCGATCCCACTTACCCTATCTATATAGTGTTCTGGGTTATTTTTATACTCATACGACTGGGTCCATCAAAATGGCGTCGTTGCCGGGGAATGGCAGCGCTTGTTAAAATAGTTTTGGATTAACTGTTTCTGTAAATATCCTTGTGTATAGTAGCTAGTTAAGTTTGTTTTATTTTAGTTTAATTTTCAGTATTTTCATTTTCGTTAACATTCTGAACAGCAAAGTTCAGAATCTTCACGTGTGTGTGTGTATCTCAAGTATATGCATGCTCGTTATTCAGGGCGAACTTCTCCATTGCAACACGAGACAGAGATTGAAAGGACTGCTCATTCATTGAGGAAGTTAGATAGAGGTTATTGGCCTAGTGGTGAGACTAGTGGTAATCCAAATGCACTGGAGACATCTGATTCAGAAGAGCATTCCATACACTAAAAGGAACCTGAAAGTGATACTGAACTCAACGTAGGTATGGGAGATGATAGGTAGACTGTGGAGTCCCATTACAGACCGGGTGATGTTCCTGATATGTCACCATTTCAGTATCCTGAAGTTGAGAATGAGCCGGAGATAAAGACTTAATTGTTCACCATCATTCCTCGGTTTCATGGAACGAAGTGTGAAGAGCGATACGATCACCTAGCCGAACTTTCAACTATTTTCAAGGCTAATAGAGTGCAAAGACTACCCGTGGACACTCTGAAGTTAAGATTGTTCCCGTTTTCTCTTAAGGACAAAGCTAAGCACTGGTTCACTTCGTTACCAGTTAACAGTATTCGTAACTGCGAGGAGATGAAGAGAGCTTTCCTCAACAAGTTCTATTCGATTAGTAAAACTACTGAGAAGAGGAATAGCATTACTAGTTTTAAGCAGAAGCCGGGGGAGCAATTTCATGAGGCGTTTGAGAGATTGAACGAGATGTTGCGGGCATGTCCACATCATGAGGTACCCAAGTGGATGTTAGTGAAGAACTTCTTTGATGGTATTAGCCAAGAGAGCAGAAACATGATCACAGCAGCCTCGGGGGGTATATTTTTGGCTAAGGAGCATGATGAAGCATGGGAATTATTAGCACAGCTAGCTAAGGGATCTAAGGTACAAGTCGGGTCTGATACGTCAATTGGAGTCCAAGTCTTGGGGATTGATAATGCTTGGAAAAGAGATGTCACGACAAATATGGAGGCTCTTAGCAGAAAACTGGATGTCTTGATGAAAAAGGAGCAAACAGAACAGCGATTACTGGTGATGTGTGTCACGTGTGGGGAGTATACTCACACCTCAGAATTTTGCTACCATGTTCAAGGGGAGCAAGCAAGCAAGATTTCTGGATTTCGACCACGACAAGATAGGTTCGACCCTCATTCAGAAACCTACAATCCTGGGTGGAGGCGTCATCCTAACTTTCGTTGGAGAGATGATCAAAGAGCCGAGGAGTATGCAAAACCCAGATTTGATCAAGGGAATCGTTATTCACAGGGTAGGAATTTCTATGGTGGTACATCATCTGGTACCAAGGAAGAGAAGGAACCTGTTGTTCATGAAGCTCCCAACGATTCAAAGATGGATCAGCTTATGGATTATCTGAAGCAATAATCCTATGTGCAAACTAAGTCAATGGCCAGTCTAGAAAAGCAGATGGGGCAGATCGCTTATCAGCTTACGAAAAGAGATGAAGGCAGATTACCGAGCAATACTCAAGTCAATCCTTCTCATTCCAAAGGCAAAGAGAAGCAATCAGTACATGAGGTGGAAGATTTGAATGAGGTTAGTGAGTTGCAGAAAGTTACCACTTTGCGTAGTGGTAAGAAGGTTGATAATAAAGTGGTGTTGCCGGAAGTGGAAGATGTAGATAGTGATGTTGAGGAGATCATAGACGATGGGAAGAATGTTCCACGTTCAGAATCCGAGAAGGAGGTTAAGTTGAAGGAGCAAGTTTAGTTCGAGGAAGTTGTGGTGCAAAAAGAAACCAAAGCCTGAACCAACACCTCCATACCCATCAGCTCTAGAGGACCCGAATAGACCAATGTATGGGAAGAAAGGGCCGCAGATAGAAGATTTATGGGAGACATTCAATCAAGTGTGGATCAACATCCCACTGGTAAAAGCATTGCAGCAAATTCCGGCATATGCAAAGCTTCTGAAGGATTTGTGCACTCAGAAGCGCGAGTATCCCGCAGTCTTGCCAAAGCAAATCAACCTCATGGAGCAGGTAATTGTTGTAGTCTCAAGTTCATTGCCACCCAAGCTTAAGGATCCAGGTTCACCTCTTATCTCTATTACTATTGGTGACATTAGGATTAAAAAAACATTGTTAGATTTTGGAGCAAGTGTTAATATACTCCCTGGAAACTTATTTGATCAGCACGATTTAGTAAGCCTAACACCCACAGATGTGGTTTTACAACTAGCTGATCGATCCACTAGGATTCCAAGGGGTATGTTAACCGATGTAATTGTGAAAGTTGAAGATTTCTATTACCCGATAGACTTTCTTGTACTAGATTCAGATCAGAGAAGTCGGGATAACCAGCCTGCAATCATTTTGGGTAGGCCATTTTTGGCTACTGTTAATGCCCAAATTAGTTGTAGGACGGGTGCCTTGGACTTAGCCTTCGGGAATAGGAAATTAAAGTTGAATGTTTTAGTGATGTTCCTAACGTGTCTGATGATTCAGAGTGCTATTTGATTGATTACTTTGATGAGCTAGCAGGATCACAAGCACCACTCATGACTAGCAGGGATGAATTGGGGTATGCATTGTCATGCCAAGAGAAAGTGAAGGCTGAATGGGGTTGGTTGATGAGTTTTGAGGAGATGTTTGGAGGAACAAAGTAGAACAAGCAACCTCCATGGTCATTAAAGTTTGAGAAGCTACCCGAGAATCTTCCAGAGTCAAATATACCGTCTTTGGAGCAGGCTCCTACACTGGAACTCAAGGCCTTACCCACACATCTTAAGTATGTATTTCTGGGGCCGCAAGAGAGTTTGCCAGTAATCATAGCTTCAGATTTGACAAAAGAGGAAGAACGGGCATTAATTGAAGTTTTGGGAAAGCACAAGGCAGCCATGGGTTGGACAATCTCTGATCTAAAGGGGATAAGTCCTACAATTTGTATGCATCGAATTATCACAGAGGCTGACAGTAAACCTTCAAGAGATGCACAACGAAGGCTCAATCCGAATTTGAGAGAAGTGGTAAAGAAGGAAGTGTTGAAGTGGTTAGATGCGGGTATCATTCACCCCATTTCTGATAGCCAGTGGGTCAGCCGTACACAGACCGTGCCTAAGAAGTCTGGAGTGACAGTGATAAACACCGAAGATGGTCAGATTGCAACTAGACCAGTAATGGGTTGGAGGGTCTGCATAGATTATAGAAAGTTGAATGCAGCCACGTCGAAGGATCATTTCCCGTTGCCTTTCATAGATCAGATAGTTGAGAAGTTGGCAGGACAGAAATATTATTGCTTTTTGGATGGATATTCGGGGTACAATCAGATTCCTATTCACCCTGATGACCAAGAGAAGACCACGTTCACGTGTTCTTATGGGACATTCGCTTATAGACAGATGTCGTTTGGGTTGTCTAACGCTCCTGCTACTTTTCAGTGTTGCATGATGGCAATATTCTCGGACATGGTAGGGGGCTCGTTGGAGATTTTCATGGATGACTTTTCCATTTTTGACAAGACGTTTGAGGGGTGTTTACACCATTTGGAGCAAGTCTTGAAGAGGTGCACTGAAACGAATTTGGTGCTGAGCTGGGAAAAGAGCCACTTTATAGTCAAGGAAGGAATTGTATTAGGCCATGTGGTTTCTGAGAAAGGAATGGAAGTGGATAAAGCCAAAATTCAGCTTATTTCGTCTTTGCCACCACCAACTAGTGTTAAGGGGGTTAGATCATTTTTGGGGCACACTGGATTTTATAGGAGGTTTATCAAAGATTTCAGCACCATTTCCAAGCCATTGTGTAATCTTTTAGCTAAGGATGCTGAGTGTGTATTTGATGAAGCATGTTTGAAGGCATTTGAGTTGTTAAAGGCCAAGCTCACGGATGCTCCTATTTTGCAGTCACCTGATTGGACTAAGACATTTGAAATTATGTGTGATGCAAGTGACTTCGCGGTGGGAGCAGTGTTGGGACAGAGAATAGATAAGAAACCGGTTGTGATTTACTATGCCAGCAAGACGTTTTCTGAAGCTCAGCAAAATTACACTACCACAGAGAAGGAGTTATTGGCGGTAGTGTATGCCTTGGATAAGTTTCGTGCCTATGTGTGGGGTGCCAAGGTGATAATTTACTCAGACCATAGTGCATTGAAGTACCTTTTGAATAAAAAGGATGCCAAACCCAGACTGGTAAGGTGGATTCTGTTGCTGCAAGAGTTTGATCTCGAGATACGTTATAAAAAGGGGTCAGAGAATGTGGTGGCTGATCACTTGTCAAGGCTGCCCACATTGATTCCAAATTCCATTAAAGTGATCAAGGAATCTTTTGCTGATGAACAGCTTTTGTTTGTGTCTAAATTACCTTGGTTTGCTCACTTAGTTAAATATTTTGTGACAGGTAAGACACCAAATAATTGGACATCACAGCAGCGGAAAAGTTTCTATGCCCAAGCCAAGTATTACATCTGGGACGACCCTGATCTATTCAAGATTGGTGCTGATCAGCTCATTAGAAGATGTGTTCCGGAGGCAGACCAACTTGATATCCTTACTCATTGTCATAGTTTAGCATGTGGGGGGCATTTTAGTGCTAAGAAAACAGCCCATAAAGTGTTAGACTGTGGTTTCTTTTGGCCATCCTTGTTTACAGATGCATACGAGTATGTCAAGTCGTGTCTTAGATGCCAACAGGTTGGGGGGATATACAGGAGTGATCAAATGCCCATGGTTCCCATATTAGAAGTAGAGATTTTTGATGTTTGGGGAATAGATTTTATGGGTCCCTTTCCTGTTTCTTTTGGTTTTGAATATATTTTGGTAGCCGTAGACTATGTATCTAAGTGGGTTGAGGCTGAGGCAACAAGCTGTAATGACAACAAAGTGGTGTGCAAATTTGTGAAAAAGAACATTTTCTCACGTCATGGGATTCCCAGAGCTATTATTAGTGATGGGGGAACTCATTTTAAAAATTTTCAGTTCCACACTTTGTTGAAACATTATGGGGTAACCCACCGTGTTGCCACTCCTTATCACCCACAGACGAGTGGTCAAGTTGAGGTGTCCAATAGCGAAGTCAAAAGGATTTTAGAAAAGACTGTTAAGCCTAGTCACAAGGATTGGTCTTTGAGATTAGATGATGCATTATGGGCTTACAGGACTGCTTATAAGACTCCCATTGGAATGTCACCTTATAGATTGGTCTATGGGAAGCCTTGTCATTTACCTGTAGAATTAGAGCATAGAGCCACGTGGGCAATTCGAAATGCTAACTTTGATATTGCTGATGCAGGTAAAATGAGGAAGTTTCAATTGGCAGAACTGGAAGAAATCAGACTGGAGGCATATGAAAGTGCAAGGATCTACAAGGCAAAGACTAAGCATTTACTTGATAAATGCTTAAGAAGGAAGACTTTCGCGTTTGGTAATAAGGTTTGGCTTTATAACTCACGTATTAAATTGTTTCCAGGTAAGTTGAGGAGTAAATGGACGGGACCTTTTGAAGTTATTCATGGTTATGAGAATGGAGCTGTGGAGGTCAAAGACCTTAAGCATGGACATTCCTTTAATGTGAATGGCCATAGGCTTAAGATGTATGTTGAAGGTCCTATTGGAACTGATGGTGATCAAGCAACCTTAATTGAGGTAGTGGCTCTCAAAGAGCCAATCTATTCATCTCTGTAAGTAAAGTAGGTACGAATTTAGTGGGTATATTCACTGCAAACCCTCACGAGACTAAACTCGTCCATCCAAGTAATTGGGTGGTTTAAAGGCTTGCTATACGTGCTAAGTATAGTCGTGTTCCACACGAAAATGGTTATTTTGTGTTTGTTTAAAGTTGTGTTAAGTTAATTTAAGTGTGTGTTTTTAATTTGGAAATGAGCGAGAGTGGTCGTTATTGAGCAAATAGAAGTTGGAAAGTTTTTGGCGCAAGTGTTGAGCGAATTTGGAGTACCAGCGTCCTAGTAGGCGTCGGGGACGCTGGAATTAATTATGAAACATAGTGTGAGCGTCGGTAGGACGCTCATAGAGGGGTTCAGACGCCAAGGCAGCGTGGAGGACGTTGAGGAGGATGCTGGGGACACAGTCAATTGGGCGCTTAAGTACGCGGCGTCTGAGTAGGTGTCCTGGATGCTAAAATAAATTCCCAAATAGAGTGTGAGCGTTTTTGGAACGCCCAAAACAGCCGCACGGACGCTGGAAGGCCGTCCTAGATGCCAGGTATGACGCTCGAGCGACTTTTCATCATTTAAACCTCTATCCGCTTCATTTACTCACACCTACCGTCCCTTTCTCTCTCTAAAACGCTCTCATCTCTCTCTTGCGAACGTTGAACGGTTTCCGTCATCATCATCGTCATCTCTCTCGCATTCCTTTCCTTCCGTCAATCAGGTAACCATCTCAAGTTCATCTTGTGCATTTTTGACTTTCTTACGGTTTTAGTGAACCGATTAGGGCTCTTTGTAGGCTTGTGTGTGATTCTTGACATTATGTGTTGATCATGTGTGTATATAGTTACATTCATCATATATTTCATGTATGTCATGCACATTTGCGGTTTAAAGAAGTTAGGGTTCCTATTTTGGAAGCTAGGGTTTGCTTGAAAGTTATGTGTAATAGGTTGAATGGGGCTTTGAGTTATCATAACTATTAGTGTGTGTTCTTAGTGGTAGTTATGCGTGTGTTCAAGTGTCGATTGTGTATGCTTTAGCTTAGGAGTTCATTTTGTGATCATGTTTATAGGGTTTCAAGAATAAAGGTAGTAACTTCTCCCTTACAACTAAGTTGGGGAGGGGTGATCTATTGAGCGAAGTGGTCGCTACACCGAACACTATGGTGAGTGATTTTGAGGTTTAAACGTTCAAAACCCACATTGGGTATGGTTTTTAGAAAGCACAAGGCCAAGTTGACACTAGGTTGCATTGCATTCCCATTCACCACTCTAAGCAAGCATTCACGGTGTCCATATAATCCATCACATTGGGCATAGCATCTGACATTATTCGTATAACTCTCTCTAGCCATGACTCGTGCCTCCGCCAAGAAGCAAAAGCATGCTACAACTTCGAGTGCTCGAAAGCGCAACCGTCAAAAAATCTCTCCGACACCTTCTCCAGAACAGGATGTGGAGCAAGAGATTGAGGTTTTTGAGATAGATTTGGATTTCAAGTTTCTACTGGAGAAGGGGGTGCTCAAAGATGAGTTTAAGGATTACGGGGAGTTCGATGCTTTTGGAAGGTTGGGTTGGTTGGCTGCTTTAGACTGGACCAAGGATGTGATCTATCAAGACGCACTCAAGGAATTTTGCGATTCAGTACGGCGAAAAAGGGGGGACCCGTTAGCACCCATGACCCTACATCTCGTGGTGGGGGGACACGAGGTTGAGCTTTCTACTGAGCGGTTACAGCTGCTCTTAGGTTTTGACACCCCCACCACTGTTGATGGCACCACACTCGAGCACGAGGTGTGGGATGAAGAAAGTTTGAAGGAAATCCCATTGGTCTCCCCTGAGGTTTGGCAAACCTACCTGACCACTGTCTTTGAGCTCAGTCCAGCACAAGCCAAGTCTTACACCGCCCATGCTCGCAAGGATCTCCGCCCTTTGGCCAAAGTTCTTTGGAAGTTGGTCCTTTACACGTGAAGGTAAAGGAAATTGTGGTTGTTAATGCCTTCTTAACTGGGTGACCTTGCATCTCACTGAGCCACCTTGGGTTGGGTAATATCTGGAACTCCGTGCTCTCATCAAACCGTTCTGAATTGGTCCACGCCAGGATGATTTCCGAGCTACTAGAGCTCATGGGCACCCTTCCTCCAAATCCGCGTTTCTCTGTGATTCCCGACCGTGAAAAGCATTTTACAAAGCAACTCTTCAGCCGTACTAAGTTAATTCGTGCTGAGGACAAATCCATCATTCGAGATCTGATGAGTGGTTATGAAACCACCTTGGACAGGCCCCGTTCTCCTGTGGCTTCACCCGAACACGTTATGGGGGAGTCCTCTTCTGCCACCACTGCTGCTGCCCTAGAAGGGGTGAAGAAAAGCCTGCTGGACCTCACCAACATTTTTTGCAAACTTCACAATCAAATGCAGCAGGTGCTGCCAACACTGGAGCTGACGGAGAAGAAGGTGGACCGGCTGTTCGAGATGGCAGAGGCCATGCAGACTGGAGAGACGGCCAGAGACGAGGCTGATGTGCAGGTGGAGCAAATGTTGGCTAGGGTGGATCACAGCAGGAGGGAGAAGGCCCCCATGCGGGATGAGGATAGGGATCTGGTTTAGGGGTGTTAGTGTGTGAAAAACAATTACTTTCTTTTGGGTTTGATCTGGTCATTTCCGCCGTCTGTGGCGAAGAAACAATTATCTGTACCTAACTCTTACAATTTCTCTTCTTTTTCCCCTTTCTATGCAATGCTTGGGTACCGTTTGCTATATATTTGTTGTGGTTGCTTTATTTTGTGCTTCTTTGTGTTGCTTACATGTTTCATTTTGTGATGAGGACATCACTTCCCTCTAAGTCGGGGAGGGGTTTCCAATTTTTTCGATTTTTGGCATATGCTATATGGATATGTGACAGGGAACCTTGTTGTGGACTGCAGGTCATGTATGTGCAATTGAATATGTTGGTACTAACAGTTCATTACTATGGTTGCGTTTATTGTTTGTGAATTTCAGGATTCACCATGTCGGGATCATCATCACAAAGGGTCAAAAGCATAGCCAAAAGGATGAAAACAGCACCAGCAACACCAAATGTTGGTCCTCCTGCCGTATGGGATCCAACTAAGTCATTGTCTGAACATGATGAGAGGATCAGGGCCGAGTTATTCATGGAAAAATGGGGGGAAGACACGAAGTACATCTACGAGAAGAAGCTAGACAGAGACGAGTTTGGCAATTACGGTGTGGTAGAGTTGTTCAAAGCATTAGGATGGGAGTAAGTCTTGGACTTGGGAGGAAAGGAATTGTACCCGTTCGTGGTCGCGGAATGGTATCTAGCTGGGACATGAATGATGTATTCCAAGGTTTGGCTGAAAAAGATGATGGCAACTTTTGATCTTCCAAGGCAGCGGGTATCCAGGTACAAGGGTTTGCAGCCGATGGCCAAGGTACTCAAAAAGATTGTGATTACCAATATTTTACCAAGGTCTGGGGATTTGAGCAAGGTGAGATTGAAGGACGTGAGCATTATGCATGCCTTGTTGACAGGAGAGGAGCCATTGTCCTTTGCCTGGGTTGTGATGGATGATCTGTGGAACATGTACAATACACGAGAGAGACGTGTGATACCCCACATGTGGTTGCTGTTCAGGTGTTTGAAAGTGAAAGGTGCGATGGCTGAGACTACCCCAGCTAGGTTTATCAAGGAAAGCAGTCTGTGGATCAAAGTCAGCTCCATGAAGGATATCATATTAAGAGAAGCAGATGATGGGTATGAGATCTACGACACTGAGAAGAAGAAAGGGGTAGTGACACCGTACCCTGAAGAGGAGAGGACAGAAAGGCAGCAGAGCAGAGCCGTTAGAAGAGGTGAGGCAGGAGACCTGAGTAACATTGTGCAAATGTTATCCAACTTGAGCACAGAGGTCACTAGCATGAGGAATGAGCAGCGAGAGAGGTGGCAGAGACAGGATGGATTGTTGAAGGACCAGCAAAGGCAAATCAACTGGTTGTAGTCAGAAGTAGGAGCACAAAGGAGGCAACTGGATGAAATCTACCTAGGTGTACGGGCTGACACGTGCATGAATGCCTATTTGTACAGCCAGCAGTGGCAGTATGCTAATGAGATGAGGCATTACGGAGATTATAGCGCTAATCTGCCCTACACACCAATCGAGAGGTATCAACCTCCAAATGATGAAACCACTAAAAGGGGCATAGGCAATCCAGTGTTACACCCTGCGTTGGCACCGTTTCATCAACCTCCATCCACACCCCAAATTCAAGATCAACAAGGTTTTGCAGCCTACTTCAGTGGCATCTTTGGGCCACCATCATAGACGAGTGGATGCTCTACTGCCCGGGTACTTTCGTTTCATTTCCGTTTGTTTAATTTATTGCATTTCCAGTTTTAGTAACTTTCTTAGGTGTTTAGTTTATTTTGCAAATGGGTGTTATGGTGATAGTATCATGATCATTCCTTAACTTCTTTGTGCTTGAATTGTTTTGTACAAAGCGTGAAAATAAGAGTTCAAGAGGGGGCAAGCATATGGGGTTTAATGGCTTAAAAAGGGAATAGCTTGTGGTTTGATAACGGGTGAATGTGATTGAAGTTGAGTGTTTAGAATGGGAGATATTGGTCAATTCTTTCTTTAATAAATCTTTGGTATTGATGGCAATAAGGGGGAGAGTAATGTATGCACTGCACAGCAAAATAAAAAGAAGAAAAGAAAAAAAAAAAGAGTTGAATAAGCTAACATGTGGCCTAGTAAGTTCGAGAAATTAAGTCTGTGGGGTACCGTCATTCCTAACCACCTAAGGTCGTCTGGTTTGGGATTGATTGACCCAAATCCCGTTACATGGACTTACTAGAAATTCATGGTTACAAGTGTTAGTATAAACTCGAAATAAGAGAGCAGAAAAGTGCTGAAATATAGAGCGTGCAACTGGTCTTTAAGTGAAGCAGCTCATAACCTTGAGCTAAAAATCAATGTGTGAGGATTTATTAGGAAGGAAAAGTCCATATCTTGAACATGCTGGCATTTGAATTTTATCCGTTCCCTGTTTTTATCATGTCATCAGCTCACACTTTTAAGGCTGGAAAACTCAGATGTTTAGTTCCTTTGACTCTGTTTTGATGCCTTGTTCGGGACAATCAAGGTGTAAGTTGGGGAGGTTTGATCAGTGATATTAATCACTTCTATTTTTATGTGTTTTTGTTGTGTTTTGATGTGTAAATGTAAGAAAATTGGTACTGCTAATGTAAGTTTTGTGATTTCAGTTGCTTGGCGAAAAAGTAAGCAAAATGGTGGCTGGAGTGTGGATTTCGTGCAGGGCGTCCCAGCAGGTGTCCCAAACGCCGGAACAGCATCGAAAGCAGTACATTACAGAGTCTGAGCGTCTAAAACCTTGGATGCGGCGTCCTATCTAGCGTCCCAGACGCTGGCGGCGACGCTGGTGCGGCAGTTGCTGAGAAGACTGCGTTTTTTAGGAAGGCAGTTACCATAATTGAATGGTTCGCAATTTTGGAGTCAGACACACAAAAAGGGGAGTTCTAGGAGGCAAACCAGAGGAGAAAAGCAACGAGAATCAAGCAAGGATCAAGCATTGGCGTCCAATCTATTGTATTTACACATTATTGGTAGTTTGAATGCTTTCCTTTATGTTTATCATTGTTAGTATTCTAGTTCAAGCTATGCTTGGCTAAATACTTTGTGGTGTTTGTTCTTTAGTTTGCATACTATGGTGTGAATGAATGTTTAATTGATTTCAGTTTCCATTTGTGCTTACAGGGGTTGTGGATCTTATTTGTGAATGAATGAATGGTTGTAATCAATGGGTATTGTATATAACAGGGTATAGTGATATCATTAGTTGTGCCGGCTAATAATGGGGAAGACAATTAATAGAGTTGCATACTTTGTCTTAAGAGTATTTGTTGTGGAAACCAATTCGTTTATATGGAAACTGCCAATTGGATTACATTTGCATGAATGAACGTGAACGAGCAATTATTGTATCTGGAACGGTTGATATCCATGTCATTGGTTGTGCCCACTCTCTATAGGGGAGGAAGACAATCAATAGAGTGGTATACGTTGTCTTTGGAGCATAAATTGTCAATTCATAGTAATTCATGTAAATGGTGTCCGTAATATTCTGTGACACCCTTGCCACAACAACCATCATTTACAAAACACCCAGGATTAATCATCAAACAGAATTACATAATGATCTGGTAACCTAATTTTAAGTGCGGAAGCATTAAGATACATAAATAAAGTAGTGAAACAGTGTCAAACACCCTACGGTGCTACAAGGTACCACAACTAAGTCTACACACCCAATTAATTTATTACAACATCCAGAATATATTACAACATTGTCTCAAATCATAATTACCGATTAAGTACTTTCAAATCTTCCAAATCTTCACAAAAGACCTAACTAGAAGGACCAGCTGCAGATTTCCCCTTCCCTGTAAAAATAAAGCAACTGAGGAATAAGAGAATGCTTAGTGAATACACAGATTACGCATTTTATAAATTTTTATGAAGCCCCAAGGGTAACACCGATGACAAACATCGTATACCCTCTTCGTACACCAAGTACGGAACCAGAGCCGCAGCCCCTTCGAGCCCAAAGCTCGGCATTAAACATACCATCTGAGACAAACGTACGATCGGTGATGACATACTGCCTACCAGAACCTCGGAGGGATCAGCTCCATGTCATATAGCGCAGTAACATCAGAGTAATCGATGCGACCCACCGGTCCATCACTAGATGCAAAACAATCGAACGGACATACAACAAGTATGAATGTGCATCTAAATCTACGCAAGTTAGTAGAATTCCAAACAATAAATGAAGCAACAGGTCTCAGCAGGCAAAGCTAACATAAAACAGATATAAACATGCGAAATCTAATGTACTCACAGTGGGTGCGTAATTAAACTTTAACCGATATTATTTCTCTTCGGAATTTCAATCGGATCCTCAATGTACCCCACTGTGGGTTAAACAATACCACAAGGGACCTGTTAAGTCAGTTGCAACAATATTTCGAGTCAAAAACCGTTTGAATCCATAAAACCAAGTTTTGTAAGGTTTGCAATATTTTCCCCCATTTCGGGTCCATGTCTAAATTCAAACCACAACTAAGTTTGAACCCATCTCAAGTTCACACCTTATCCTTTGAATAACTTTTGTTATTTTATGCGTTGTTTACGTGTTTCATTCAATATATTCGAGTTTAGAGAGTAGGTTTTTCAATTTTAGGCATTCAATTCGAATTTAAGGGGTTAAATTCGAATTCTCCTTCGACTTTAATGCTAAACTCGAACCCCATATGGTAAACTCGAAGCATATTCGAATTTAGGGACCTAAATTCGAATCCCATGGTGTTAAATTCGAATATACACTCGAATTTAGTACAAAAATCGACTTTGTTCTTGCATTTCGACTTTGTTCTTGGTATTCTCGAGTTTGTTCATCTTTACAACTTAAATCCTTCATTTCAAAGCCTAAAAATCACTGATATATCATGCATTGAGCCTAGTTTCGATTCTATTATACATACACTATCATATTCCTGCTAAAACTCAAGCAAAACTAGCTCTAAATCACATAAAAATAGCAGATTCGAATTTATGTTCTTCAAAACCAAAATACATAAACTTAAAAGGGTCGATTCTTACCTCAATCCGTACGAAATCAAGAATCCAACTGTAGATTGTTGTAGTACTCCACGAGATCTTTCCCATGACGTATAAATCTCGATAATCGGCCGGTCGGTTTGAGAGATAATCTAGAGAGAAGTAGAGAGAGTTTTTCTAGAGAGAGAAAGTAGAGAGAGTGTGCAATATGAAAAATGAATGGCTTTTTAGCCTTTTTATTCAACTTTCATCATTTTTGCACATTTCACCCCTCAACTTAATCGGTTCCATAAAATACTGATTTATTCTTAAATTTATTATTAGTAACTTTTATCATTCATAATACTCCATAATAATAATTATTAATTCTCAAACTTCGTAACTTCTTAAAATAGCAACAAACTTTTAAATATCACAAATACATAATAATTGCTCATAATTCAACTTAATTATAAATTATCCGCATAAATAACTCCGAATTGAATTTGAGGATGTTACAACATGGGCTCCACCACGCTTTAACTTCGTCCTCGAAGTTATTTGTCTTCAAACAGCTGCGGATATTTCCTTAACATATCAGCTTTCGTTTCCCATGTATGATTGGCTCCCTTATGATGCTTCCAACGTACAAGCACCATTTCGATCTCTTTGCTTCTCAATTTCTTCACCTTAGTATCTAACACACACTCCGGCTCCTCAACATACCGAAGCCTTTCATCAACTTGCAGCTCGGTGTGGTCAGCCCAATCCTCATTGTCAGCAGTAAAGGATTTCCTAAGATTCCCAACATGAAATACCGGGTGTATGCCCGACATCCCTTCAGGCAACTCCAAATGATACGACTGATTACCCACCTTCTCTATTACTTTGAATGGTCCGACGAATCTCGGAGCCAACTTTCCCCTCTTCACAAAACGAGTAACACCTCTCATAGGTGATACTTTCAGATATACCCAATCATTTATTTCAAAGTTAATCGGTTTGTGCCTCCTATCGTAGTAACTTTTCTGACGATCCTGGGCCGCCTTCATGTTCTGCCTAATCAACTGTATCTTCTCGTTTGTTTCTTGAAGCAAGGCCGGCCTAGCAATCGGTGTTTCACCAGTTTCCCTTCAACACGTAGGAGTCCTACATCTCCTTCCATACAAAGCCTCAAACGGTGCTTTCTTGATCGTCACATGATAGCTGTTATTGTATGAAAACTCTATTAATGGCAAATGATCGTCCCAATTGCCACCGAGATCTAACACACACGATCTCATCATGTCTTCCAAAGTAAGGATAGTCCGTTCGCTTTGACCATCGGTTTGTGGACGATAAGCCGTACTTATTGCGATCCTCGTTCCCAACCGTTCTTGTAACGCCGACCAAAAATTCGAAGTAAACTGGCTATCTCGATCCGATACTATGGACTTAGGCACTCCATGCCTAGAAACGATCTTGTCCATGTAAATCTGAGCTAACTTCTCCAATGAATAATTTTCACGAATCGGTATAAAGTGAGCCGACTTAGTTAACCTATCGACTATCACCCAAACTGCATCGTGTTGGCGCCTAGTCTTTGGCAGTTTTGTAACGAAATCCATCGTTAAGTGTTCCCACTTCCATTCCGGAATGGGAAGCGGTTGCAAACTGCCATAGGGTTGCTGATGTTCGGCTTTCACCAGCCGACAAGTTCGACATCTTTCCACATACTGACCTATGTCCTTTTTCAATCCCGGCCACCAAAAGTCTGCCTTCAGTTCGTTGTAGATCTTTGTGCTTCCGGGATGTACATAAAACTTGGATTGATGTGCCTCTTCAATGATCACCTGTCTCATGCCACCAAATTTCGGCACCCAGATCCTTCCGTAAACTCCTTTCAATCCCGACTCGCTCGTTTCCATATTTTTGATCTGTGCCCTTATATCCTCAACACCAATATTCTCATCTTTCAAGGCTTCCTCCTGAGCAGCCTTAACATCATTTATAATGGTAGACGTTAACATAGTAGACGTCATCATGTAGCAGCAATCCTTTGCATAAGCTTTGCGACTCAAAGCATCGGCTACTACGTTAGCCTTTCCCGGGTGATAAAGGATGTCACAGTCGTAATCCTTTATAAGTTCCATAGATCGTCTCTGCCTCATATTGAGCTCCTTCTGACTAAAGATGTACTTCAAACTCTTATGGTCCGTGTAAAGTTGACACTTAGTACCGTACAGATAGTGTCTCCATAACTTCAATGCAAATGTGACTGCGGTCAACTCCAGATCATGAGTTGAATAATTCTTCTCATGCTGCTTCAACTGTCTTGAAGCATATGCTATAACCTTTCCACGCTACATCAGTACAGCGCCTAACCCTAGTCTCGAGGCATCCGTATACACCACAAAATCGTCATTGCCCTCAGGTAAGGCAAGTATCGGCGCCTCACTTAACGCCTTCTTCAGAACCTCAAAGGCCTCCTGCTGCACAGTTTCCCATACAAACGGTGCATTCTTCTTTGTTAATGCAGTTAAAGGAACTGCAATCTTAGAAAAGTCCTTTACGAACCTCCGATAGTAGCCTGCCAACCCCAGAAAACTTCTAACTTCAGTAGTTGAACGAGGCGGCTCCCAGTTCTTTATTGCTTCAACTTTGGCTGGATCCACAGAAATCCCAGCCCCCGAAATCACATGCCCCAAAAACTGAATCTGTTGCAGCCAAAACTCACATTTTGAGAACTTGGCATACAATTTCTCTTTCCTCAACAACTCTAACAGTTCCCTTAGATGTTCAGCATGCTCAGCCTCAGACTTAGAGTACACCAGAATGTCATCAATAAATACTATTACCGACTTGTCTAACATTGGTCGGCACACTTTATTCATAAGATCCATAAAGACAGCCGGGGCATTGGTTAACCCGAAAGGCATAACCAAGAACTCATAATGCCCATAACGCGTCCTAAATGCTGTCTTAGGCACATCCTCTTCTCGTACCTTCAACTGATGGTACCCCGACCTCAAATCAATTTTAGAAAACACGCTTGCCCCATGCAACTGATCAAATAAGTCGTCTATCCTCGGCAGTGGATACTTGTTCTTAATCGTCAACTTATTCAGCTCCCGGTAGTCAATGCACATCCTCATGGTGCCATCTTTCTTCTTAACAAACAATACCGGAGCTCCCCACGGCGATGAACTCGGTCGAATGAAGCCCTTGTCCAACAACTCTTGAAGCTGTGTCATCATTTCTTTCATCTCGGTTGGGGCAAGACGATAAGGAGAACGAGCTACCGGTGCAGCTCCAGGGATCAAGTCAATCTTAGATTCCACTTGTCTCTCAGGCGGCACACCAGACAAGTCTTCCGGAAACACATCCGGGAATTTTGAAACAACAGGCACATCGGCCAAAGTCCTCTTCTCAGCCTTAGCATCAATCGCATAAGCTAAGTAATCGTCACACCCCTTTGCAACAAGCTTTCGAGCTTTTGCAATAGTCAGTAAACACATATTCCCGCTTCTCCTATCCCCGTAAATACAAATCTCACGCCCCTCTGGAGTAATTATCTTTATCATTCGGTTCTTACACACTATATGAGCTTCATTCTCAATCAACCAGTCCATCCCGACTATCACGTCAAACTCACTGAACTCAATAGGGATCAGGTCCAAATTGAAGACTACATCTTCAATTACTAATGTGCAATTACGGTATACGTGATCTACCTTGACTAGAGTGTTGCTAGCAGTTTCTATGTCAAGTACGGCAGATAATCTAGACAGTGGCATGGCAAGTCATTGTGCAAATACAGTGGAAACAAATGAACGATTTGCACCCGAAGCAAATAAAACTCGTGCTGGCATAGAATTAACTATGAACGTACCCGTAACCACCTCCGGATTTTCCCTTGCCTCCTCTGCAGTAATTTGAAAAGCACGAGCTGGTGCCCTTTGTGGCTGACCCCGGAGGTTAACTGAACCACCGCTTGAACCTCCAGAAGATCGGGTTGATGATGCAGCAGCAGCTGCTGGAGCATTCTCCCTACAGTTCCTACTATAGTGTCCCCACACCCCACACTTATAGCAAGCATCTCCTTTCCTTGGGCACTCACTCTGAAAATGGCCCAGCTCTCCACAGCAAAAGCAAGCACGTCCATTAGTGCACTTGCCAAAGTGCTCCAGATGACACTTATTGCAATATTGCGGCTCAGTGTTGATTGAATAAGCACGAGCACGACCACTATCAGATGAACCAGACTGTCGGCGATAAGACTGCTGAGGTGAGTACTGTGAAAACCGGGAAGATCCCGAGTATCCTCCCTCACGTTGGCTCTTTGGCGGTGACGGCTGTGTTGGGTTGGTGGAAGCAGCAGCGGACCCAATGGAATAACCCGACATAATCAGAATTTGCTCTACATTTTTGGCAGCCTCAAGTAAACCAGCAAATGTAGGGTAGCGAACGTTGCTCATGACCCTCCTAATCTCAATATCCAGACCAGCCTCGAACCTGGTAACCTTCCTTTCTTCAGTATCAACTTGATGAGGCGCAAACAGACTCAGCCTCGTGAACTCCATAGCATATTGGGACACAGTCTTAGTCCCTTGCAACAGCGCCATATACTTCGCTTCCAACCTTCGGCGCTCATCAACTGGACAGTATTGCTGAGTAAATAACTCTGTAAACTCAGCACAAGTCATTACAGAAACCTTCTCCAATGTCAAAGCATTCACCATAGCGTTCCACCACATAATCGCATCATTGGTGAACATAGCGGTAGCATACCGAACCATGTTCTTCTCAGCGCAGTCGCTGATTCGGAATGTTCGTTCGGTTGCCGTTATCCATTCTAGTGCAGCTACAGCGTCTCCTAGTCCATTAAACTCCACAGCACCATTTCCCTTGAAATCCTTAAACCGACATCCCTTGGGCTTGTTAGACGACCCAACATTGTCATCTTGTTCCTCATTGTTGCCCCCCTCTTTTTCCTTGTTCTTTCTTTTGTCTTCCCTTCTCTTAGCTTCGGCCTCATCTCGAGCCCGAAACTAGTCTTGAATCATTTTGTTCTGCTCAGCCATCATGGCTAGCATCATCTACCTTGTTTCTTCAGGTGTCATTCCTCCTCCAGACATGTTCTGAAATAATAAACATATAACTTGTTTAGTAACATGTCATTAATTTAAAGACACCACCCATTTGTCCCGTATGATAGTCAATCCCTATAATTACTAGATCGTAACCTATCTTAGTTCAGATCATTACTTAGTATCACTACATGTCATCACCTAATGTTTGAGACCAAGACCTCACGGACACTTGAATCTCAAACTACTGCTTTGATACCATCTCGTGTGACACCCTTGCCACAACAACCACCATTTACAAAACACCCAGGATTAATCATCAAACACAATTACATAATGATCTGGTAACCTAATTTTAAGTGCGGAAGCATTAAGATACATAAATAAAGTAGTGCAACAGTGTCAAACACCCTACGGTGCTACAAGGTACCACAACTAAGTCTACACACACAATTAAATTATTACAACATCCAGAAATATTACAACATTGTCTCAAATCATAATTACCGATTAAGTAGTTTCAAATCTTTCAAATCTTCACAAAAGACCTAACTAGAAGGCCGAGCTGCAGATTTCCCCTTTCCTGTAAAAATAAAGCAACTGAGGAATAAGCGAATGCTTAGCGAATACACAGATTACGCATTTTATAAATTTTTATGAAGCCCCAAGGGTAACACCGATGACAAACATCGTATACCCTCTTCGTACACCAAGTACGGAACCAGAGCCGCAGCCCCTTCGAGCCCAAAGCTCGACATTAAACATACCATCTGAGACAAACGTACGATCGGGGATGACATACTGCCTACCAGAACCTCGGAGGGACCAGCTCCAGGTCATATAGCGCAGTAACATCAGAGTAATCGATGCGACCCACCGGTCCATCACTAGATGCACAACAATCGAACGGACATACAACAAGTATGAATGTGCATCTAAATCTATGCAAGTTAGTAGAATTCCAAACAATAAATGAAGCAACAGGTCTCAGCAGACAAAGCTAACGTAAAACAGATATAAACATGCAAAATCTAATGTACTCACAGTGGGTGCGTAATTAAACTTTAACCGATATTATTTCTCTTCGGAACTTCAATCGGATCCTCAATGTACCCCACTGTGGGTTAAACAACACCACAAGAGACCTGTTAAGTCAGTTGCAACAATATTTCGAGTCAAAAACCGTTTGAATCCATAAAACCAAGTTTTGTAAGTTTTGCTATATTTCCCCCCATTTCGGGTCCATGTCCAAATTCAAACCACAACTAAGTTTGAACCCATCTCAAGTTCACACCTTATCCTTTGAATAACTTTTGTTATTTTATACGTTGTTTACGTGTTTCATTCAATATATTTGAGTTTAGAGAGTAGGTTTTTCAATTTTAGGCATTAAATTCGAATTTAAGGGGGTAAATTCGAATTCTCCTTCGACTTTAATGCTAAACTCGAACCCCATATGGTAAACTCGAACCTTATTCGAATTTAGGGACCTAAATTTGAATCCCATAGTGTTAAATTCGAATATACACTCGAATTTAGTACAAAAACCGACTTTGTTCTTGCATTTCGACTTTGTTCTTGGTATTCTCGAGTTTGTTCATCTTTACAACTTAAATCCTTCATTTCAAAGCCTAAAAATCACTGATATATCATGCATTGAGCCTAGTTTCGATTCTATTATACATACACTATCATATTCTTGCTAAAACTCAAGCAAAACTAGCTCTAAATCACATAAAAATAGCAGATTCGAATTTATGTTCTTCAAAACCAAAATACATAAACTTAAAAGGGTCGATTCTTACCTCAATTCGTACGAAATCAAGAATCCAACTGTAGATTGTTGTAGTACTCCACGAGATCTTTCCCATGACGTATAAATCTCGATAATCGGCCGGTCGGTTTGAGAGATAATCTAAAGAGAAGTAGAGAGAGTTTTTCAAGAGAGAGAAAGTAGAGAGAGTGTGCAATATGAAAAATGAATGGCTTTTTAGCCTTTTTATTCAACTTTCATCATTTTTGCACATTTCACCCCTCAACTTAATCGGTTCCATAAAATACTGATTTATTCTTAAATTTATTATTACTAACTTTTATCATTCATAATACTCCATAATAATAATTATTAATTCTCAAACTTCGTAACTTCTTAAAATAACAACAAACTTTTAAATATCCCAAATACATAATAATTGCTCATAATTCAACTTAATTATAAATTATCCGCATAAATAACTCCGAATTACAGTAATTGAATTCGAGGATGTTACACATTCTGAATTGCCATAGTATGTATAACGAGAGAGCAAACACCCTTTCTCCTCCAGTGAAACTTCTTTAATCTAATTCTTGTGTGTTACATTGCAACAATAGGAATCTACAGTAGGAAATTAACTCAAACAAATGATTTCAATTCTAAGCCAAACAGTCTTCGAAACTAGTTTAGCGACCAAACATTCCCTATGGATTCGATCCCACTTACCCTATCTATATAGTGTTTCTGGGTTATTTTATATACTCATACGACTGGATCCATCAAATACTATACCACAAGCTGAATAGTGAGCTAAAGTCCTCTGGGTTGATAAGAAAATAGACCTAAGCAGATGGTCAAGCTTGCTGTTTACCTTTGCCTGTAAAAATTATGAGTAGCAACTGTAAGCTAATTGCTTAGTGATTTAAAAGATATTCATGATGCATGTAAGATATGTGGTGAAAGCGCCTATAAAGGCTGTAATGCTTGCTTGCTTGCTTAATACCCAGAATGAATGCTTGCACAATTGAGACATTTCACGCTGAAAGGAGATGCCACCACTAGGGGTTACCGCTGACAGATGATCAATCTGTGATCCGGGGCTAGCTACCCGCATAATGCTTGGGATAGTGGTGAGCATCTGAATTGCTTGCTTGTAAAGTAAAATGCTTATGATATGCACAAAGAAACCCACATGTAATAGCAGATTCGTGTAGTACTCTTCGAGATCTTTCCGATGACGTATAGAACTCGAGATTTGGTCGATCGGTTTGAGAGAAAAGCTAGGAGAAGATCGGTCTTAGAGAGAGAGAGGCTCTCAGATAGGAAAAATGGTTTTGCAAGAATGAGGGACATAAACTTTCAGCTCCTATTTATATAAAAATTCGAAATTACATCATTTAACGCAAATCGCACAAAACTCATAAAATAAAAAGCAAGGTGTTATAAAGGGCAACCTGGCTTTCTTAGTGCATAGCCTGGTTGGTCCCAAACCTGCTGCCAAAACTGCTGCAAAGCCTGCTGAATTTGTTTCTTCATGCAGACCAGTTGTTAAAGGTGCTGGTCCATCTCCTTCAAAGGGGGAGAAGTTGTCTGCCTCTAAGACTAAGTCTAAGGGGGAGAAAACTTCTTCTCCTAAGGAGAAATCAGGATCTACTGGTCAAACAGCAGATGCATCTGGAACAGATACTGGTCCAGCTGAGGGTGCCTCTCATCAACCTGAAGCTGCTCAGCCTACTCAGGCTGAATCTCCAAACCCTACACAGTCTAAGGGGGAGGAATTCATTCCTGAGGACAGGCCAAGCAGTAGAAGGAGGCATCTCATTCTGGAGGAAGAAGAAGAAGAATAGGAAGACATTCCTGAAGCTGTTACTACTACAACAGCTAAAGGAAAAGAAAAAGCAGTGGTTGATCCTGACCGCTAGAAAGCAGCAGAGCTAAAATTTGACAAAGCCAGGGCTAAAGAAATGGGCGTTCCAATTGAAAAATACTATGAGCTCAGAGATGAACAGCTCAAAGCCCTGGAAATACTGATAAAAGATGATGCCTCTGCCAAAGCTACCATATCTCTTGCATTCAAAGAGGCAAGTAAAACCAAAATGCCTTCTTCGGATGTGCAGAGAAAACTGCTTGAAGCTGCTAGAGAATCAGCTGGTGAAAAGGAAAGTGTATAGGAAAAGGGTGCTCTGGTCTCTGTGACCAAACCAAAGCAAGCATCCTCTACAAGGGCCCAGTTCCACTTGGACAACTTGGCAAGGAAGAAGTTTCATGATGTTGCTGATAGAACACTTGCCAAGGAATCTATTGTCAAAGCTGTCCCTATCTCAAGAAAAGGCAAACAGTGGAAGCTGCAAATAACCAGAATGGGTGCTACAAGCCCTGAACTGGAATCTTATGACTACACTGATGTTGCCCAAATGGGGTACAGGGAATTGGTTGAGCTGGCAGTTGCCCTGAGCCAGTCTAAGTCTGAAACGGCTAAGACTATCAGGGCATATGTTAAGAAGCTGATGGAGAGAGTGAAAGATCTTGGCCTGATCTCAAAAGAATTAAGTGAGGGTGTCTCTGTGACTTACCCTAAGATAAAGGCCAGGAGGACCAAAAAGGCATCTGAAATGGAGGAACTCCTCATCTTGATTGAACAAGGTGATTATGCTGTTGAAATGAAAGGAGTTGACTACAGCCTACCCAGTGGAGTAGAGTTTGAAGAAGGCAGAATAATTGAAGAACCTGAGTTGGGGGCATTTTTTGTAGATCCCCTAACACAGAAGAAGTGCTTTCAGAGAGCATCAGATCTATACAAGGTGGATCTGAGACAGCTTGCAACCTTCAGACTTGCAACTTCATTCAGGCAATCCAGCAGGTGGAGAGCAGCCGTCTGGGACCAGCTCAGTGGCTTTTATGAAAGAGGTGAACTTCAAGACCCCAAGTTTATGATCCTCAGAGTTGAAATTCAAGATCTGGAGGAAACAAGGGATGAACTTGAAAAAATGTTTGAAGGAGGACTACCATCACTGGAGTGAAGTCCACCTACTATCTGAGTAGGTGAAGAATGGAAGCTATCCATCTGTTGGACAGGCTTGCCATTATCTGCTCCCAACATTAATAGTCCAAATTGTTGAACTCTTTTGTACATTACTTGTACTGTGTTACATCTGTTGTAACTTTTCTTATTTACATTAGTTGTAGTATACATTAGTACATTAGTTGTACTTCTGTAAAAACATGTGTTGTTTATGTAATCAAAATCAGTATATATAAACTGATCTTTTAGTTTACTTAAGTGTTGTAATTTCATTTCAGTCAAATGTATTGTAAAATGTATAGTGATTATTGATTAAGTCAGCTCAGACTGATTATTGCAAATAGGGGGAGATTGTTAGACACAAAAAGGTCTCAGTCAAACCTGCTCTACATCTGAGGGGGAGATTTTTCAATCAAACCTGTTGATGCACTTGAAGGTATAATTTAAGGCCTGTTTATGCCTTATTGAAACCTGAAATGTGATTTGAAATATCAGCCCAAAGCTGTTTACCATGTTGAATTCGTTGCAACAAAGGCAATTTGTCCAAGCTGTCTGCCTGCTGAACAGGCTGGACATAAACTTTGTACGCTGCTCTGTTCTGTTGAGCAGCTTGGAAATTTTACAAGTGTTCTGTTCTTTGTGAACAGGTTAAACACTTTATGGGATATGTTTCCAAGTCCTCATGTATTGTTTTTGGCCACAAGATCAGTTTACAAGTGGAAGACAAAGTGGAAAACAGAACTGCACAGCCTGCCTACGCTGTTCTTTTACATGAAGACAAACGGATATCTGAAAAGGGTGACAGACCTTTTCTTATATCAAAATGGCATTAGCAAAAGAAGAAACATACAAAGTTAACATTCCTCTTTTGGTTAAAGCCTTATGCAACAGTGACAAAAAAAGGAAAAGACAAAGATTCTGCCATGTGAAGACAAATATACTTTATCAGAACGTGCAGAAAGGTGTTTTGTCTTTTTGGAAAGACTTTCCACTATCTCATCTGTCCAATGAAGAAGCTTCACTGGGATTCTTCTTTTGAGTATAAAAGGAAGCTTCTAAGGATTGTGAGATATCAAGAGTGTGAAATCAGAACGTGCATTGAAGTGTGTTATTCCATGCATGCAAGTCTGCTTATATAAAACAGTAGAGTGTGTCTAAGCAGTTTTTGCTTAAGCTGTCCATCTGAGTCTTGTAAAAACAGTGAGTGCTTCTAAGTGAGTGTATTCATTGTATCAAATCTGAGTGAGTCTTAGATTAGTTAACCAACTGTTGTATCTGTCATCTCAGCTTGAACCCTTCCGCATTCAAGCTTGTTTGTAATTAACACTTGTTAATAATATACACAAACATTGAGAAAAAGATTGTTAAGTTTTTTAAATAGCTGTATTCACCCCCCCCCCCCTCTACAGCTCAGAACTATACACTTGGGAAACCTTTTGGGACCTACAACCTTCAGCTGGAGTCTGATCCCTACCACTTGCACCTTCTTCTTCATCCTAGACCTCAGTGTCCATCAACTTAGCATCAGATGGCTGGTATTCATCAATCTGTCTAAAAATATCCTGGAAATTAGCTGGAGGCTCTAAAACATCCTGAACCATTTGTTCAGCGATATTTTGCTCCGTGGCTGTCCCCTACGCCCATATTTCTTCCAGAGTTTGCGCCCTTTGATCATATTGGGGAGTCGAACTCGACGGGCCGGCAGTTTTTGAAGGTCCAGCAGCTGTAGTGGCTGGTTGTTGACGAGAAGAGGATCTTGCAGCCGGAGTTCTACTTGTCGGTGCTCTGCGACGTTGCTGCTGCTGTTGCTGTGGTTGTTGCTGTTGCTGTTGCGGTGCTGCTGCGGGACTTCACCTATCCAATTGTCACCCTCCGGGGCTACAAAATCTGGATCAATAACTGCCCCAAACAATGGTGCCACTTGGGGCCTGACCTGCTCAGCACTTCTCGCATTTTGGGTCTGGCAGTCAGCAAAAATTCTCTTTTCAATCAAGGCCACGACACTATGATCTGGAAGTGGTGGCAAATTTGGCAAAGAATGGCATATTATCATCATTGCGAACCGAGGGTACATCAAAAATCTTTCCCTGACTGGAGCTGTGATCTGGTGCACAAACTCCCCGAAAAACATCTCGGAAAAACTAAAAATTTCTTATTATATACCAAAGCAATCAACGACGGTTGCAATTTGGACACCATAGTATCAAATCCCGCCTTCTTTGGTGCATAGCACACCATAATGACATGGACAAGATACCTCCATTGTCCAATCAGCCCGCTCTTAACATATGACGCCTTTGTAATATCCTGGGCATATCCCATCCTCAAAAATGCAGCTTGCCTGATAGGTAGTGGAAAATCTATCGGCCCTGCTTCTTGTTCCTCAGATCCCAGCTGTAGAATCTGCCGTAACATGTCAGCTGAAAAAGCTATTGGCTGACCACCTACTCTTGTTCTTAGTACATAGGTGTCACCGAGCAATCTACTTGAAGATGCTCCCAGAACTGTCGTACATACGTCAGGGTTATTTGCAGATTGTGGGTAAGGGCATAGGAAACACGAGATTGAGTCAGAAATTCAATCATCTGAGGATACGATTGTGCCTCTGGCAATTGAAGATCCACTGCCATCACCATATTGTGCTTATTATAAAAAGCACACTCACCCATATCTGCACACAAAATCAACAAACAAAATTAGTGATTAAAAATAAAATAAAACTTGTTTATTTCGAATTTGCTTAACTTCGAACTTGCATAAGTTCGAAGTCCAACACATTCGAACTTATACAAGTTTGAAATTATTTTAAAAACATTCGAATATAAATAAATTCGAGAAATATGTTCGAACTTGACTGACGTCGAACTTATAGATATTTCAACAAGTTCGAACTTTCTGACAAGTTCGAACCTGAAGAACAAGTTCGAAGTCGGTCATATTCAACTTAAAAACTAAGATTTTAACCCCATTTGACTTAATCAACAGTATAATCTAGTCCTATTGGGTCCTAATCGAAGTTATTTATGATTTATTTAACTTTTATCCGTCAAAACTCGTGATTTTAAACCACCTAGTTTCAACTCTTTATAAACATCAAATAAACTCGATTTTTGTCATAATAATGTCCTAAACTACACATACTTTGTATAATGATGTGTACTATACCTAAGTATACGTGTATGTTCGAGAAATATAGTGAAAACTTCGAGGGATTTAAGGAAATTCGAGATTCGGCAAGTTCGAGGACAAGTTCGAGAAGTGAAATTCGAGGGTAGGTGCCTTAAATGAAGTACTGACAAATTTGAAGCTATTTTTGAATTTGTCTGAAATTCGAACTTAATAGAAAATTTTGAAAATATTTGAATAAAATTCAACTTTTTCAACTTTTTCGTGTAACGGAATTTTACAAAACTTGCAAAATCATTTACACTAAGCAACAGATTTCACGCAATATTTGTTTATTCAACTAAAAATGCATCCTAGTAACTTTGACCTTTTCCTACTTAGAATAAAATAAAATACAATAAAATAGAATAAATAAAATAAAATGAACTAAGAATAAAACTTAAACTACTCAAAAGTACTTTAGAAAATTTACAACCTATACTAACAGAATATTTTTGCGAGAAAGTCAAAGAAGGTTCAATCAGATAGCGGTGTCAAACGCACTTTCAGTATTACACTTTCACACTTAGAAATTTTTGATTCCTTTGATTGTCTGTCGTGATATACATTCCAAGTTGATTGTCGGTATGATTTCCCTTTAAACATTTTACACTTTGGAATATCCCTTGGCCTTTTTATTTATAAAGAAACTACCATATGTGTCCCATACTTAGATATACTTCTATGATCAAGGCAGACACACAATGATTATAACTTTTCGATATTGCAAATTTTCTTTAAAAGGAAAACGTCAGACACAGTTCTGTATTTACATACAACAGAGTGTCTTAGTTTGTCTTAAAGTTCCTTTTAAGTTAACAAGACAGCGGTGACAAGTCTGTACTTACGCACAACAAAGCGACTTATCTTGCTAACTTGAGTCAAAACAGAGGTGACAGGTCTGTACTTACGTACAACAAAGCGACTTATTTTGACTCCCTCTTATTTATCAAAAATTTTCCTTTTCTTTTCTTATAAGATGTTCTGTGATGGTGCTATACATCCCCCAGAAAATTTGCATACCTCATTTAGAATCATTGTCTATATGTCTCTAACATAGAAATTAAGACCATTTGGTCATACATCTAAGTTAGTTACACATATGACTTTTTCTTGAATATTTTATTAGCGTTTGAGATTTCCTTTGTGTATTATGCCTACCAACACATCAAACAGAAAAGTGTATATCACTTAGAATT
This sequence comes from Centrapalus pauciflorus, assembly GCA_020465985.1. Taxonomy (NCBI): domain Eukaryota; kingdom Viridiplantae; phylum Streptophyta; class Magnoliopsida; order Asterales; family Asteraceae; genus Centrapalus; species Centrapalus pauciflorus. Next base: position 188,581 of record JAANYP010007783.1, on the reverse strand, counting down.
TAAGGTGCATTATGTGTGAAAGCTTAACACTTAGAGAATGTTTCGACTGTGCTAATTTTCGTTACTTTGAACCTATGAATCTAAGACTTAACTCATTTTCTAATATTTTCCTTTTTTTTTTGAACTTTTTATGGTTTTCTCTCTTTTTTCTTTTGTTTTTCATTTTTAAGAGAAGCTAATAAACTAACCTACTAATTTACTATAAAAGGAAATAAATTCTACTTAACCACTAACTTACTATAAAAAGAAAGAAAAAATACTAAGGTCAAGTTACTCAGGATTACGCATACCATTTAGTTGAACTAACAACTCAAAGCGTGACTCATCAAAAGCTTTAGTGAATAAATCTGCATTATCATCTTTCGTTGCCACTTTTACCAGTTTAATTAAGTTCTTTTCAGCACAATCACGTATGAAATGATGTCTTATGTCTATGTGCTTTGTTTTACTGTGTTTAACTGGATTATTGGTTATAGCAATTGTAAACTGATTATCTATCCTAATGGGAGTATGAGTGTAAGTCAAATCGTAATCCCTCAATTGTTGTTGTATCCACAAAACCTGTGAACAGCAACTACCAGCAGCTACATATTCGGCCTCGCACGTTGACACGGCTACCGAAGTCTGTTTCTTGCATTGCCAAGATACGATCCTCCCTCCAAGGAACTGACAACCTCCAGTTGTTGACTTCCGGTTCAAGCTGCAACCTCCATAATCTGATTCCGTCTATGCTTCCAATTCCAGATCACCATCAGCATCATACAAAAGTCACAGCTTCGGTTTCCACTTGAGGTATCTCATAATCCGCTTCACGGCTTTCATATGCATTTCTTTCGGATTAGCTTGAAACCTAGAACAAATACACACAGCAAACGTTATGTCAGGTCTAGAAGCAGTTAAATACATAAGTGACCCGATCATGGCCCGATATAGAGTCGGATCCACATCAGTATCACTTTCGGTACCCGGTCCGAGATTGTGATTCACTTGAATCGGAGTACTAAAATGAGCAGTCAGCTTTGTTCCTTCCATCCTGAAGCGTTCCAGAATATCGTAGACATACTTCGTCTGATGGATAAACATGCCATCCTTCCTCAGTTCAACTTGCAAACCCAGTATAACACCTTGCTTCCTTAATTGTGCGTATATGTTGCAATTTGTGTTTTATGATGTAATTTGAGAATTTAAATGAAGTTAATTGTTAAATAATGCAACTGAGTAATAGAAATTAATAAATCAAGTAAAACCCATTTGATGAATTACAATAGAACCAAAACTTATTAAAAATAAATAAATAAATAAATAAATGGGATAAACAAAAGTTTGTTGCTTAAATAAGAAATATGAGACTTGGAGACATATAAATGCCCCAAATGCTAGGTCATTCTCTCATCTACTTCTAAACCACCAAAATCGTTCTCTGTACTTCTCTCTTGAAGACATTTGATTTCATTATCTTCTTCATCTCAAGATTCACCAATTTGTGCAAGTAATCAAAGATTCAAGCTATAATCAAACATCAAAGCAACAATCTGCAAGATTCTTGAGGTAATTCTAACTTTTATTCTTTCTTTGGTTCAAAATGAAGCCTACGGCTTCTTATGCATAAGAAATCCAAACCAGAATTTTAGACATCAAAATCTAGCAATGTTTAGCATTAAAAAGTTGAAATTAAACTCATGCATGCTATATTTATGAACTAAACTTGAAGAATATGAATGTTTTGTGACTTGGGTGTTTGCGTGGGTATATAATACGGAAACCATGAAGGTTTCAGTATATATACCGAAACCCATGATGTAAACTGAAACCATATAGAAGTACTGAAACCTTCAGTTGTACCGAGACCTTGCTAGACTACCGAAACCTTTACTCAAAATACCGAAACCCAGATAGTGTTTCGGTAAATACCGAAACACCCTCCTAAATACCGAAACCCACTTCATACATGTAACTATTGGAACTATACCATATACTGAAAACCATGCAAGCCTACCGAGACCCACTCAAGGTACTTCAAATTTTTAAGCAAGTTAATTAATTTATTATGTAATCTGTAATATTGATTACAGACACGTCGTTGCAAGCTCGTTATTAAATTAAAGCGTATAGTTGAGTTATGAGTTAAAGCCAGTGCCAGAATGTATTAAAGTCTATTTAAAAGTGTCAAAGCCCAGATAGCAGACTTTCAAGTTAGTTAAGCAAAGCCAAAGCCAAAAGAAATATTAAAGCCTAGATAAGCAAGTGCAAGCATTTCAGAGCAATTAAAAGCATAGAAAAGCCAGTGCAAGCATTTTCAGTACAGTGAGTAACAGTTATTCTTGTTTACATGTATTTTATGTAATTGAGACATAATTTTCTTCTATATGCGTTCTTTGGACTTCAATAGACTTTTGTGAGTGAAGGCGAACACTGTGGTACAGGCGGTGCCCAGCTTAGCCGGATCTTACATCTGATCTATTAATGTGCATAAATTATTGGTATCTGTTTATTATTCTGCATATTATACAGCAAGCCTTGTTGAGCGTTTCTTTGTGCATTTCATAAGCATTTTACTTTACAAGCAAGCAATTCCGATGCTCACCACTATCCCAAGCATTATGCGGGTAGCTAGCCCCGCATCACAGATTGATCATCTATCAGCGGTAACCCCTAGTGGTGGCATCTCCTTTCTGCGTGAAATATCTCAATTGTGCAAGCATTCATTCTGGGTATTAAGCAAGCAAGCAAGCATTACAACCTTTATAGGCACTTTCATTTTGCCACATATCTTACATGCATCATGAATTTCTGTTAACTCACTAAGCAATTAGCTTACAGTTGCTACTCACAATTTTACAGGCAAAGGTAAAGAGCAAGCTGGACCATCTACTTAGGTCTATTTTATGATCAACTCAGAGGATTTTAGCTCACTATTCAGCTTGTGGTATTGTATTGAGCTGCCTTGGGATTTGGGTAGCTGCTTTATTTATATTATGATGTTTTAGCAACTTAGCAACGTACCTTGTAGCATGTGTACTGCATGACTGTATTGTAGTACTTTTATTTAGTTTTTATGCATGCTTTAGACTTATTATTATGCTTATGACTGTAGTTATTTATTCCTGGGATTAAGCAAGCGTGATTAAAGCAAGGATGTGACAGGATGGTATCAGAGCATTAGTTTAATGGATTCAAGTGTTAGCAATAACACTTGGACTCAAACTTTTAAGCAAAGATATTAGCTTCGAATATCTAGGCTTTAACTTGACCTGAGATAGGCTTTGACTTTACTTTAGGAATTGGGCAAATGGGGTAGAATAGGAATTATACCTATTCTTATGCAAGTTTTATTTATATTATTTCAGAACATGTCTGGATCTGGTGAAGGAGCTGGAGGTGGACTCACTCCTGAACAGATCATGCAAATAACGCAAACCATGCTTAATGAGAACAACGAGCGTCAAGCTAAGTTTTTGCAAGATCAGTTTCGTGCTCGTGATGAAGCCGAAACTAGGCACAGAGAAGAACGTAGGAAACAACAGCATGATGATACTGGACATCGTGACGATGACACTGACGAGGAGGAAGATCCGATAATCCCTCCTAAGGGTTGCAACTTCTGTTACTTCAAAGCTTGTGAAGCTCAACCTTTCAAAGGAGCTGCAAACTCTATCGAAGCGCTCGAGTGGATTATTGGAATCGAGCGCATATTTCTTAATAGCGACTTTGCTGAGAATCAAAGGTCAGCTTTGCTACTACACTGTTCGTGGGTGGCGCTGTTATGTGGTGGAGATCTCAGGAGAACATGCACGGAGCCAACTTGATTAAGTCCTTATCTTGGGATGACTTCAAAGTGATCTTCTTTCGTCAGTACTGCCCGGCTGCTGAAAAGAAACGTCTGGAAGAGAGACTGATGTCTCTTACTCAGGGAACCAAATCGGTGACCGAGTATGAGATCGAATTCACGCGTTTAAGCTTCCTGTCTAACTATCAAGTCGCTACTGAAGAGCGAAAGATCGACTGCTTCTTAATGGGTCTACATCCTGAGTATCTGAAATTTTTGAAGCACCAAAGGTACACCAACTATGCAGATGTCGTTGAAGCTGCTCGAATTCTCGAACAGGATTTTATTCGTGCTGGAGGAGTTCCTGCTTCATCTTTCAACCCAACTTGTCCATCACCGCCCAAGAAGTCACGCACTGGTAATTATTCTAGATCTTCATCAAGATATTCTCAATCTCAGACTCGATCCCGGCAGTTCAGCTCACCTCCGGCGCAGCAAGCTCGATCCTATACAGTACATTCTGAGCCGAGGCAGTGTCGCCGCTGCCATAAGTCACACATTGGGCGTTGTAACCCCAATGATGTGAGATGTTACGTGTGCAATGACATAGGACATACTGAGCGGGCATGCACACATCCGTTCAGTTTAATTTATCCGAGTGCAAAGCATCATCCACGACTGCAACAGCAACAACAGCGACCCCAGCAACAACAACAACATCAACAACAACAACAAAGACAAAACCACCCGGCCTGACATAGCACGTCACGCGGAGATTCTAGTCGCCGTAACGAACCAGCGCGAAGTTAGAACCGAGCATTCCAAATAACGGCCGAGCAAGCGAAGGAAATACCAGATGTGGTATCTGGTATGTTTCTTGTTAACTCTGTTCCTGCTAGAGTTATTTTCAATTCGGGAGCAAATCGTTCTTTCATATCAAGTACATTTCCATCTAAACTTGGAATTACACCGACTACGCTACCTGTAATTTTTGATATTGAAACGGCTAGTAATGTAAGTGTGTCTACCGATAAAACTTACCGTGATTGCATCATTCTGCTCGACAACTGCACATTTCAACTTGATCTTATTCCGATGGATTTTCACGAGTTTGACGTTATCGTGGGTATGGATTGGCTAGTTCACCAGGACGCCAATATTATCTGTAAAAAGAAGTTAATCAAGCTTACTACTCTGGATGGCTGCAGTATCTGCATCTATGGTGACAGAAAGAAAGGTGATTTATGCTTGATCTTGGTAGTGAAAGCTATGAAACATATAGCTAAGGGTTGCGTGTCTTACTTAGCATATGCAATAGATGCTAAATCTGAAAAGAAAACTTTAGCCGAGGAACCGATAGCCTCAGAGTTTCCCGATGTCTTTCCTGAGGACATCTCTGGACTTCCACCAGACTGACAGGTGGAGCTCAGAATTGATTTAGTGCCAGGCGCGGCACCGATTTCTCGAGCCCCTTATCGACTTGCACCTGCTAAAATGCAAGAAATGATGAAGCAATTGCAAGAGTTGCTTGACAAAGGGCTCATACGACCAAGTTCATCTCCCTGGGGAGCTCCTGTTCTTTTCGTTAAGAAGAAAGATGGGACTCTCCGGATGTGCATTGATTAGAGGGAGTTGAACAAGGTAACAATAAAGAACAAATATCCGTTGCCCAGAATAGACGATTTTTTCTACCAACTACAAGGAGCCAGCAATTTCTCAAAGATCGATCTCAGATCTGGGTATCATCAGCTCAAAGTTCGTGAAGAAGCTGTCCCCAAAACAGCTTTCCGTACCAGATACGGGCATTACGAGTTTGTTGTTATGCCCTTTGGTCTTACAAACGCTCCTGCGGCATTCATGGATCTAATGAACCGTTTTTGTAGACCAATGCTTGACTAATCTGTTATCGTCTTTATAGACGATATTCTCATCTACTCGAAAACTGAAGCTGAGCATGTTGTGCATCTTAGAGAGCTGCTAGAGTTGCTGTGAAAGGAGCGACTTTACGCGAAGTTCTCTAAATGCGAATTTTGATTGCGACAGGTGCTCACAATCTCGATTTATTCACTTTAAGTTTATCTTTTCTTTAACTTTCATGCTCAGCGTTAACTTGCAAATCTTGTATCTTATCAGATACAATTTCTTGGACACGTGATATCCGGTGAAGGAATCGCTGTAGATCCTTCTAAAATTGAAGCCACTCAGAACTGGGAAGCTTCCAAATCAGTTACTGAGATCCGAAGTTTCTTGGGATTGGCGGGTTACTACCGTCGATTCATTAAGGACTTCTCTAAATTAGTTGTGCCTCTTACATCTCTTACTCGCAAGAATGTTCCCTTTATTTGGGAAGAAGCTCAAGAGACTGCGTTCCGAACTTTAAAGCAGAAACTCACCGAAGCACCTATTCTGGCCTTACCCGAAGGCAATGAATACTTTGTGGTCTTCAGCGATGCTTCATATCAAGGGTTTGGGTGTGTTCTGATGCAAAGAGGCAGAGTCATAGCATATGCTTCTCGCCAACTCAAGGATCATGAAAAGAGTCAGCCGACTCATAACTTTGAACTTGCTGCTGTGACTTTCGCATTAAAAACATGGCGTTATTGCCTCTACGGCACCAAATGTCAGCTATATACGGATCACAAGAGTCTTAAGTACATTTTCAGCCAGAAGGAGCTCAACATGCGCCAGCGACGCTCCATGGAACTCATCAAAGACTATGACTGTGAAATTCTGTATCACCCCGGCAAGGCAAACGTAGTGGCCGATGCATTGAGTCGTAAATCATACTCCGCCAAATGTCTCTATACTCTGACTCATACTTCATTTTCATCTACTCTGATCGATGAAATTCTTGTTGCTCAAACCGAAGCCCTAAAAGAGGAAAACCTCAACTCTGAGGATATGAAAGGGCAACTTCAATTCTTATATGATAGCCCTCGTGGCCTAAAGCTCTTCAAGAATCGCGTATGGGTTCCCAAATTTGGTGATATTCGACAGAAAATCCTTTCAGAAGCTCACTGTTCTAACTTCTCTGTGCATCCCGGCAGCACTAAGATGTACAATGATCTAAAAGCGGAATATTGGTGGCCTGGTATGAAAAGAGACGTGGGTCAGCATGTTGAGAATTGTGTTACTTGTCGGCTAGTCAAAGCGGAGCATCAGTAGCCTTACGGCAGTCTTCAGCCTCTACCGATCCTCGAGTGGAAGTTCGATCACATAACGATGGATTTTGTGACAAAGTTGCCGACTACACGAAGACAGCATGATGCAATATGGGTGATCGTGGATCGTTTAAACAAAGTCGCGCATTTCATTCCGATTCGCGAGAATTACTCACTAGAGAAGCTAGCTAAGATTTACATAGACGAGATCGTTACTTGACACGGTGTGCCTCTGTCAATCGTTTCCGACCGCAACAGCCGATTTACTTCAAGGTTCTGGACTGCATTGCAAGAAGGATTAGGCACCAAGATCAGAATGAGCACGGCGTATCATCTGCAATCTGATGGCCAAAGCGAGCGCACGATCCTTACACTCGAAGACATGTTGCGGGCTTGTGTTCTCGAGTTTAGTGGTAACTGGGATGATTACTTGCCTCTTGCTGAATTCTCTTACAATAACAGCTATCACTCGTCTATCGAAGCCGCACCTTTTGAAGCTTTATACGGTCGCAAGTGCCGAACGCCTACTTGTTAGCATGAAGCTGGTGAAGCACCAATCGCCGGTCCTGAATTACTTGAACAAACCAACGACAAGATCAGAATCATTCGCCAACGACGGGAAACTGCTCAATCTCGACAAAAGTCGTATCACGACCGACGCCATAAGCCTTTAGAATTCCAGAAGGATGATTATGTGGTATTAAAAGTTTCACCGATGAAGGGTGTGTTCAGATTCGGCAAGCGCGGCAAGTTAGCACCACGATTCGTTGGTCCTTTCAAGATCATCGAACGTGTTGGAACTCAATCATATCTTTTAGATTTGCCGAATGAACTATCCAACATTTACCCCGTGTTTCACGTCTCGCAATTAAGGAAATGTAAGGAAAACGAAGGCGAAAAATGGGCCGACCATCTGACATACAAGATCAATGAGAAGCTGCAATGCGATGAGCATGAGGTTATTTTAGAGACAAAGATGAAGAAGCTAAGGAATCGAGAGGTGGCAATGGTGTTGGTGCAATGGAGGACTTCTCATGGAACTTCCTAGACCTGGGAATCTGAACAAGACATGAGAGTTCGATATCCGCATCTGTTTGAGTTCTAAGTACTTCGAGGACGAAGTGCAAGCGTGATGGGCTCATACTATAACACTTTTCTTCCTTAATTGTGCGTTTATGTTGCAATTTGTGTTTTATGATGTAAGTTGAGAATTTAAATGAAGTTAATTGTTAAATAATGAAATTGAGTAATAGAAATTAATAAATCAAGTAAAACCCATTTGATGAATTACAATAGAACCAAAACTTATTAAAAATAAATAAATAAATAAATAAATGGGATAAACAAAAGTTTGTTGCTTAAATAAGAAATATGAGACTTGGAGAAATATAAATGCCCCAAATGCTAGGTCATTCTCTCATTTCCTTCTAAACCACCAAAATCGTTCTCTGTACTTCTCTCTTGAAGACATTTGATTTCATTATCTTCTTCGTCTCAAGGTTCACCAATTTGTGCAAATAATCAAAGATTCAAGCTATAATCAAACATCAAAGCAACAATCTGCAAGATTCTTGAGGTAATTCTAACTTTTATTCTTTCTTTGGTTCAAAATGAAGCCTACGGCTTCTTATGCATAAGAAACCCAAACCAGAATTTTAGACATCAAAATCTAGCAATGTTTAGCATTACAAAGCTGAAATTGAACTCATGCATGCTATATTTATGAACTGAACTTGAAGAATATGAATGTTTTGTGACTTGGGTGTTTGCGTGGGTATATAATACGGAAACCATGAAGGTTTCGGTATATATACCGAAACCCATGATGTAAACTGAAACCATATAGAAGTACTGAAACCTTCAGTTGTACCGAGACCTTGCTAGACTACCGAAACCTTTACTCAAAATACCGAAACCCAGATAGTGTTTCGGTAAATACCGAAACACCCTCCTAAATACCGAAACCCACTTCATACACGTAACTACTGGCACTATACCATATACTGAAAACCATGCAAGCCTACCGAGACCCACTCAAGGTACTTTAAATTTTTAAGCAAGTTAATTAATTTATTATGTAATATGTAATATTGATTACAGACACGTCGTTGCAAGCTCGTTATTAAATTAAAGGGTATAGTTGAGTTATGAGTTAAAGCCAGTGCCAGAATGTATTAAAGTCTATTTAAAAATGTCAAAGCCCAGATAGCAGACTTTCAAGTTAGTTAACCAAAGCCAAAGCCAAAAGCAATATTAAAGCCTAGATAAACCCGTGCAAGCATTTCAGAGCAATTAAAAGCATAGAAAAGCCAGTGCAAGCATTTTCAGTACAGTGAGTAACAGTTATTCTTGTTTACATGTATTTTATGTAATTGAGACATAATTTGCTTCTATATGCGTTCTTTGGACTTCAATAGACTTTTGTGAGTGAAGGCGAACACTGTGGTACAGGCGGTGCCCAGCTTAGCCGGATCTTACATCAGATCTATTAATGTGCATAAATTATTGCTATCTGTTTATTATTCTGCATATTATACAGCAAGCCTTGTTGAGCGTTTCTTTGTGCATTTCATAAGCATTTTACTTTACAACCAAGCAATTCCGATGCTCACCACTATCCCAAGCATTATGCGGGTAGCTAGCCCCACATCACAGATTGATCATCTGTCAGCGGTACCCCTAGTGGTGGAATCTCCTTTCTGCGTGAAATGTCTCAATTGCGCAAGCATTCATTCTAGGTATTAAGTAAGCAAGCAAGCAAGCAAGCATTACAACCTTTATAGGCACTTTCATTTTGCCACATATCATACATGCATCATGAATTTCTGTTAACTCACTAAGCAATTAGCTTACAGTTGCTACTCACAATTTTACAGGCAAAGGTAAAGAGCAAGCTGCTCCATCTACTTAGGTCTATTTTCTGATCAACTCAGAGGATTTTAGCTCACTATTCAGCTTGTGGTATTGTATTGAGCTGCCTTGGGATTTGGGTAGCTGCTTTATTTATATTATGATGTTTTAGCAACTTAGCAACGTACCTTGTAGCACGTGTTGTGCTTATGACTATAGTTACTTATTCCAGGGATTAAGCAAGCGTGATTAAAGCAAGGATGTGACACCCAGAAAGAAGTTCAGCTCTCTCATAGCACTCATCTCAAACTTTGACTTCATAACCTTCTCAAAATCTTTGCACATCTGTTCGTTTCTTGACCCGAAAATGATGTCATCAACGTACACTTGTACCAAGATAAAATCTTCTCCATTTCTCATCACGAATAATGAACTATCAATTCTTCCTTTTTCAAACCCGTTGTCCAAAAGATGAGTTGACAGCGTCTCATACCATGCCCTTGGTGCCTGATGTAATCCATAAAGAGCCTTATTGAGACGATACACTCTGGCGGGATACTTTGGATCAGTAAACCCGGGCGGTTGTTCGACGTACACCAGTTCCTTCACCTTGCCGTACAGGAATGCACTCTTTACATCTAACTGATAGACTTTAAATCCTTTGAAGGACGCGAAGGCCAGAAATAGACGAATTGCCTCGAGCCTTGCCACTGGTGCAAACACCTCGTTGTAATCGATTCCCTCTTCTTGGTTGAATCCCTTTACTACAAGTCTTGCCTTATTGCGAGTAACAATACCCCGATCATCTCTCTTGCACTTGAAAACTCATTTCGTTCCTATTGCAACTTCTCCTCGAGGTAGCGGCACTAACTCCCACACTTCAAGCTTTCTGAATTGTGACAATTCTTCTTGCATAGCTTCAACCCAAGAGTTATCTTTCAGTGCCATTTGCACATTCTTCGGCTTCACTTGCGAGATGAAACATGAGTAAAGACAAGTGTGAAAGGCCTCGGAGTCATTGATCATCGATAACAGTACTGTGTTATTACTCACACTACTCCTAGTTCTCACACCAGTATGCGGATTTCCTATGATGCTCTCAATCGGATGATCCTTGTTTATCCTCGATGTCTTAATCTCATCGACCCTAAGTATATCTCCTAAGTTTGATCCTATTTCACCTAACGGGGGAACGACCTCAGACGGTACATTTTCTCCTCATGATCACTGTCTTCGGAATTAGAAGTACTAGCCTGATTCTCGTTTGTAGGTAACTCAAGTTCATTCTCTGTTGGAGATCCACCTTCTGTCGTTGTAGGCTCAGAAGTTGATGGAATGCTTGTCTTTGGAAAACCTTGATTGTCGTCATTCAAGTTTAATGACAAGAATTCATCCTCCAATGTACCTGCATTTCCACTAACTGGTATGTTAAATGATTCAAACAATAAGTCATAATCAAATAACCACTCAGGACCTGTTTGGGGTTCATGTGAATAACTTGTAACATCAATGTTAAACACAATTTCTACTGTACCGTTTGTTTTGTTAAAAACCCTTTTGTTTGGTGTGTTAGGCACATAACCTAGGAAATATCCTTCGTCAGCCTTTTCACCAAACTTAGGTTGGTGTTTTGTTTTCAGTAAGGTACACGGTACCCCAAACGGTTCAAAGCCTGTTAAATTTGGTGGTCTTTTATTCAGAACTTCATAACAGGTTTTGTTCAGTGATTTGACAGTAAGGACCCGGTTTAAAACGTGACATGCGGTATTCACTGCCTCCCCCCAAAACATGGTAGGAAGCTTTGAATCCGAGAGCATGGTTCTTGCTGCCTCAATCAAAGCCCTGTTTTTCCATTCTGACATCCCATTTTGTTGTGGCTCAAATGGTGCACGATGCACTATGCCTTTGGATAGGTAATATACACCAATTACTGTGTTTTTAAACTCTATTCCATTATCACTCCTGATACGTTTTACCCTCGTCCCGTATGAGTTTTCGACTTGGTCTAAGAACCCGATCAACTTTCCAGCTGTTTCTTCCTTCGTACCTAATAAGAAAACCCATGAAAAACGTGAGTAATCATCAGTGATAACTAAACAATACCAACTACCACCTATACTCCTTTTGTTGATAGGTCCGAATAGATCCATATGCAACAAATCAAAAGTGGAAGCTATCGAGTTCTGAGTCTTTGACTTGTGTGACTTCTTGTGTTGTTTACCTTTCTTGCACGGTACACACTTGTCGTCAAACTGAAAACTCTTCATCAGGACACCTTGCACCAGACCATGTTTAGTGATGTAGTTCATTTTCCGTAGCTGCAAGTGTGCCATGCGTCTGTGCCATAAAATGGATTCTTACTCTGAAGCTTTGGATAGAAGACATATTGGTCCCATCGATGAATACGATTTATTCATGTCCATCATGTACAAATCATTCTTCCTTGGGGCTCTCATCAATATACACTCTTCAGGTACTTCAAATCCCGGTTTTAGCACTAACACCTCAGTATCAGTGAAAATTACTGAGTTCTTCTTATCACAGATTTGAGATACACTAATGAGATTGTGATCAAGTTTATCAACATGGTAAACTTGATCAAGTTTGATAGTCCCATTAGTGACCACTCCAGTACCAGTGATGTGTCCTCCTTTGTTCCCAGCGAATGATACGAATCCCCCGTTCCCTCCCTTGAAGTCTGTGAGCAGACTCCTTTCCCCAGTCATGTGCCTAGAGCAACCACTTTCGACGAACCACTTATTGTTTAGACCTGTAGTTATCTCTTACTCATGAAAGAGAAGAAGTTAGTTATCACGGGGAACCCAAGCCATGACTGACTTGGTAATACCATTCTCATCCACATAAGTGAACTCCTTCAAATACCCATCTCTCCTTTCAGGTGACTTGGGTGTTTGAGTGAGAACCTGTTGTGGTGCTGAGTGATTTAAATTCACTCTTGGCCTTTGGGTAGGCATTTGCTGTTGAGCCCTTGAATAGTTTCTATTATATGGCATTTCATATTGATATCCCTGGGCTCTACCTAGTGTCTGATGTCTTTGAGGAGTGTGAGACCTAACAGGAGTTTAAGTCCTTCTAGGTGTTGTACTCTTATAAGCTCGTTGAGGTCCTGACCTCGATTGATTAGGGACTCTATTCGGGGATTTAGTCCTAACCATTTCATTTGGTCTAACTGGCACCGGTATTTGTCTAATAGCAGTCTTGGGTGTAGCAGTCACAATCTTCTCAGTAGTTTGAGAACCACTTGTGCTAGAAACACTAGATACAGGTTTATGTTGTTCAGGCTTTCCAACAATAGGTCTAGACTCTGGTTTAGAGGGTGTAGACTCTACTTTCTTATATGGACAGTTAGACGCAACATGTCCCCTCTCATGGCATCCAAAGCAAGACATTTTATCAATCGACTTCTTATGAGTGCCCTTTGATTTTGGTGTCTCACTCGTGTCATGTTCTTTCTTTTCAACTATCGTGACTGCTTGCTCTTTCTGATTATTAACTTCAGGTTTAGCTTCTCCTAGAATTTTGTCACTAGAAGACTGCATAAACTTGACTTTCTTAATCATAGAGTTATGATTAGACACCTTAGTTGTTTTATCCTTATCAGATTCAGATACAGTTTCAGCTGCTACCTCTGACTCGACTGGTTTATCAGTTTTATCCTGAGGTTGAGGCACATAATTATCGTTGAAAGGTGGAGGACTCTCTTGATAACCTGAACCTACTGGTTTCTTAGATTGACGTTGAGCATCTAAGATTTTCCCTAGATTTAGTGAAGAGTTCCTAAACTTTTCTAACTTACTATTTACCTCTGCAACTTTAACTCTTAATTCAGCTAGCTCAACTTCCTTAATGGTAAGCTCTTTTGTTATAGCCGCAACATGCTCATACATAACTATAACATCTTGAGCATCTGCTTTCAGCTTATTCCTAAGATCTTCTTTAATATCTACGAGACTAGCATTGTCTGAATTTAATGATTCTATTTGAGCAGTTAGATTGTTATGTGTTTCTAGAACTAAGTTCAATCTATCATTGGAAGTAGCACATAAAACACATAAGTCGATCACGAAATGTAGAAAAGTTCAGAATTACCTTTTTGTGATCCGATTCCACGTTAGCCATCTGTGCGGCAAACTCCAGAATGGTCTGATTGTCTGACATCTCCACTAACACAGTACTTGTATCATTCTATTCGTTGTCCTCTGTTACTTCCTCTGCTTCGTCATCCCCAGTCTCTGTCACTTCAGCCATGAAGGCTCTAGCGTGCGACTCAGGATGAAACTCCAATCGTAAGTCTCATCAAGCTGTCTCTCAGATGATACGTTTGTTAACAGACCAGCGATGTTTGCTTGATTACCCGAACTACCAGACTGATATCTTCCCTGAGATTAATTCTGATAGTTTTCAACTTTGGTTCGTTGACATTCTCGAGCAAAGTGTCCTAATTCTTGGCAGATATAACACTTAACCTTGGATTTGTCGAACCCAATTTTACTTTTGCCTACATTCAGATTTCTGCCTGTTCGTTTCATGAACCTTTTGACCCGCTGAGTCACCATGGCCAGTTGCCATTAAAGGTCCGTTTCCTCCAAATCATCAGGATCCACCTCATCATAGTCCTCTTCCCATAATGCAGGATCATTAATTTTTCCTTCACAATTTCCATATGCTGCAACAAACGAAGCCAAAAGATTCAGATGAGTTTCGGCTGATTGTGCACTCATAGGCATCTTTGTGTATTGTTGAGAAGTAGATGCTGAGTGAGTCGGTTTATCTTCCGGTTTAGAATACCCTAAGAAAGCCCGACTGGTTGTTTCTTCTACATCCACTGGGATAGACGCTTCACCCGAGAAAAAGGCTGTAGCTGTTTTCAGTTCACTTGCGATAGAAGGTTTTGACTTTCCAAAATACATCTTTGGATCTTGGACTTGATCATATTCCCTTTTCTTCTTAAGTATCTGAAAGTTGTCAGCCCTCAGCGTTTCCAATAACTCCTTCTAGAGTAAGAGTTTCGAATTTCTCTTCATCATGCTTTATAAGCGCAGTGTACATTTCCCACTTCGCCGGTAAAGCATCAAGAAGTTTCTCTATCTTCTTAATTTCACGATACTCGACATCGTGATTATCCAGCTTTGTGTAAATGGTAGAATCTTGTAATTTTCTCATCCAGCTTTTCGGTTTTCAATGCTTTGAAAATTGCAAACTGCTGTTTTAGCATCTCTATCCTACCTTTACGAACCATTGGGTTTCCCTCACACCTCTTCTCGAGAGCATCCCGTAGCTCTTTAGAAGTACGATGATTCCATAAGGTGTGTAGAATCTCTTGAGGTAGTGCCATACGAATGATTGAAAATGCTCTGTTCTCAGCCTCATACAGTTTCTTGTCATCATCCTTTATTTTCTGATATGTCAAGACTCTCTGACGGCCCTCAAACTCTTTAGTAGGTGGAATGTATCCCTCATCGATACAGATCCACATTCGCATGTCGTTGAACCGCGCAAAATCAGCAAACCTATCCTTCAACCAGTAGTATTCTTCCAACCTCATCAGTTTTGGCGGAGAATTTGCCTTGCCAACCTCGTGGTCCATTTCGATAAACTTTTGCAAACTGGTCATCCTTCCTAAACTTTTTGTATTCGAACTTAGGTAATTTAATTTAAAATTAATTTAAAATAAACCCTTTCGAAGTTAGGTAAGTTCGAATTAGTTTAAAATTAAATAATTGTTTAAGTTCGAAATTAACAAATTCGAAGGACTGACAAGTTCGAGATTTCTGACAAATTTGAGATCTGACAAATTCGAATGCTAGCAAGTTCGAAACTCAGCCAAATTCGAATGAAACCATAAACAAGTTCGAGAGGAGCGCATTTTCTGACAAGTTCAAATTTTCTGACAGATTCGAATAAACCATAATACCCGCTATGTTTGAGCGCCGCAAGTTCGACAAACAGCCAAAAGTTCAATTTTTTTTAAGTTTTCAGTTTAAACCAAAGTTTTTTAGTGTTAAAAACTCTGATTTCTACTAAAATAGTGAACTAATGTGAACTTTTCACCGTTACCATGCTTGTATAACTCGAAAAACTGATTAAAAATGTGATTTTTCCGTCCAAAACGCCAAGAAACCAAGAATGTTGAATATGAACACGATGAACACCCTTATGGCTCTGATACCACTTGTAAGGTCACCTACCTACGGATCCAATCTTGACACGACGCCGTCCAACGAGTGCGGAATCCTCGTTAGCGGTTTGACGGTTCGATCACAGACACGAAACACGGAGACACACACGATGCAAGTTCGTAATCGCCCTGATGCTTAATTCTGCAAAAGTTGTTAATCAAAACTGATTAAACCCTAATTATAGGCATCAGATTCGAACTTGCCTTGGACAAGTTCGAGAAGGCCCAAGCCCACGAACTTGTCCACCATAATTTCGAATCAGGCCCTTGAACTTATTGTAGAACTTGTCTTTGAACTTGTTCTAGAACTTATGTTTGAACTTACCTTTGAACTTATGTTTGAACTTATGTTTGAACTTATTGTAAAACATTAATTACAACCAAGTTCAAACATATATACAATCAATATCAATATCAAACATGTATTAATATGCAATTACGAACAATTTGATATACAAAATATCATCTATACTTAGACTGCTATCGTCACACAGGAAGCATTAACAGACTCCCCCTTGACGATAGCTTCTAACTATATATATTTTGTCTAGGTACTATGTCTATACAAACTACTACCTGCATATAATCCCTGCTCTACACAAACTCTTACCACCTTTTGGAACTTCCTGCCTTCTGATCTCCAGCCTTCGTGAAAGAAAATCGGCTGATCATGAAGCTTTCTCAGGTCATCCTTGGATAAGTTAATCAGATGCAGTGTATCGTATACTTTCAAAATAGTATTTTGATCTAGATCCTCCATCACTGCTTCAGTCGTTTCATTGTCTACATACCACCACTTCATGTTTCTGAGTACATCCTATGGCATAGACTTCAACGGAACTTTCTTCAGACATCGGACTGGCTTGTAAACCATCCTAGCCCAAGGCTTGCCAGTGTGGGGATCTATTCTCGACTCATCTTCAACTCTTTTGCCTGACCTCGGCTTTATCCTTTCAAACTTTCCATACCTCCCTTCCCTTCTGATGTTTTTGCTATCACTTCAGCGTAGGGGTCGTCTCCCAAGTTAATAAGCTCCTTCCAGGCCAGTTCCTTCACTTCGCATTTGGGCAATGTATTAAAAACCTTTAAGGTTCTCCTCAAATACTGAAGCTCGTCTCTTCTTTTAAGAACAAATAGCTGCAGTTCCCTATCAAAGAACCAGCTTAGAATCCCTCCTGAGAGCTTTCTTGGACTTGGCAGCCTCATCCTTTTCTTTACTGCCAAGTCAGTCTTCTTCTCCTCCTTCCTGAACCATAGCCTCATCATTTCTTCTTTTGTTTGTTCCTTTTCAGCTACCTCAGATTCTGATTCATCCATATATGCTAAGTTAAGCTCATCTAGATCCATCACATTCTGATCATTATTTACATATTGTTCGGTGATAGCCTGCTTCGGGATAACTACTTCATCTACATCGTCATCCTCATCTTCAACAACTTCATCATCTGACTTCCAATCCACAACATCTTCTGGAATGAATTCTCCTTCTTCCAAATCTTCTTGATCAAAACCAAATTCGTCTTCATCATCAAGATCCATTAATGCTTCAATCATCTCATGTTCAGCATTCTTTGAAGCTTCAGCTTCACCTCCTTCTCCCATACTAGACTGACTAGGCTCCCCCTGAATGAGTGCTTGCTGAGCAGTCTTTTGAGAAAGATCTGCTAGCTCACCTTCTCTTTGGGCATCTGGATCATTGCCTTCGTCATCTCCTCTCCTTACTTTCAACTGATCCTCCTTGCAACTAATCTCCCCCTGAGCTCGTAGATCTTTCAATATTTGCTCAACGAGAGTCTTCATTGTCCTCAGCTCAGATTGTTGATTAGCCACAGTTGTCCTTAATTCGGCATTTTCTTGATCTAATCTTGCATTATGCTGCTGTAGCTCTTTCACAGCTGTTGAAAGTTGGTAAATCTGGACTGTTCGGAAGTCCACCTTTCCTTTCACCTCAGTGAACCGCTGATTTTCTGTGAACGAAATCGAAGTTGATAGAATAGAGGAGGATGTTGATGGAGTTGTGGTTGGTGATGGGGAAGCAGCTGGTATCACAGTTGGGGAAGTTGAGGTGGATGGAGCTCCCTCTATAAACCTATGCCTTCTCGCCCTATGCCTAGGAACGAGTGGAACTTCTTCTTCTTCTTCAGGTCACCTACCTACGGATCCAATCTTAACGCGACGCCGTCCAACGAGTGTGGAATTTTTTTTATCGGTTTGACGGATCTATGACACACACGAAACACGGAGACACACACGATGATGGATGTAAACTCGAATGTCCGCACATGTGATTCTCTCCAAGAACACACCTAAACGTCTCTGCAAGTTCGTAATCGCCCTGATGATTAATTCTGCAAAAGTTGTTAATCAAATCTGATTAAACCTTAATTATAGGCATCAGATTCGAATTGCCTTGGACAAGTTCGAGAAGGCCCAAGCCCACGAACTTGTCCACCATAAGTTCGAATCAGGCCTTTGAACTTATTGTAGAACTTGTCTTTGAACTTGTTCTAGAACTTATGTTTGAACTTACCTTTGAACTTATGTTTGAACTTATCTTTGAACTTATGTTTGAACTTATTGTAAAACATCAATTACAACCAAGTTCAAACATATATACAATCAATATCAATATCAAACATATAACAAACATATATCAAACATGTATTAATATGCAATTACGAACAATTTGATATACAAAATATCATCTATACTTAGACTGCTATCGTCACACAGGATGCACTAACATAGTTTCTCATCTCAAGTCTATAGTTTTTCCATCTCGAGTCTATTGTGTTTCATCACAAGTCCATTACTAACAGGCCCGAAGCTCAAAGACAAAAGCCCAAGTTTCTAAACCAAAGGCCCAAGAGTTCAAGTTCATATTTCACAAGTTTTGGAATAATAATTTTTTTTTCCAACTGAATTTGGGTTTACATTTCATCATTCAAGGCTCGTTCAAGAAGGTTTGACTTTTTGACCTTTAGTGTTGACTTAATTCAATCTAGTTTGAGTTTGATCTAGCTTGATTTAAGTTGACAAATATTGACATTTTTTTGAAGTTTGACTTTAGTTGACTTTGACTAAGTTTAACTTTGACTTTTAGGTTTGACTTTCATTTTCTTAGGGTCAATTTATATTGTTTCCTTTATTTTTCGATTCAGAGTTTATTATTTCACTGATATATCATTCTAACTTTGAATTTTGCTTGTGCAGGTCAATTCTTGACATTTAGAGCTCAGTTTAAAATTTTGAATATCATTTTGAGCTTAATCGTTTGATTTTTTTTATTAAATCTAACACGTCAAATTTCTTGTGCAGATAGTATGGCTTCGGATGTGACCCTCGCTGAATATCAAGCCTTAATTGCAAGAGCTAAAGATGTTGAGTAAAGTTCAAGAATAACTAGACTGTGTTGATTCTGTTTAATGTAGAAAAATTTCATGTGAACAGAAATGTTAAATACTTGACCGAGAAGAATTCTGAGTAGTTAAAACAAATTCAAAATTTTCAAAACAGCTCAACCATTGTAATCAAATTTTAGAGTTATTGCTAACTTACTGAGTCTGATTGTCTTCTGACGCAAACGATTTCTGAAATGACTCAAGCTAGAAGTTAATCTTTTGAAATTAAAGATTGATAGATATAAAGATAAATAAAAAAGGGTTGAATTCTGAAAAATAAGAGCTTAATGTCAAATATCTTACTTGATGAAGAAATTGTAGGATTCTGAACGTAAGAATTGTTTGAATGCTGAAAAAGTCAAGCATCTTTTATCAAATAATTTCTGTTTATCTAAGAAGATAAATGACCTAAAGATGGATATTTTGAAAAATTAATCAAAGAAATGAAACTTCTTTGTTGAATAACTCTGAGGAAATTAAAACTCTTCAAGACAAAATTTCAAATCTTGAGAAAGAGTTAACTGAAAAAGTTCCAATCTGAAGCTCAAGTATCTATTAAAGAAAAACAAAGATAAAGTGTCAAGTTTTACTATGGTGAAACTTCAAAATCAAAATTTACAAAAGTTTCTGACAATACTAATTATTCATCTCTGAAGATATCTTCCAAGAATAATAATAAGTATTATCAGAAACAGGTCAGCACTGGATAAATTTTTAAAGAAACTCATTCAAATAATTCTATTTGTTTTGATTCTCATATCTTTGTCAAATCAGATAAGAATTTCACTATAAAAAAAATGAAGTTAATTTCTTATTTTAATTGTGAAGAATTGAAAATTGTCCAAAATTGGGTACCTAAACCCAAAATGTAATGGGTACCCAAATCTGTAATGAAGTGGGTACCTGAATCATCTAATCTACCAGGATCCAAAATGTAATGGATACCAAAGGGCACTTGATTTTTATACTTGTAGGTGAAATGGTTTCCAAATCATTTCAGATTGAAACCCATAATTAGTCAAATGGTTTCTAGTTAATTCAGACTAGAACCCGATC
Source organism: Centrapalus pauciflorus (assembly GCA_020465985.1). NCBI lineage: Eukaryota > Viridiplantae > Streptophyta > Magnoliopsida > Asterales > Asteraceae > Centrapalus > Centrapalus pauciflorus. The sequence goes on along the minus strand of JAANYP010007783.1, from coordinate 168,148 downwards.
TTCTTTTTGGAATTGATTTTGAAACATATCAGTTTGAAACCCGCATTTCATGATAATGGCTTCTGTGCACATTAGTACAGAACCCGAGCTTCCGCGACAGTGAAATTCTAGACCTTATTTCTTTATCAGTTCAACACAGAGCTTGCCATGATACATAGGGAGTTTGAATTTTTTTTTTATTAGTTCATTCTTCAGTTGACTGATTCTTTGCTTATTTGCTGGTGGAATTTCATTTATACTATGATCATGACATTTTTTTTAAAGTTGTGTGTATTTTTTAAAAGACATAGTTTTATGCACACATAAAGTGATTTTCTAGTGAAAAACAAGTGTTTCTACACACTAGATTTTTTTTAGCTAATTTCTGAGCTAAAAAGAAACATATTTCATAAGTTCCTGATCTCTGAGACAAATCACTAAGGCTAATTCGTCTAGTTTTGTGATTTGCATAATCTATTGTCTTCTAAGATTCTCTTCATATTTTGATTCCCCATCTATTTCTGATTCTCATAATTCATATCATTCTTGATTCTCCCATTATGAATTCTATGTTCATTTCAGATTTTATGAATTCCTTCATTCTTTATGAAGTCTCCCATATTCCCCAAGTGCATATTCGTTCATGAAAATCTGATTCATTCCAAATCATATATCAGATTTTTATTTCATTCTGAATTCTCTCGCCTCCCCATTCCTCAAGACTCATTATATCATCTTCTGATATACCTCATGAGCTTATAAATTGAGCTTCAATGATATAATTTTCTTGATAATCTGTTGACTTTGATTATGCACCAAACTGAGTGATTAGACATATATATCGCTTCTATGGTCTAACTAGAACCGGAAGACCTACCCAAAGAGCAAACCAACTTTAGTTTATGTGGGTGAGGGTTCTTAGGTCATTTAGTTAAGAAGGGTCAGTTATCACGGGATGCTGACAGGGTCGAGCATATGTAAAATGTAAATGAGATGGGTATATTGAAAGGAGATGGTGGTGCATTAGATCATGCTTTCACTATAAAGCTGACTGAAATTTTTCATACCAAAGTGAGTCGGAGGGAGCTAATTTGAAAAATGCTTATAGCTGAGAGTTGAAAAAGGATTTAAAGAAAAGATAATCCTTCCTACACTGTGTCGACTGGGTAAACCACATAATCTATCAAACCCTAGGTGACTTGATATTGAAAAAGACATTATGGAGCCAGTGGCGCAAGCTCTTATCCCCACCAGCTACTCAGTTGTCTCATAAAAGACTTCTGTTTCATATGTCATGAAGATTATTGCACATTTCTATCGATATATCATTTTGATATTTTTGATATTGAAACAAGGAAGACAAAAGCTTCGGTCTCTGACTTTATTTAATGCACATTGAGTCTAGAGCCAAATTTCATAATTGGACACTCTGAGTCAACAATCCATGGACTATAAAACTCTTGTCCAAAATGACATAGCCAGAACAAATATGAGTGATACTTACTGATAAGTATTTCACAATTTATTATTTGGAAAACCTATGAGTGTCAACATCAAACAACATTGAAAATAGGTCACATAAGATTTTATTTATTCTATTGTGCAAACAGGATTCTACGAAAACCTGGTGGTTACTAGTTTGAAATTTCTCTTTTTGGCAAGGATGTAAGTTTTTTAGGAGGAGAGAAGTTTGTATTTTTTTTTTTTTTTTGTCAGGGGAGAGTATTACAATTTGTAGGCGGAGAGTGAATTTTTTTAGCGTAAATTTTGATGCAATTTTTGTTTCAGGGTGAGTGCTATTTGTTCTGAAGTTGAATGTATTCTTTTCTTCTTTTGAGTTTGACTGTATTTTTCTATTGAAAGCTGTTTTGTTGTCTATGAAATTCTTGTGCATGATGATCTTCGTCTATATGATCATCAAGAGGGGGAGAAATGATTATTATTAGAGACACAAAATTCAAGACAATTAGTTTGTTCAATCAGTTGAGGAGAAGATCATAGAAGAACAAAAAAAATCATATCAAAGGTACTAAAGAGTTTCCTGAGATAGTTTTTAAAGATGAATTGTTGATTTACAAAATGAAGGGGGAGAATATAAGAATTTGTGTTTCAAGGGGGAGTATATTCTTATCAGAGAAGAGAGGATCGGAGGATGAAAGTTTTTAAAGATCAAAAAGACATTGAAGAAGAAATTTTATTTCAAGACTCAGGGAAGAAGAGAAAAGCAAAGCTCTAAAGAATATTTCTGAAGCATTGAAGATTAAAGATATGAAGATTTTTTTTTTGTTTTCGTTATTGTAAAGTTTTTGGATTGCACACAATTGTAGTATTGTCTTTCACCTCAAAGGGGGAGATTGTTGAGTACTAAGTATAGAGGTGAAAAACAATAAGAAAAAGAGTTCAAGGATTATTCATATAATTAGATGTAAGATTAGAATTTAGGTATAAATATAATTTTCAAGGTAAAATTCTATTAACTCTGGTAAGCAGATGTGTGTGTACTCAAAGGTGTAAAGTGAGAAATTCTTCAATCCATTTCAAGATTTATTCCAAATGTTTATGATCCATTTAGATCATTGTCTATCACTTAGCAGACACTTTACCGTCCACACTAACAAAAGATGTCAGTTGGCAGGGCCTAAAATAAGTATTCAGCTTTGAGATCCACAGTTTCTCTCTCTCTCTCTCTCTCTCTCTCTCTCTCTCTCTTTGTCATCTTGTGGACCTCTGGGTGCTTTAGAGGCAGCGATAGGAGGAACAGATGTGGAAATAACATGTAATTCAAAGTAGAACAGAGCTGGTCCTTCCTAGATGGAGTGGATCATAAGCTGCCCCATTGGTTGCACGCTCACAAATTTCAGGAACCGTTTCTTCCACTGTTCATACTCATCTGGATAGAGAATAAATGGTGTATTCTCATAGCCCAGAACTAAAGGTTCTCTAGACATGATTGAAGAGTACTGAGTGTAGTTCAAAAAATGATCGTGGATCCAAAGTTGATGAACAGATCCGAAATTTGGATGATCTGAAGAAGTTCGGATGACGTGTGGATCCGAAGTTCGGGTGATCAGAAGTTCGTGTGGCCTAAAGTTCGGATGTAATGAAGTCTGAAGTTGATAAACAGATGCGAAGTTTGGATGTTTATGATTGTAGTAAATGAATTCCCAACAGTAATCAGCACTTGTATAATGATTTCAGCATTATTCTATGCAAACAGAATAATAATACTCAATGATTGCAAGAATAAAGAAGAACAAAATGTCAGAGAGAAATTGCAAAATGCGGCGGCTGCAATTAGAATAATTCGTTTGTCTGTGTGGGAAGCCCTGGGTGAGGTTTCCCTTACATCATTTAATTTGACTTTCCAAGATTTACAATCTAGCCCCTCAACTTCTAAACTAGAATTACAAGCGAATTGAAAGACAATAAATAAATTTCAAGGAAATAAACTAACTAACTATTACAAAATAAATTCCACAAGATCGAAATTTAATATCTAACAATCTCCCCCTTTTCGATCATTGTGGATGAACACGAGCATGATCAGTTGATCTTTGAGTCCAAGGACGACGGCGAACCGTCGAGTCACTTGCCTGATGTGTAGCCTTTCGTTCAACAGTTCTATGCCACTGAGCATGTCTTGAATGTCCTTCGGTTTTCGTTTAAGTTCTGAGATAGTTTGAGCATCGTCTTCTTGAAGTCTCTTGGTGAGTTCGGCTCTAACAAATCTGAGAGTACCATCAGAATAGCAAGGCAGGTCTTCTACACGCATGAACCTATTCTGCCCTTTCTGATTCAAAAAGATGATTCCCGGTTGCCCCCCCCCCCCCCCCCCCAATCAAGACTTTGTAAGCTGGATAACGGTATTGAAGAATAATATCTTGTTCTAGGGCTTTTAGACCAACTTTAACCAAAGCGCTCTCAATCGCCATTTGGAAATCCCTTAAGCACATAATTATAGAGCGACGCTTCATGCTTTTGGTAAGGGCGGCAACCGTTATGACGTGAGTTAATCGTGTCTTGATTCTGTTCTTCAGTTTATCATGCAGAAACTCAACATCGTCTATGTTCACAAAGTCTAGGTCATTTTCATGTAGTAGTTTCAGCTCCGTCTTCTCGAAGAACTTCAAATGCAAGAGTAAACACTCGATCTCTCTTGTACATATGAATCCTATTAAGCTTTATAATCTTTGATTTTGACCAGTATTCAGCCTTAGGTCTTTTCTCCCTAAGCATCATCTGATTTTACTCTGCCTGTTCAGCTCTAGATGCATCGGTTAGAACCATTAGTAGACGTCTGCTGAATGACCCAGACTTCTATCTGAACACCATTTTGAACCTTTCTTCAAGAAAGGGATTCTAAAACTCATTTGCGGGGAATTTTCTCAGAAATTCTATCAGGCCTTGAACTGGGGTTCTTCTAGCTCGGCACAAGGGGCTTCAAGTAGCTTCAAAAATATCCCCCTACGTTCTTGCCTTAGCTCTTCTTTTAAATCCTCGGACAAATACTATACCCCACCTTTGAATACCAATTACCCCAATATAGATCATTTTCATCGTGGATTGGAGTCACTTCAGGACTAACATCAAAGCAATCAACGGTTCTAGGGCCTGTCCTGGGTTTGGGGTTGGGGTATTGTTTGGACTGTGGGAGAACTTTGGACTGGTGGGGTTTCTTTGGGAGTAGGGGAGGTAGCTTGGATAGAAGATGAGATTTCAACACTTGTTGAGGCACGTGGGGTGGGGAATTTAAGAATTCAAAGGATGATGATGATTTCTGTGGAGACTTAGGTTCAAGCTTGGGAATTATCGAAGGATAGTCTTGGTCAGTATCAGAGTCTGTATCAGACACTAATATGACCTCGACCTTTTCAAAAATTCTATCAAACTCCGCCATTGCCGAAAGTGGATCTAAAAGAGCCTGGCTTTCAAAAATATGTTCATCTTCAATCATTTCCTAAGCCTCAGATGCCTTTTCCAAAAACCCTTGCTCTGATCCCTCTGCTTCTGCTCCCCCTACATTTAGCATCTGGCCCTCAAACTGAACCCTTTGGCGTTTCTCCAACTCATGGCAATCAGGGTCTTCCTGATCGTCATGTTTTCTTTTTAGGGATTTAGCCTGAGGGCGACATTGAAGTTCAGTGACCGCTGATTCCGGCGGTCCATTCTGCTATTCAGCTGCTCCTGGACATGAAGGATAAGACGAGTAAGGTTGTCCATTTTTCGAAGAGCTCGGTTATCTGTGATTGGACTGAGCGGGTACCTGGTGGCGGCTGTTCCTCAGAGGCAACACCCTTACCCTTGAGAAATGATGACAGAGCGGTGTGTCGCTCCTCGGAAGCTTCCTTATGGGCATCCAGGTCAGCCCGGGTAACACAACCAGCAGCATGAAGAGCCGCTGTTAGCATCTCGAGAGATATCTCGGGATGGCCTGGTGTTGATGGCATTTGTTTGTCAACACCAGGTCTTCCTTCCATCATCTCTGGATCCACTGCGGTACGCTCAAATCCGGAAGTTTGTGGAGCCACCACGAAGTCGGCTTGTTCAGGAAAGGACACCACGGAGGCGTCATGCGTTGTGTATGGGGGTATGGTGTGAGCTGTGGGCAAAAGAACGATGGTCACCGGGGGCGATAAGTGACATGCTTCAACACCACCTCTCTCCGAGTGAAAGGGTGATGGAGTATGTGCAGACTCCCCGTGGAATGAAATGGTTTCCCGTTGAGGGGAAACCAAGTGGATGGTGGTGGTAAGTTCGACCACTGGACTGGTCGTCTTATCGTGGGTAGTCCGGCTGATAGGGCTTAGAACACCCTCAGATGCAGCACCCTCATCCCTCAATTGGACAAACACGGTCCATTCTGAGTCAACCGCCTCTTCCTGCTCACCCTCAACTCCCACCCTCACAACAGACAGATCCCGCTCACCCGTACCAAAAATATTTTCAACTGCAGCCTCTACTCCCTCGAGCTCACTCAAATGCTCCTCTCCTTCGGACTGGTTAGGCTCAGTCGGATCTGACTGAGCCTCATCCAGATATATTACCCTCATATAGTCACGTACCCTTTTTGTTTGAACGGCTTGATGAAGCAGCGATAACGGAATGTCCATTACCGCAACATTGGCAGTGGCCATTGGGATCTTGATTCGTTGAAGCGAGGTGGTGAAGTAGACATCAGCCTCGGGACGTTCTTGTATTTCCTCGTCCTGATCCATGGCAAATTGTATGATGAGTTGTAGAAACCTTTGGAATGGAATGTATTTTCGTCCTCTTCTGGTTTGTTTCTCTAGACCCTCTCTCTTTAATTCTTCGAAGATGAATGCCGCATAGTCATAATGACAATCGTATGCAAAGGCGGCAAACATCGCGAGTACTTGGATAGATGCAGAGTCATGTCCTGAATGTTTGCCTGTGAAACACTTGTTTATGATATCATACAGGACTCTCCAGTGAGATTGGAGGTGCTTTGTCTAGAATTCTGATGGCCTTGGGAGTTGGCCATCATATCCTAGGGTCTGGATTTCTTGCAGGGTTTGGATCGGAGAAGGAATGGGGGCAAAGGCATATTTGGAGACAGAGTGATTTTCGGAGGGTAGACGGAGAATATGGCGAATGGCTTCTTGGGTGATTTAAATGGGAACGGAGTCGATTGTAGTGGTGAAGTGGGGTTCAACATCAGATATGAAAGTTAGGTGATGCCAAAACTGTTGAAGGTAGATGGATGGTACGGAAATGGCGGTGGTTAGGGCGTAGAAAATGGGGTGGCCTTTGAGAATATCAAAAGTGATATCCTCGGCTTCGTGGCGAAGGGTAGAAATGTCAAGCTGCAGTTGTGAGGGGCAAACTCAACAAACTTGGAAGACGTAAGAAGAGATTCTTCGGGTAGTTGGCCATTGTTATTTGGTAGCAGAGAATGCAGAAGGGTTAAGATGATTTGCAGATCCATGAGTCCTGTAAACATGCAGTAGTGTTAGTATATCAGACTGAAAAGAATGAGTCATTAATACTAAGTCTTAGATAAGCGTGAATTTGAAACTGTCTATCGTGTTTACAGCAACAGGTCTTTTATCAGAAGAATGTAAATTCTACTTAATAATGTCCAAAGTCAATCGTTAAGAGACCAATGTTAGAATAGACATTTTCACTCAAACGCTTATCCTAACTCTAATGAATGGTGCATAGGACATGGAATATTTTTGTGATTTTTGAATTTTTTTGTCAAAATGCAAAAATGAAAAGAATTTCGGATGGGCCAAAATTCGGATGAATTGTGATCCGAATTCGGTTCATGGGAAATTCGGATGAAATGATCCGAAATTCTGGTGGGATAGAAATTCGGATGAAAATGATGCATGAAAATTAAGTATGAAAATACATATGGGTGAACCAAAATTCGGATGGGGACCGAATTCGGATGGGAACCTAATTCGGATTGGGGCAAAATTCGGATGGGGACCGAAATTCGGATGGATCGAATTCTGGTGATGGTGAAAAAGGTAAATACTTAGAAAAATTAACATGAATGAAAAATTCGGATAAGAATCGAATTCGGATGGACCCGATTCGGATGGACTGAGATAAGAACTTAGTTGGATTAAATATACAGGCCATCCGAATTTCGGATGGTCCGAAATTCGGTTGAAACATATAAGATACTTGAATATTTTCGAAGTGTTGTCTATTAATCCGAAATTTGGATGGGTCCATAAATGTGAACATTAAAAAACTGAAAAATTTCTTAAGTGTGGCTCATCCGAATTTCAGATGGTTCAAACTTCGGATGGTCCGAATTGAGGACTTAGCCAAATTTCAGCAGTTTATGAGTTCATGCACATGCAACATGAACAGTTCTAAATTGTCATAAAAATGCATGAAAATGCAGATCCTAATGCAAAAATATGTAACGAACATTTTATATAACTACACTATGTTAAAATGAACAGATTAAACTACCTAAAAATGCTAAAAACCGAATGTAAAAACCCTTAAAAATTTGAAAATTAAAAACACTAAATAAGTTGTTATAAACTGAAATAAAAGGAGAAAAGGGATACCTGATGATGCAAAAGCAAGAAAATGCAATAAAAATGAAGAAAATCGGTTGGTTTTTGAGCTTGAGAGCTTGAAAATGGTTGATAATGGCGGTGGGTATACGACGATTTGGGAGAGAAGAAGAAGATAAATATCTTAATGAAGAAGAAAACCGAAATCCCGCCTATTTAAATACGCGGGTCGGGTCGGGTGACACTTAAATCCGCGCGTTTTGTTTAACATTGGGCCAACCGGTTTTTACACAATTAATCAATATGGGCTTATAAAAAATTGGAACTAAAGATTAAACATAAACATTTAGCCCAATTAAAAATCTTTTTGAATTTTCTGAATTTAGACTAAGGCAAAGATGAATAAAATTAAAAAAAATAGGAACTAAGAAAAATATTTTTGATTTTCTTTAAACTTTTCTAAGATATAAAATTAAATTAAGACACCAACAAAATAAAATCTTTTCGACTTTTTGGAAAATTAAGAAGCTAAATAAAACGTAAAACACTTTTTTGTATTTTTCTGAAAGGTTACTTAACATAAAATTAAAATTAATACAACCTAAGACGTAAAATTTTAGAAAATTAAGAACTAAGATTACATAAACTAACATCCTGAAAATACTCCCCCTCAATTAAACACATCCTTTCTGATCTACACTTTAGAACCTTTTAAACCTTTGAGATATAGACAAACCTAAATATATTAGCGTCCCACTCAATTATGAACAATTCACATAGCAAATTTCAGGATCATTAATCATTAAAGATGTACATAGATAAAGAAATTTTGAATTTAATTTTGTGACACAACCTTTAAATTTAAATAACAGACATTTTCTAAAATAAAGGAATTTCAAACACGTAAGTTTGGAATAGAATTATTTTAGAAAATGTCTGAAATTTAACTAGAAGGTGGATTCAACATGCCGATATGAGATACTAAAAACTTAAAACGAGGTTCGTCTAAAGCTTTAGTAAAAATAACAGCAAGTTGATGTTCTGTGCCTACAAAATACAATTCAATTGTTCCCTTTTCTACGTGATCTTTAATGAAATTATAACTAATATCTATATGTTTTGTTCGTGAGTGTTGCACGGGATTGCAAGAAATAGCAATCACACTTCTAGAATCACAATAGATTGGGATATTGGTGAGTGAGAACCCATAATCACGTAACTGTGTTCTCATCCACAGCACTTGAGAGCAACAACTTGCGGCTGGTACATACTCAGCTTCTGCTGTGGATGTTGAAACACAATTATGCTTTTTGGAGGACCAACTCACTGGTCTGTCTCCCAAAAACTGTATTCCGCCACATGTGCTCTTCCTATCAACTCTACAACCTGCAAAATCAGCATCTGAAAAGGCAGTAAGATCAAAGTTGGTTCCCTTTGGACATTAGAGACCAAGATCGGGTGTACCCTTAAGATAACAAAAAATGCATTTTACCGCAGTTAGGTGTGATTCTTTTGGGTCGGCCTGAAAACAAGCACAAAGACATGTTGAAAACATTATATCTGGTCTACTAGCCGTAAGATACACTAAGGATCCAATCATTCCTTTGTAAGTTGTAGTGTCGACACTTTTCCCAGCAGGATCACTGTCTAACTTACAGTTTGAAGCCATGGGAGTTGCGATACTCGTGCAAGAGACTAACTTATACTTCTTGAGAATGTCAAGAGTATATTTCGACTAGTTCACAAAAATCCCATTTTCAAGTTGTTTTGACTTGTAATCCGAGGAAAAATATTCATTTCCCCCATCATACTCATCTCGAACCTGGACTCCATTAGGGATGAGAAATCCTTACAAAAATTACTGTCAGTAGATCCAAATATAATATCGTCGACATATATTTGGACTAGCATTATGTGTTGGCCTTCCCTTTTTGTGAACAATGTTGTGTCCAACACACCTTTGCTGAAACCAGCGGAGATAAGAAAGTTGGAAAGACTATCATACCATGATCGAGGTGCTTGTTTCAAACGATTGAGGGCTTTGTCTAGCACATAAACATGGTCAGGTTTATGTGCATCAATAAATCCTTGTGGTTTTTCAACGTACACCTCTTCGTTGAGTTCACCGTTCAGTAAGGCTGTCTTGACGTCCATCTGGTACACTTTGAAATCTTTGTGTGCCGCGTACGCCAAGAAGATTCTGATCGCTTCTATCCGTGCAACTAGAGCGAAGGTCTCGTCATAATCTATGCCTTCTTGCTGTCGGTAGCCTTTGGAGACAAGTCTTGCTTTATTCCTTACCAGGATGCCGTTTTCATCTCGTTTGTTCTTAAAAATCCACTTTTTCCGATTATTATTCGGTCTTTGGGTTTGGGAACTAAACGCCATACTCTGAGTTGTTCAAATTGGTTGAGTTCGTCTTGCATTTCCACAATCCAGTCAGGGTCTTTCAAGGCTTCATCCACACGAGCATGCTCTATCATAGTAAGGAATGACGCAAAGAGACATTCATTAGCAGATGCGCTTCGAGTTTGGACACCGGTAGAGAGATCACCAATGATTTGTTCGGTTGGGTGATTTCGGGTCCATTTTTCTCGTGTAGAAGGGGTGAACGAGATGGAAGCTCAGTGGTGAGTGTGAAAATGGATGATGAGTCATGGTCGATGGTTTCGAATGAAGGTACCAATGGTTCCGGTTCGGTTGCTGCTTGATCAGATAAAGGGATAATGTTTGGCATTATGTGTGAGGGCATTTCATGAGTAGATTCTACTTGAGATGTATCAGTGGATGAAGTAGATGGTAGAGGATATACTCGGTAGGTGAATCAGATGGAGTTTGTTGCGCAGTTGAATCATTGGATGTGTTCACTACAGAAGAAGAAACATCAGAAGGAGAAAAAGAAGTAGACTGAGAAGAGTCTACAGGCATTGGTGTAATGCGTGGTCCTGATTGGTCAACTTCGGCTGTCAGTTCAGCCATTTCATCGAATGCGACATGCACACTCTCATTGACTGTTCTTGTGCGAGTGTTGTATGTGCAATATGCCTTTGAGTTGGATGAATATCCAATGAAGATCGCTTCATCCGCCTTCTCGTTGAATTTCCAGATGTTGTCCTTGTCATTAAGCATGTAGCACCTGCAACCAAATACACGTATGTACTTGACAAAAGGAACTTTATTCAGAAAGAGATGGTATAGAGTTTTATTGAAGCGCTTATGGATTATGGAGTGACTCTGCGTGTAGCAAGCTGTTGACACAGCTTCGGGCCACAAGAACGGAGATAGCTTTGAATATGTCAGCATTGTGCAAGCAGCTTCCACAAGGGTACGATTACGCCTTTCCACGACTCCATTTTGTTGAGGTGTTCTAGCAGCAGAAAACTGATGATGAATACCTTTGGATCGAAGGAAGCTCTCTACTACCGAGTTCTTGAATTCTGTGCCGTTGTCAGATCGGATTGATTGAACAGACAGCTGCTGCTGGGTTTCGACACACTTAATAAAATCTATGATCTCTTGAGCTGTCTCATCCTTGGATCGCAAGAACTTGACCCAGGTATATCGTGAATAGTCATCGACGATAACCAACACGTACCGCTTCCCATTTGTGCTTTGTGTTCGCATGGGACCGCATAAATCCTGTGACGTAACTCCAACACTCTCTTAGAAGAAGGTTCGGGTTTTGTCTTGTGAGATGATCTTTTCATTTTTCCTTTCTCACATTGTTAGTGCACCCTGTGTGACGATAGCAGTCTAAGTATAGATAGTCTTTTGGAATAGATCAGGCTTTGCAAATACAAGTTATATATGTTTGATCTTGTTTGTGTTTGATGTTTACTTAAGTTCAAACATAAGTTCAAAGATAAGTTCAAACATAAGTTCAAACATAAGTTCAAAGATAAGTTCAAACATAAGTACAAGAACAACTTCAAAGATAAGTTCAAGACTAGGGTTTGAACTTAGTGGAGCAAAGTTCGAAGTAGTAGTGGACAAGTTCGTGAGCTTGGGCCTAAACGAACTTGTCTAAGCTAAGTTCGAAGTTAACCTCTATAATTAAGAGTTAATCCGTTTGATTAAAGGATTTTGCAGAAATTAGCATTCCGAGCTCGTATAGTGCACGTACGAACTTGTGAGATTTCAGAGAGTCGTTTCGGAGAAATACACGTGTCGGGTCGTTCGTCGTAACATCTATCATAGTGTTCGTCTCCGGGTTTCCGTGTGTATGATCGATCCGTTAAACCTCTAACGATGATTCCGCACTCATTGGAAGGTGTCGCATTAAGATCAGATCCGTAGGTAGGTGACCTTACAAGTGGTATCAGAGCCATAAAGAGTGTTCATCATGTTCATACGAATGTTCTTGGTTACTTGACGTTCTTACCGGAAAAATCACGTTTTCTAAGTTTTTCTGAGTTCTACAAGCAAAGTAACGGGGAAAAATTCACATTAGTTCAATTTTTTCAATCGAAATCTGTGTTTTTAATCTTAAAAACATTGGTTTAATCTGAAATATTGAAAAAATCAAATTTTTCACCGTTTCTCAAACTCGCGGCGCTCGAACTTAAGGGGGTATTAGGGTTCTTCGAACTTGTCAGAATACGCTCCTCTCGAAGTTATTTTAGGGCTTCATTCGAATTTAACTGGGTTTCGAAGTTGTCAAATTCGAACTTGTCAGATTCGAAGTTGTCAGAAAAATTAGGGTTTCTTCGAACTTACCTGAAGTTCGAACTTGTCAGAGTTTTTAGGGTTTTCATGAACTTACCTCATTCGAACTTGTTGCGTTCGAACTTAACACAAATTCGAATTTAATTTACAAAACGAATTAAAATTTAAATTATTCGAACTTGCATAAGTTCGAAAGGTTTACTTTAAATTAATTTTTAAAATTTAATTGTTTAAGTCCGAAAACAAAAGGTTAGATAGAATGTCAAGTTTGCAAAAATTCCTAGAAATGGACCACGACGTCGGCAAAGCACATTCTCCGCCAAAGCTGATAAAACTGAAGGATTACTATTGGTGGAAAGATTCACTTTAACGACATGCGTATGTGGATATGCATCGATGAGGGATATATTCCTCCTACGCAAGAGCTTGAAGGCCGACAAAGAGTCTTAACTTATCAGAACATGAAAGATGATGACAAGAAACTTTATGAGGCCGAGAACCGAGCATTCTCAATTATACGAATGACATTACCTCAGGAAATACTTCACACATTGAGGAATCATAGGACTTCTAAAGAGCTATGGGATGCTCTAGAGAAGAGGTGTGAGGGAAATCCAAGGGTACGCAAGGTTAGAATTGAGATGCTGAAGCAGCAATTTGCTATCTTCAAGGCGCTGAAGAATGAGACGTTAGATGAGACAATCACTGGATTCTATCATCTGTTAACTGAACTTGAAAATCACAATGTCGAGTATCATGAGACTGAGAAGATAGAAAAACTTCTAGATGCTTTATCGGCAAACTGGGAGATGTACACAGCATCAATAAACCATGATGAAGAGAAGTTTGACACTCTCACTCTTGAAGGAGTTATTGAAACGCTGAGGGCATACAACTTCAAGTTACAGAAGAAAGAATGGGAATTTGAACAGGTTCAAGATCCAGAGATGTACTTTGGAAAATCAAAACCGTCAATTGCTAGTGAACTGAAGTCAGGGGCCACAGAATACTTCTCGGGAGAAGAATCCATTCCAGTTGAGAAAGAAGAGTCTAGTAGCAGGGCATTCTTAGGGTTTTCCAAACCAGAAGAAAAACCAAATCATTCTGCGTCTACGTCACAAGGATATACAAAGATGCCGATGAGCGCAAAATCAGCTGCAGATCATCTAAATCTTCTAGCTTCATTTGTCGCAGCGTACGGAAATTGTTCAAGGGAAAATAAACGATCCAGCGTTATGGGAAGAAGACTACGATCAGGTCGAGGATTGGGACAAGGTTGGGTTTGACAAATCTAAGGTAAAGTGCTACAATTGCCAAGGATTGGGACACTTTGCTAGAGAGTGTCAAAGACCGAAAGTGGAAAGCTATCAGAATCCGAACCACGGGAGATATCAATCTAGTGATTCTGGGAATCAAGCAACCATCGTTGGACTGTTAACCAATGTGTCATCTAACAGACAGCTTGATGGAACGTATGATTGGAGTACTCATCCGGAGTCAAATGCCAGAGCATTTATGGCAGAAGTAACTGAGACTTGGGATGATAGAGCTGAAGAAAAAGCAGAGGACGCCCAGCAGGCAGAGTCAAGTCCTTTGTTAGTGGAAAAGTTAGAGGAGCAAACCATTCTACAGTTTGCAGCTCAAATGGCAAATGTTGAGTCGAACCGCAAAAACGTAACTCTAAACTTTTCTACATTCCATGATTTATGTGTTTCATGTGGTACTTTAAATGATAGATTAAATCTAGTTCTAGACACACATAACACATTAACATCTCAGATCCAATCATTAAAATCGGATACCGCTAGTCTTCTAAATATTAAGGATGATTTGAGGAATAAGCTGAAAGCATATACTCAGAACGTCATAGTTATAAAAGACAAGTTAAGTGAACAATGTGTCAGGATAGAACTTATGTATGAGCATGTTGAAGCTTTGACCAAAGAACTCACTCTTAAAGATGTAGAGCTAACCGAATCTAGGGTTAAAGTTGAGGCAAAATAACAAGCTTGAAAAATTTAGAAACTCGTCTCTAAACCTAGGAAAGATCGTAGAAGCACAACGGCAGTCTAAGAAGCCAGTAGGCCTAGGTTATCAAGAGAGTCCTCCACCGTTCAACAATAATTACGTGCCTCAACCTCAGGATAAAACCACTGAGCCGGTTGAATCAGAGGTAACAACAGTAACTGAATCTGGAAAGGATAATTCAACTAAGGTTTCAACCACTACCTCTAAGATTAAGAAGGTCAAGTTTGTGCAGTCTACTAGTTACACTATACTAGGAGAAGCTAAACCTGTAAATGATAATCACCAAGAGGAAGTGATCTCTATAGTTGAATCGAAAGAGAAAATGGTACATATAAAAAGCCGATTGATAAGATGTCATGCTTTAGATGTCATGAGAAAGGACATGTTGCGTCTAGCTGTCCTTATAAGAAAGTGGAGTCTACACCCTCTAAACCAGAGTCTAGACCTACTGTAGGAAAGCAAGAACAACAAAGACCGATACCTAGTATTGCCAGCACTAGTAGTTCTCAACATATCGAGAAGAATGTGAGTGCAACACCTAGGATACCTATTAAACAAATACCGGTGTCGGTCAGACAGCAAGAAGTGATTAGGAATAATTCTCCGAATAGAGTTCCTAGTCAGTCTAGGGCAGGACCACAACAAGGATATATACAACACTAGAAGGACTTACACTCCAGTTAGGTCTCATACTCCTCAAAGACAACAGACACCAGGTAGAGCCCAGGGATATCAGAATGAAATGCATTATAATAGGAACTATTCTAGGGCTCAACCACAAATGACAACCCAAAGGCCAAGAGTGAATCTTAATCACTCAGCACCACAACAGGTTCTCAATCAAAAACCCAAGTCACCTGAAAGGAGAGATGGGTATTTGAAGGAGTTCACGTACGTGGATGAGAATGGTATTACCAAGTCAGTCATGGCTTGGGTTCCCTGTGATAACTAGTTTTCTTTCATGTGCAGGAGCTAACTACAGGTCTTAAAAACAAGTGGTTCGTCGACAGTGGGTGCTCTCGTCACATGACTGGGGAAAAGAGTCTACTCACAGACTTCAAGGGAGGGAACAAGGGATTTGTATCATTCGCTGGGAACAAGGGAGGTCATATCACAGGAACAGTAGTGGTCACTAATGGGACAATCATACTTGATCAAGTTTACCATGTTGATAAACTTGATCACAATCTCATTAGTGTATCTCAAATCTGTGATAAGAAGCATTAAACTGAAGCGTTAATGCTAAAGCCAGGATTCAAAATACCTGAAGAGTGGATCATGATGAGAGCCCCAAGGAAGAACGATCTGTACATGATGGATATGAATGTATCAGACTCATCGATGGGAACAATCTGTCTACTATCTAAAGCTTCAGAGACCGAATCTATCCTATGGCACAGACGCACGGCACACTTGCACCTAAGGAAAATGAACTACATTATGAAAAATGGTTTAGTGCAAGGTGTTCACTTGAAGAGCTTTCAGTTCGATGACAAGTGTGTTCCATGCAAGAAGGGAAAACAACATAAGTGTAAGGTCACCTACCTACGAATCCAATCTTGACGCGACACCTTCCAACGAATGCGGAATCCTCGTTAGCGGCTTAACGGATCGATCACACACATGAAACACGAAGACACAAACGATGATAGACGCAAACTCGAACGTCCCAACACGTGATTCTCTCCAAGAACACACTAAAAGGTCTCTGCAAGTTCGTAATTGCCCGGATGATTAATTCTCCAAAGGTCGTTAATCAAAACTAATTAACTCTTAATTATAGGCATCAATTTCGAACTTGCCCTTGACAAGTTCGAGAAGGCCCAAGCCCACGAACTTGTCCACCATAAGTTCAAACCAGAGCCTTTGAACTTATTCTAGAACTTGTCTTTGAACTTGTTCTAGAACTTATGTTTGAACTTACCTTTGAACTTATGTTTGAACTTATTGTAGAACATCAATTACAACCAAGATCATACATATATCCAATCAATATCAAAACATATATCTAACATATATCAAACATGTATTAATATGCAATTCCGAACAATTGGACTATTACAAAATATCATCTATACTTAGACTGCTATCATCACACAGGATGCACTAACAGACTCCCCCTTGACGATAGCTTCTAACTATATATATTTTGTCTAAGTACTAGATCTATACAAACTACTACCTGCATATAATCCCTGCTCTATACAAACCCTTACCACCTTTTGGAACTTCCTGCCTTCTGATCTCCAGCCTTCGTGAAAGAAAATCGGCTGATCATGAAGCTTTTTCAGGTCATCCTTGGAGAGGTTAATCAAATGCAGTGGATCGTATACTTTCAAAATTGTCTTCTCTTCTAGATCCTCCATCACTGCTTCAGTCGTTTCATTGTCTACATACCACCACTTCATGTTTGCAAGTACATCCTGTGCCGACTTCAATGGGACTTTCTTCAAACACCAGACTGGCTTGTAAACCATCCTTGCCCAAGGTTTGCCAGTGTGAGGATCAATTCTCGCCTCATCTTCAACTCTTTTTCCTGACCTCGGCTTTAGCTTTTCAAACTTCCTAGATCTGCCCTCCCTTCTGATGATTTTTGCTATCACTTCAGTGTAGGGGTCATCTCCCAAGTTAATAAGCTCCTTCCAGGCTAATTCGTTTACCTCACATTTGGGCAATGTATTAAAGGCCTTTAAAGTTCTTCTCAGATATTGAAGCTCTTCTCTTCTTTTAAGAACGAAAAGCTGCAGTTCCCGATCAAAGAACCAGCTCAGAATTCCGCCTGAAAGCTTTCCTTGACTTGGCAGCCTCATCCTTTTCTTTACTGCCAAGTCAGTCTTCTTCTCCTCCTTCTTAAACCATAGCCTCATCATTTCTTCTTTCGTTTGTTCCCTTTCAGCTATATCAGATTCTGATTCATTCACAGATGCTAAGTTAAGCTCATCTAGATCTATCACATTCTGATCATTGCTTACATATTGTTCAGTGATAGGCTGCTTCGGGATCAATACTTCATCAACATCATCATCATCATCATCTGCTATAACTTCATCATCTGATTTCCAGTCCACCACGTCTTCTGGAATGAATTCCCCTTCCTCAAGATCTTCTTGATCAAAACCTAACTCGTCTTAATCATCAAGATCCATTAACGCTTCAATCATCTCATGCTCAACATTCTTTGAAGCTTCACCTCCTTCTCCCATACTAGACTGACTAGGCTCCCCCTAAATGATTGCTTGCTGAGCAGTCTTTTGGGAAAGATCTGCTAGCTCACCTTCTCTTTGTGCATCCGGATCATTGCCTTCATCATCGTTTCTCCTCACTCTCAGCTGATCCTCCTTGCAGCTACTCTCCCCCTGAGCTTGTAGATCTTTCAATATTTGCTCAAGGAGAGTCTTCATTGTCCTTAGCTTAGACTCTTGATCAGCCACAGTTGTCCTTAACTCGGCATTTTCTTGATCTAATCGAGCGTTATGCTGCTGCAGCTCTTGCACAACTATTGATAGTTGGTAAATTTGGACTGTTTGGAAGTCCACTTTTCCTTTCAACTCAGTGAACCACTGATTTTCTGTGAACGAAGTCGATGTAGATGGAATGGTGGCGGATGTGGATGGAGCTGTAGTTGATGATGATGGAGCAGCCGGTAACACGGATGGAGAAGCTGAAGTGGATGGAGCTCCCTGCATAAACCTATGCCTTCTCGCCCTATGCTTAGGAACTAGAGGAACTTCTTCTTCTTCATCAAATTCGGATTCTTCGGTCTCTTCATCAATTAGAGCCGGTCTTGTCGATCTCCTTCTATTGACAACGAACCTCGATCCATATCTTCCAATGGTTATATCTGGATCCTCAACTTCAGAACCAGACTCGGAGGCTGTCTCAATGTGACCTTCAGCCGGAGTCTGTTCCCTATCACCTGCACCTTCTTCTTCATCCTAGACCTCTGTGTCCATATACTCAGCATCAGATGGCTGATATTCATCAATCTGTCGAAAAATATCCTGAAAATCAGTCGGAGGCTCTAAAACATCCTGAACTATTTGTTCAGCAATATTTTGCTCCGCGGCTATTCCCTGCGCCCATATTACCTCCAGAGTTTGCGCTCTCTGGTCGTATTGAGGAGCCGAAGTCAATGGGCCAGCAGCTTCAGATGATGGTCCAGCAACTGTAGTGGCTGGTTGTTGGCGAGAAGAGGTTCTAGCAACCGGATTTCTAGTTGTCGGTGCTCTACGTCGTTGCTGCTACTGTTGTTGTGGTTGTTGCTGTTGCTATTGCGGTTGTTGTTGCTGTGGGGCTTCACCAATCCAATTATCACCAACCGGGGCAAAAAAATCTGGATCTATAACCGCCCCGAACAATGGTGCCACTTGGGGCCTGACGTGCTCAGCCCTTCTAGCGTTATGGGTCTGACAGTCAGCAAAAATTCTCTTATCAATCAAGGCCACGCCACTTTGATCAGGAAGTGGTGGCAGATTTGGCAAGAAATGGCGTATGATCATCATTGCGAAGCGGGGATACATTAAAAATCTTTCCCTGATCGGAGTTGTGATCTGGTGCACAAACTCCTTGAAAAACATCTCGGAAAAACTGAACTTCTTGTTGTAGACCAACGCAATCATCGCCGATTGCAATTTAGACACCATCGTGTCAAAGCCCGCCTTCTTTGGTGCAAAACACACCATTATCACGTGGACAATATATCGCCATTGTCCAATCAGCCCACTCTTAACATACGAAGCCTTCGTTGTGTATTGGGCATACCCCATTCTTAGAAATGCTGCTCGCCGAATATGTAATGGAAAATCTATAGGCCCTGCTTCTTGTTCCTCAGAGCCCAGCTGTAAGATCTGCCTCAACATGTCAGCCGAAAACACTATTGGCTGACCGCCTACTCTTGTTCTCATCACTGTAGGCATGACCAAGCAATCTACTTGCAGATGCTCCCAGAACTGTCTTACGTACGTCAATGTAATTTGGAGATTTTAGGTGAGTGCATAGGATACTCGGGATTGAGTCAGGATTTCTATCATCTGACGGTACGGTTGTGCTTCTGGCAATTGGAGATCCACTGCCATGACCATATTGTGCTTATTATAAAAAGCACGCTCACCCATATCTGCACACAAAATCAACACACAAAATTAGTAATTAAAAATAAAATAAAACTTGTTTATTTCGAATTTGCATAACTTCGAATTTGCATAAGTTCGAAGTCCAACACATTCAAACTTAGACATGTTCGAAATCAGTTAAAAACCATGCGAATTTAAATAAATTCAAAATATATGTTCGAATTTGACTGACTTCAAACTTATAGATATTTCAACAAGTTCGAACTTTCTGACAAGTTTGAACCTGAAGAACAAGTTCGAAGTCGGTCACTTTCAAATTAAAAACCAAGATTTTAACCCCATTTGACTTAATCAATAGTACAATCTAGTCCTATTGGGTTCTAATCAAAGTTATTTATGAAGTATTTGAAGTTTTATCCTGTGAAACTCGTGATTTTAAACCAAGTAGTTTCAAATAGTATAAACATCAAATAAGTCCGATTTTTGTCACAATAATGTCCTAAACTACACATACTTTGTATTATGATGAGTACTATACCTAAGTATACGTGTATGTTCGAGAAATAAATTGAAAACTTCGAGGAATTGAAAGAAATTCTTGAAACGGCAAGTTCGAGATCGCCGAAGGATAAATTCAAGAAAAGAAATTCGAGGGTAGGTGCCTTAAATGAAGTACTGTTGACCTATTTATACCAACTACCTTCGAACTTAGCATAAGTTCGAACTTCCTGAAAAATTCGAAGTTAAGTTCGAATTTGTCTGAATTTCGAACTTAAGTGTAAATTTTGAAAATACTTGAATAAAATTCAACTTTTTCAACTTTTTCGTGTAACGGAATTTTACAAACCTTGCAAAATCATTCACACTAAGCAACATATTTTTACGCAATATTTGTTTATTCAACCAAAAATGTATCCTAATAACTTTGACCTTTTTCCTACTTAGAATAAAATAAAATAAAATAAAATGAACTAAAGTAAAATAAAATAAAATAAGAGTAAAACTTAATCTACTCAAAAGTACTTTAAAAATTTACGACCTATTTAACAGAATATTTTTGCGAGAAAGTCAAAGAAGGTTCAATCAGATAGCGATGTCAAACGCACGTTCAGTATTACACTTTCATACTTAGGAATTTTTGATTCCTTTGATTGTTTGTCGTGATATACATTACAAGTCGATTGTCGGTATGATTTTCCCTTTAAACATTTAACACTTTGGAATTTCCCTTGGCCTTTTCATTTATCAAGAAACTACCTTACGTGTCCCACACTTAGATATACTTCTATGATCAAGGGAGACACACAATGATTATAACGTTTTGGTATTGCAAACTTTTTTTAAAAGGCAAACGTCGGACACAGTTCTGTATTTACATATAACAAAGTGTCTTAATTTGTCTTAGAGTTTATTTTAAGTTAGCAAGACAGCGGTGACAGGTCTGTACTTACGTACAACAAAGCGACTTATTTTGCTAACTTGAGTCAAAACAGAGGTGACAGGTCTATACTTACGTACAGCAAAGCGACTTATTTTGACTCCCTCTTCTTTATCGAAAATTTTTCTTTTCTTTTCTTTTAAGATGTATTTTGATGGTGCTATACATCCCCCAGAAAATTTGCATACCTCATTTAAAATCATTATCTATATGTCTCTAACATAGAAACTAAGATCATTTGGTCATACATCTAAGTTAGTTACACATACGACTTTTTCTTGAATATTTTATTAGTTGTTAGGATTTCCTATGTGTATTATCCTACCAACACATCAAACAAGAAATTTTACATCACTAGAATTTAAGGTGCATTATGTGTGAAAGCTTAACACTTAGAGATTGTTTCGATTGTGCTAATTTTCGTCACTTTGAACCTATGTATCTAAGACTTAACTCATTTTTCAATATTCTCTTTTTTTTTGAAATTGTTTATGGTTTTCTCTCTTTTTTTTGTTTTTCATTTTTAAGATAAGCTAATAAACTAACCTACTAACATACTATAAAAGAAGATAAAATCTACTAAACTACTAAATGACTATAAAAAGAAAGAAAATATACTAAGGTCAAGTTACTCTCGATTACGCATACCATTTAGTTGAACCAACAACTCAAAGCGTAACTTATCAAAAGCTTTAGTGAATAAATCTGCATTATTATCTTCCGTTGCCACTTTTACAAGTTTTATTAAGTTCTTTTCAGCACAATCACGTATGAAATGATGTCTTATGTCTACGTGCTTTGTTTTACTGTGTTTAACTGGATTATTAGTTATAGCAATTGTAGACTGATTATCTATCCTAATGGGAGTATGAGTGTAAGTCAAATCGTAATCCCGCAATTGTTGTTGTATCCACAAAACCTGTGAACAGCAACTACCAGCAGCTACATATTCGGCCTCGCACGTTGACACGACCACCGAAGTCTGTTTCTTGCATTGCCAGGACACGAGCCTCCCTCCAAGGAACTGACAACCTCCATTTGTTGATTTGTGGTTCAAGCTGCAACCTCCATAGTCTGAATCCGTGTATGCTTCCAATTCCAGATCACCATCAGCATGATACGAAAGACCCACCTTCGGTTTTGACTTGAGGTATCTTAGAATCCGCTTCACGGCTTTCATATGCATTTCTTTCGGATTAGCTTGAAATCTAGCATAAATACACACAGCAAACATAATGTCAGGTCTAGAAGCAGTAAAATACATGAGTGACCCAATCATGGCCCGATATAGAGTCGGATCCACATCAGTATCACTTTCTGTATCCGGTCCGAGATTGTGATTCACTTGAATCGGAGTACTGAAGTGAGCAGTCAGCTTTTTTCCTTCCATCCCGAAGTGCTCCAGAATATCATAGACGTACTTCGTCTGATGGATAAACATGCCCTCCTTCCTCTGTTCAACTTTCAAACCCAGAAAGAAGTTCGGCTCTCCCGTAGCACTCATCTCAAACTTTGACTTCATAACCTTCTCAAAGTCTTTGCACATCTGTTCATTTGACGACCCGAAAATGATATCATCAATGTACACTTGTACCAAGATAAAATCTTCTCCCTTTCTCTTCACAAACAATGTAATATCAATCTCCCTCTTTCAAACCCGTTGACCAAAAGATGAGTTGACAGCGTCTCATACCATGCCCTTGGTGCCTGATGTAATCCATATAGAGCCTTATCAAGTCGATACACTCTGTCGGGATACTTTGGATCAGATTACCCAGGCGGTTGTTCGACGTACACCAGTTCCTTCACCTTGCCATACAGGAATGCACTCTTTACATCCAGCTGATAGACTTTAAACCCTTTGAAGGACACGAAGGCCAGAATCAGACGAATTGCCTCGAGCCTTGCCACTGGTGCAAACACCTCGTTGTAGTCAATTCCCTCTTCTTGGTTGAATCCCCTTACCACAAGCCTTGCCTTGTTGCGAGTAACAATACCCCGATCATCTCTCTTGCACTTAAAAACCCATTTGGTTCCTATAGCAATTTCTCCTCGAGGTAGCGGCAGTAACTCCCACACTTCAAACTTTCTGAATTGTGACAGTTCTTCTTGCATGGCTCAACCCAAGAGTTATCTTTGAGTGCCATTTGCACATTATTCGGCTCTACTTGCGAGATGAAACATTAATAAAGACAAGTGTGAAAGGCCTCGGAGTCGTTGATCATCGATAACAGTACCGTGTTATTACTCACACTACTCCTAGTTCTCACACCAGTATGCGGATTTCCAATGATGCTCTGTAACAACCTAGCTTTCAACTGAACTTAATCTCTGTATTTTGAGCCAATAATGTAATTTCATTACATTATTTGAATTGTAATTTAATTAAGTAATGAAAATATTTAATTAAATTATATAAATGTGATAAAATATTTAATAATGATTAAACTAAAAGAGATATAAAATACAAAAGTGAAAGTGGGTTAATTTCATATAATGATTAAATGAGGTATACAAACTCAATTAAGACCATTTAACACACATTTAAGAAATATTCACTCTCTCTCTCTAAACTTTCGGATTCCTCACCAAATCCTTCAAAAGAATTCATCAATCTTGCAATTGATTGAAAATTCAAGTCAAAAAGGAGTTACAAGCATCATCAAACATCAACAATTAATATTATTCAAGGTAAAATTCATTTATTATTTGAAGTATTATAAGATTTGGTTCGGTTTTGAGAAAAACCGAAACCAAAGATTTAAAATATGAAAATATATGTTGCATGTATAAAATTTTGATAGATTATGATGAATTTAAGTTAATAGATGTTAAAGAAACAAAAATATTAGTTTGGATCATCCAAATAAGGTGAAAATCGGTATTTTTATAAAAAAAGTGTTCTTGACTAAATTTGCATATTTTTGATGATATTGATCAATTTATGAGGTTTTTGATCAATAAATTGTAAAAAAACACTCAAATAATGATAACACAACTTTATATTTCATTGCATGTTAATAAAATATGTTTTTGGGAATTTTTATGAAAAATCCGAATGAATGTGATCAAGAACACGAAGAACATTTTCTAGAAAAATTATAAGTGTAAGGATCCGAATTCGGGTAGGACCGAATTCGGATGGGGCTTATTTCGGATGACTATTTCGGATCTTGCTTGGTCGGAATTTGATTGCCCATTTCGGATGATGTTCCATTTCAGACCACATGTTCAATTCGGATGAAGCTCATTTTCGGTCCTAATTCGGATATTACACTTCGGATTTTAAGTTTTCGGTTGGTCCTAATTGGGGTTAGCCATCCGGTCCGAATCCGGGTGCCTGATCCGGATTGGTCCGAATCCGGATGACCAATCCGGATGGTCCGAATTTAATGGATCCGAATCTGAATGATATATATTGATATTTTAAATCAAAAATAAATACAGGACTCATAATATTATGATTAATAATGATAAACAAAGCAATAAAATACGTATATTTATACATATATAAATATATATACTGATCTTTTGAGAATATTAGTGAAACAAAAAATAAGAACGAAAGAAAGATTTATGATTGATCAGTTATCATAATCAGATATAAAATAAAGATTTTAAAGCTAAAAGATGATGATATTGACATGACATTGATATGATAATTCTGGACAGGTTCAGTGAAATTCTGAACATAGATACAAAGATTTAAAGATTGAAAGCGGGTCTTTGATTTGAAAAGAATTGACAGAGAACAGATTGACAAAGATTAAATCCTGATATAACTCAGGTGGTGGATATATACATTTGCTTGATAAAAGACCCCAGATCTGTGAGTTATAGATATTCAGATTTAACATGCTAGAATTTCCGGTTGAGACATATTGTTGATGTTAGATTGATTTGACATTCATATTATCAGCTGGATTGTGACCTGTGCACACCGTGGTTCGGTGTTGCCCAGTAGATCATGATAGCTATTTGATCATCATTTCACATGATATTGCATTTACAGTTCATTTCGGATATTGCTTTGAGATTACTGCTATCATGACTTTGATTACGTATGCTTCATCATTGCATATACTTTGACATATTGATTCAGCTTGATTAGCCTTGTCGGTCTATTGTTCTAGACCTGGCTATTTCAGCAGTTCTATTAAACTTGGTAATGACCCTCCAATGTTCCGCCATGTTGATTTACTGGTAGCTAGCCCAGTATGTGGCTGATCCCCACGATTTAAGCGTGAGCGTGGCTTGAACATCATCCGACTCTATGACTACTATGTCTCAATCATGAGGGCTGTAGCGACAGCCAAGACATATCACGCTAGAACTTATGATCTGCTTGACAATGCATGTTAATTTGAAAATCTATTTACTCACTAAGCATTGCTTACAGTTGCTACATTACATTTTTACAGTAAAAGATAAAGGAAAGTCACATGCCGGACCTAGTTCTTAGGTCTTACAAGATCAAGACAGAAGTTTTCATAAACCTCTACTCAGCAAACCCTTTTGGTACTAATTGGATGATGATACTATGGTGGTCTGAGTAGATTTATCTTGATTATATGTTGACATGAATTAGATTAGACTTGTGCCCTTTATAAGTTTAATTTGAAAACTGTAACTTATACTGTAATATGTATTAAACTTAATCCTAATATGCTTGTACTTGTAATTTATAATTCTGCAACATAATTACTCTATCTTAGTTATGATTGATATGGTGTTGCATGATGTGGGACCTAGACTCGTGACTACCGCCCCGTAAGGGGAGGTCTTCACAGGATGGTATCAGAGCCCATAGTTTGAGTGAATTAAGTATTACGTGAGTATACTTGGTCTCAAACTGAAGCAATACATATGTATCAATCATTTAGTGGTTTGGACTTAGATAGGATGTACAGACTGTTAGGATGGGAAAAAGGGTACATAGATAAACTGATAGTTAAATAATTTTAATTATCAGTTAAGATGTCAGGATCAGGATCAGGTGACATACCAAACAACATGACTCCACTACAAATGTTTGAAATGATGCAACAGCTATTAGCCCAACACTCTGAACAACAAAATAAGATTATGCAAGAACAGTTTCAGGCCAGAGATGAGGCCGAAGCTAAAAGACGTGATGATAAAAAGAATAAGCGAAAAGAAAAAACAAGTCCAGAACAATGAATCTGATTCTGATAACTCGAACCCTGAAACCCAAATTGCACAGCCAAAAGGTTGTAAATTTAAAGATTTCAAAGCTAGCGGTGCCCTTAACTTTGAGGGTACAGTCAATCCAATTCAGGCGATGGATTGGATCAGCAATACCAAAGAGATTTTCAGAATCTCTGATTGCTTAGAATCGAAAAAGCTGAGTTATGCGTCTGCGTTGTTTGTTGGAGCTGCTCGTGCCTGGTGGAAGACTCAGAGAAGCATATATGGAGAGGAGATAATACAGACTTTAGAATGGAACCAGTTCCTAGATATGTTCAACGTGAAGTATTGCCCTATTGATCAACGAGACAAGATGGAGGTTCAACTGATGCAGCTAACTCAGGGAACTAAGACTGTAGATGAGTACGAGCATGAATTCTCGTGGCTTTGTGGTTACTCCTCGTATCAAGTAGCTACTGAGGAAAGGAAGATGAATAGATTTCGTGGAGGACTCAACCCGAGATACCGACACCCGATGAGCGCGATAAAGTATAAGTCCTATCTGGAAATGGTTGAAGCGGTCAGACAGATCGAGAGGGGATATCTAGAGTATGGCGATCAGCTCTACGCTCCATCAGCGAACCCGACATGTCCATCTCCTCCGAAGAAACAGAGATTTGGCAGATTCTTTAAGCCAAATAAGTCACAACCTCAGCAATCCCAACAATACAGTTCGCCTCAGAAAGCGCAAGCCTACTCTTTAACGTACGAGCCCCGATTCTGCAAGAGATGCAGAAAATCACACATGGGGCTGTGTAACCCAGATGACATCACTTGTTTTGCGTGTAACAGAATCAGTCACAGCAGTGAAGAATGCCCTCATCGAGGACTTGGGTGTGCGAAATGTGGAAAACGAGGACACTTCATGTATCAGTGTCGCAGCGGGCAACGAGTTCAGTCACAATCGTCAGCTGGAGGGTCTACAATGAAAAGTTCAACTGCAACACCAACAGCAAGAACCCGCGCATTTCAGATAACAGCGGAAGAAGCAAAAGAAACACCTGACGTGTTTACCGGTACGTTCATGCTTAACTCAATCCCTGCCCGTGTATTATTTGATTCCGGTGCTAGTCGTTCTTTTATATCGACTTCTTTTGCGCAAAGATTATCAAAATCTCCATCCAAGCTTCCTGTCGTGATTGATATTGAGACAGCCAGTAACAACTATGTTATGGCTGATTCCGTATACCTAAATTGCACTCTGGTCGTTGATAAAATAGTATTCAATCTCGATCTTATCCCGATACCGTTAAAAGAATTTGATGTCATCATCGGCATGGACTGGTTAACGAATAACGAAGCTACGATCGTATGCAACCGCCGAATTAAAGGCGAGAAGCGGAAAGGTTTTCACTGCTTTATAACTGTTGAAAAAGCTCACAAGTATCTGTCTAAGGGTCACAAGTCTTACATATGTTATGTCTCGTCTGAATCTAACTCTGAAGTCAAAAAGAAATCCTTATCTGATATTTCTGTCGTCTGTGAGTTTCCAGACGTATTCCCTGATGATATCTCTGGAGTGCCACCGGAACGTCAAGTTGAATTCGGCATTGACTTAGTTCCTGGTGCGGCTCCCATCGCCAAAGCTCCCTACAGACTTGCGCCTGCAGAAATGCAGGAAATGTCAAAGCAATTGCATGAACTGTTAGAAAAGGGTTTTATCCGACCTAGTTCATCTCCGTGGGGTGCACCTGTCTTATTTGTTAAGAAGAAAGACGGAACTCTCCGTATGTGCATTGACTACCATGAGTTGAAAAAAGTCACCGTCAAAAACAAATATCCTCTGTCCAGAATCGATGATTTATTCGATCAGCTACAAGGAGCCAGCTACTTCTCCAAGATTGATCTTCGTTCTGGGTATCATCAGCTGAAAGTAAGAGATGAGGATATTCCGAAAACAGCCTTTCGAACGAGATACGGTCACTACGAATTTCTCGTAATGCCTTTCGGTCTGACAAATGCACCAGCGGCGTTCATGGATCTCATGAATCGCGTGTGCAGACAGATGCTGGATAAGTCAGTTATCGTATTCATAGACGATATTCTGATTTACTCCAAAACGGAGGCTGATCATTCTAATCACCTGCGACAATTGCTAGAGTTACTGAGAAAAGAAAGGCTCTATGCAAAATTCTCTAAGTGTGAATTCTGGCTCAGACAGGTATAATTTATATAGTCTTGAGTTATTCTTAAGCGTTCCTTGTTTCAAACAAAAGTTTGACAATCTACTTTGATTACTTTTTAGATCCAATTCGTTGGCCATATTATATATGGCGAAGGTATTTCTGTTGATCCTTCTAAAGTCGAGGCTATTCAGAAATGGCAAACACCTCGCAATGCCTCCGAAATCAGAAGTTTCCTTGGATTGGCTAGTTACTATCGGCGATTCATTAAGGACTTCTCGAAGATTGCTGTGCCACTCACAATGCTAACACGAAAGAATACACCTTTCGTATGGGCTGATAAACAGCAAGAGGCATTTGAAACGTTAAAGCAGAAACTTATTCAAGCGCCGATCCTAGCCTTACCAGAAGGCAATGATGATTTCGTTGTTTATAGCGATGCATCTGGTACTGGCTTAGGGTGTGTTCTCATGCAAAGAGGAAAGGTTATTGCCTACGCTTCAAGGCAACTGAAAGATTACGAGAAAAGTGCACCAACTCATGATCTTGAGTTGGCTGCCGTTACCTTTGCACTGAAAATCTGGCGTCACTATCTCTATGGGACTCGGTGTCAGCTTTACACCGATCTTAAAAGTCTCAAGCATCTATTTACTCAAAAGGATCTGAACATGAAATAGCGTCGGTCCTTGGAGCTTATCAAAGACTATGATTGTGAGATCCTATATCATCCCGGCAAAGCTAATGTGGTCGCGGATGCTTTGAGTAGGAAGACATATCCAGAAAAGTGTTGCTATGCCTTAACTTGTCACATCCTTGCTTTAATCACGCTTGCTTATCCCAGGAATAAATAACAATTGCCATAAACATAATAATAAGTCTAAAGCTTGCATAAATCTAAATAAAGATTACAATAAGTCATGCACTACACGTGCTACAAGGTTACAGTACTAAATTGCTATTACATCACAATATAAATAAAGGCAACTACCCAGATCCCAAAGCAGCTCAATACTATACCACAAGCTGAATAGTGAGCTATGTCCTCTGGGTTGATCAGAAAATAGACCTAAGCAGATGGTCCAGCTTGCTCTTTACCTTTGCCTGTAAAAATTGTGAATAGCAACTGTAAGCTAATTGCTTAGTGAGTTAACAAATATTCATGATGCATGTAAAATATGTGGTGAAAGTGCCTATAAAGGCTGTAATGCTTGCTTGATTGCTTGCTTAATACCCAGAAAGAATGCTTGCACAATTGAGACATTTCACGCAGAAAGGAGATGCCACCACTAGGGGTTACCGCTGACAGATGATCAATCTGTGATGCGGGGCTAGCTACCCGCATAATGCTTGGGATAGTGGTGAGCATCGGAATTGCTTGCTTGTAAAGTAAAATGCTTATGAATGCACAAAGAAACGCTCATACAAGGCTTGCTGTATAATATGCAGAATAATAAACAGATAGCAATAAATTATGCACATTAATAGATCATATGCAAGATCCGACTAAGCTGGGCACCGCCTATACCATAGTGTTCGCCTTCACTCACAAAAGTCTATTGAAACCCAAAGAAAGCATATAGAAGAAAATTATGTCTCAGTTACATATAATACATGTAAACAAGAATAATTGTTACTCACAATACTGAAAAATGCTTGCACTGGCTTTTCTATGCTTTTAATTGCTCTGAAATGCTTGCACTTGCTTATCTAGGCTTTAACATTGCTTTTTGGCTTTGGCTTTGCTTAACTTATTTGAAAGTCTGCTATCTGGGCTTTGACACTTTTAAATAGACTTTAATACATTCTGGTACTGGCTTTAACTCATAACTCAACTATAAGCTTTAATTTAATAACGAGCTTGCGACGATGTGTCTGTAATTTAATATTACAGAGTACATAACTAGTTAATATAACTTGCTTAAAATTTAAGGCTTTAGACCATAATTCTTTGCTAAATATTTTGTAGCTTTTAAATACAATTAAGTTTGGCCGATGGCCACCTAATTGTGTTCATTCATAAATATATACATACATATAATATATATATATATAAATATATATATATATATATAAATATATATATATATATATATATATATATATATATATATATATATATGTATATGTATGTATATATAAACATATAAAATAAGTTCATGTGCAAATAAGTGTGATCAATTTATAAACGTATAGAAACCTATATATATATATATATATATATATATATATATATATATATATATATATATATATATATATATATATATATATATATATATATATATATATATATATATATATATATAGGGGTGGGTTCAATGGAAAACCACTATGCACATGAAAACTATGGAAACCTACGCATACCGTCCGATTTGATGCATTTCATGAAAAACGCGGTGGCATGATCGTAAATAAGGTGATGCATCACGCGGGATTTTGATGCATCACGCGGGAAATTTGACGCATCACGCGGGATTTTGATGCATCACGCTGGGAATTTGATGCATTTGTGGTGGTGCAGTGCGGTTTTCACAAGTTTTCAGGTGCATTGTGGTTTTCCATTGAACCTCACTCTATATATATATATATATATATATACATATATATATATATATATATACATATACATATATGTATATGTATATATATATATATATATATATATATATATATATATATATATATATATATATATATAGAGAGAGAGAGAGAGATGGGATCATTGCAGAACCTAAATTTAGTGTAGAACCGTAGAACCAATATCGTCCATAGATTAGATTAATCTAATGGTCTTGATTAAAACCATAAACTTTGGAATTAGTGAAAGAAAGATTGACATTAGTGATTATTTAATTTTTTCAGGGGTAAAAAAAGAATTACATTGGAAATATCAAAAAGATTGGCATTAGTAAAATAAATATCCTTTTTCTTTAAATTAAAATAACATTAATATGATTAATTGTTAAATCAAAAAAATTATACCATAAAAACGAGAATTGTATACTCTTTAAAACGAGACCGGTCATTATATATTATTTTCGAAAAAATTTTACGTGTTTATTTTTCGTAAAAAAAAATTACCCAGACCACGATGCAATGTAGCATGGCCGGTATCATTCAATGTCGAATGAACACTTCATATCCATATTCAACGTCGATGCAACACTGCATGTACATTCAAAATTAACAGAACCAAAATAATGGTCAAAATTAGTAGTCAAAAGTTGGTTGATTTAATGGAAACAGTAATGACATATTTTTTTCGAAAAAATTTTACGTGTTTATTTTTCGTAAAAAAAAAAGTATTCAGACCACGATGCAATGTAGCATGAGTGATATAATTCAACGTCGATGCAACACTGCATAGACATTCAAAATTAACAGAACCAAAATAATGGTCAAAATTAGTAGTTCAAAGTTGGTTGATTTAATGGGAACAGTAATGACATATTTTTTTCGAAAACATTTACGTGTTTATTTTTCGTAAAAAAAAAATTATTCAGACTACGATGCAATTTAGCATGGCCGATATAATTCAGCGTCGATGCAACACTGCATGTACATTCAAAATTAACATAACCAAAATAATGGTCAAAATTAGTAGTCAAAAGTTGGTTGATTTAATGGGAACAGTAATGACATATTTTTTTCGAAAAAAATTTACGCGTTTATTTTTCGTAAAAAAAAATTTATTCAGACCACGATGCAATGTAGCATGACCGATATAATTCAACGTCGATGCAACACTGCATGTACATTCAAAATTAACATAACCAAAATAATGGTCAAAATTAGTAGTCAAAAGTTGGTTGATTTAATGGGAACAGTAATGACATATTTTTTTAGAAAAAAATTTACGTGTTTATTTTTCGTAAAAAAAAAAATTATTCAGACCACGATGCAATGTACCATGACCGATATAATTCAACGTCGATGCAACATTGCATGTACATTCAAAATTAAAAGAACCAAAATAATGGTCAAAAGTGGGCAGTCAAACTTGGTAGGCTACTATTAATTCAATGTTAATTTTATAATTACCATCTTATCCCTAGTGTTATATAATAATCCAATGGTTTAGATTGGTTTTATAGTTCTACACTGAATTAAGGATCTGCAATGATCCCAACCCTATATATGTATATATATACACACACATACATTACAATTGTCAAATTTATATTTCTGTTTGTTCAAGACATATCCATGCACACACAACACCCATATGCATACATTGTAATATTAGAATTTATTGTTCCAAATTTTGACTTGTAAAAGTCGCTGTCACCATTTTGCTTTTGTTCCAAAATTTACCGAAACATTGAGAAGGTTTCGGTATTACGTACATGTTTCATTAATTTCATAAATTGTTTAGGTTGTTTCTCGGCAATTGAGGATTATCGAAACCTCAAGGTTTCGGTATAGGTTTCGGTATTTACAGAAACTTAATATGGGTTTCGGCATTCCTAGGGGTCTCGGTAGTCTTGGAAGAGTTTTGGTATTACCGAAACTCAACATGAGTTTCGGTATTTCTTCATGCAAACACACGCCGCACACACAACTTCTTTTTCTTTCGGTTTTGTTTTTCAATGTTTTGGTGGCCAATTCTTCTCATTCAAGAAAGTAAATTATCACTATATGATGGCTTATATATGCTTTGTTTTACATTTTCTACAAGTTTAAACCATCAATTTGACGTTTTGCTAGAACCTTGGTTCGGTTTTGGCCACCAAGGCCGTAACCCACAAAGCACACACAGTACACACACTAGACCTTTGAGTCACGAAATTACCTCAAGAGACTTGAAATTCGTTGTTAGATTGATGATGGCTTGATGTTGTTGATGAAAATCTTGACCAATTTCTTAAATTTTGTTGCACAATTTGTGATAAATGGAGATGAAGATGATGAAACCGTAAGAGATGAAGAGTGAGAGCAGAAAGTGATTTTTGTGAGTTTAGGAGATATGAGTAGATGACCCAAACATTTGGGTATTTATATTTCTCAATCTTTTTCTATTACTCATTTTAACCCAACTAGTTTCATTTGTCTCAATTTTAAATTTTGCTTCGTTATAAAAAAAATGCATATATATATTTAACTTAATTATAAAATTTATATTACTTAATTGCTTTATTTAGCAATGAACTTCTTTTAAATTCTCAGTTACATCATAAAAATGCAAATTGCAACAGAAACGCAAAATTATAAAGTAAGTTGTTATAGTATGAGCGCACCACGCTTGCACTTCGTCCTCGAAGTACCTAGGGCTCAAACAAATGCGGATATCGAACTCTCATGTCTTGCTCAGATTCCCAGGTCTGGGAATTTCCATGAGAAGTCCTCAATTGCACCAACACCATTGCCACTTCTCGATTCCTTAATTTCTTCATCTTAGTCTCTAGAATCGTCTTTGGCTCGTCGCATTGCTGTTTCTCGTTGATCTTGTATGTCAGATGGTCGGCCCATTTTTCGCCTTCGTTTTCCTTACATTTCCTTAATTGCGAGACGTGAAACACGGGGTGAATGTTGGATAGCTCATTCGGCGAATCCAAAAGATATGATTGAGTTCCAACACGTTCGATGATCTTGAAAGGACCTACGAATCGTGGTGCTAACTTGCCGTGCTTGCCAAATCTGAACACACCCTTCATCGGTGAAACTTTTAATACCACATAATCATCCTTCTGGAATTCTAAAGGTTTATGGCGTCGGTCGTGATATGTAACAACCCAACTTTAGCCCAACTTAATATCTGATCATCGAGCCAATAATGTGATATTATTACATTATTTTGAATTATAATTTAATTAAGTTATGAAATATTTAATTGAATTATATAATATTATGAATTATGATTTAATAAATTTTTAAAGATAATTAAATTGAAGATATATAAGATACGAAAGTAATAGTGGGATAAGTAGCAAACATAACTAGTTGAAGTATATAAACGGAATTTAAGTCATCAAAATCAGATTTTACTCTCTCTCTAGTTTTCTCTCTCTAGAATTTTCTCTCTCTACTCTCTCTCTACTCTCTCTCTAAGATTTCTTCTAAACCGACCGTCGGATCATCAAGATTTATACGTTATTGGGAAGATCGTGAAGAATACTACAAGATTATAGTGTTGCATGTTCGATTACATACGAATTTGAGATAAGAATTTACGTTTTAAGTTTTTATATCTTTCGGTTTTGAAGTTATAAACTCGAATTTAGCATTTTTATGAGTTTAAAGCTAGAATAACTTAAGATTTAACTAGAATGAGAATAATATAAGTGAATCTAGGAGTAATACTTAACATATTTTGTGATTTTAGACCTAAAACGCATGTTTTAAAGTTGTAGATGATGAACAAACTCGAGAAAACAAAAACAAACTCGATTTTGATGTCCTAAATTTTAGTTTATATTCGAATTTATTAACATAAAGTCGAAACCCACCCCTAAATTCGAATATCTTGAACAAAACACATAAAATAACAAAATAATTAGCTTATGATAATATATATATATATATATATATATATATATATATATATATATATATATATATATACATTGAACTTTTGAGAATATTAATTACAAAGAATATAAATGAAAGAAAGATTCTAATGAGATTAATGATCACATGATCAAGATATGAGATTAAAAGATCAACGAACCTTGAGCATTATTAAAACGAAAGAATACTGAATATACTATTCAGTTAATATAAAGGCTAATAAATATCAGAACTGATATTATTAACAGATTGAGCAACAAGATGGCGAGCATCTGAAAGTCTGACATAAGTCAGATAGTGGTTCTAATCCACTATAGATTGTGAGCAACAGAGCCAGAGCCAGAAAGTAAAAGAGCACAAATAACCAATAACTGTGAGTTGTAGATTTCACTTTAACTGCATATTATGTGAATTGAGACTTCTGTTGCATGATCCTGATTTTATTGACATTCTGATCTTGAGCTTATTGATTTATATTATCATAGTATATTTACTATGATTTGTTGAGCTGAGCATTTATTCTACCAGAATCTATTTCATTGATGAGTCATTTGATTGTTAAGCTTAACTCCATCACTATTGCTCAGTGTTGGGTGAATGTTAGGCTTATGATGTGCTGATTTACGTGATGAAAGCACAGAGGGTAGCTAGAGCTGAGCATTCCGATGATATCCATATAGAGCTTTTACTGGTAGCTAGCCTAGTACGTGGCTGATCCCCACTAATGATGCGTGTGTATGGATTTATCATCATCCGAGCATTCCTTATGAATTTGTCTAAAAGTCTCAAGAGCAACAACAGTTTTATAACTGGGAGCTGAGCAAAGTCGCGCATCAAAAGAGCACTAATTGGCCAATGTCCCTTCGAAGTGCATAAGCAATAGAGCTGAGCCGTGCATGAGCCGAGTGCAGTGCATGTGCTTCCGCGTTCATAATTGCATGTTAAATGTGAAATTCTACATTCTCACTAAGCAATTTAGCTTACCCCGTTGTTGCATTATTTTTCAGGTAAAGGCAAAGGATTGGCTGGACCTAGTTCATAGGTCAGGACTTGAAAGAGCTTGAAGTGCTTTAGAACCTGTTTCAACACCTTGGTACTTGACAGGATGGTTTGAACTAAGATAGGTTTCAGAGACTAGTAGGACGGGGCATGAAAGGGTACAATGTGCTAGGCTAATGATCTAAATATTTAGTGATTTGAATTTCAGAGCTATGTCAGGAGAAGGTGGACCATCAGGTGGCATGACCCCAGAGTAAGTCCTGGAAATGATGCAATAACTAATAACCCAGAATAATGAGCAACAAAACAAGTTTATGCTAGAGCAAATTGAATCAATAAAGAAAACTGAAAAGAGAAATAAACATAAAAAGAAGCATATTGAACAGTCAAGCGAATCGGAATCCGATAATGAGAATGTCAAACAACGAGTTGTGCAACCAAAAGGCTGTAGATTCAAACACTTCAAAGCGAGTGGTGCTATGACGTTTGAAGGCACAGTAAATCCAATACACTCGTTAGATTGGATAAGTCATACTGAAGAGATCTTCAGTATCTCAGAATGTCTGGACAGCAATAGAGTTAAGTTTGCCACAGCACTGTTCGTTGGAGCTGCTAGAGCCTGGTGGAAAACACAAAGGAGCATCTATGGTGAGGAAGCAATTATGACATTGGACTGGGAGCAGTTCTTGGAGATGTTCAACGCCAAATACTGTCCAACAGACAAACAAGACGAACTCGAGATGCAGTTGATGCAATTGAAACAAGGAACTAAGACTGTTGATGAATACGAGCATGAGTTCTCAAGACTTTGCGGCTACTCATCATATCAAGTGGCAACAGAAGAGCGTAAAATAAACCGATTCAGACTGGGTCTGAATCCAGCATATAGAAGACAAATGAGCAGCATAAAGTTCACGACGTATCTTAGTATAGTGGAAGCAGCAAGAATGGTGGAGCGGGAATTCACATATTCGAGTTGTGAACCGGTTATGATGGCTATAAATCCTACTTGTCCATCTCCACCTTAGAAACAGAAATCTAGTAGATTCTTTGGTTCATCAAAGTCCAGTCAGCAGCAGTCACAAGCGTCCTCTATACCTCAGAAGACTAGAGTTTATTCCATACAGTCAGGAGCGCGACCGTGTAAACGTTGTAGTAAATTTCATAGCGGACGCTGTAACCCTATAGATGTGACCTGTTACACTTGTAACCGGATTGGACATGGAAGCGATGAGTGCCCAGAAAGAAACGACGTATGCTACAACTGTGGTGAGCGGGGACATTATGCCAAGCATTGCCCAAATGCACGCATGATTACTAATCCTGAGCAACCAGTTGGCAGAGCAATCCAACAGAGTACTACAATGATACCTACAGCTAAGGCGCGAACTTTTCATATAACTGCTGAGGATGCCGAGGAGACACCAGAAACGCCAAAAGACCCTGATGGTAACTAATACTAAATTTCTTATACAAATAAATGATTTAATTCCGTTACCATCTGAATTTCAATTCCAAAATAAGTATTGAGTAAACTGTATAACCCTGTCATTGATAGTGAATAAAGCGGATGACATATGGGTTGTATCAGTTAAAGTTACTATACAAATACATTTCCAATCAGAAATTATACCTATAAACAATATAGGTATTGTAATCTGAATCGTGTATGATTCAAAAACTCTAAGAAATCAAAATATAATCCTAAACATCAGCTACTTCATAAATCCTTGTAATCTGAAAGATTACAGCGTGTCTTACAATGAGACAGAGGTAGAAGTTGCTAATTAAATAAAAACTATTAAGAAGAGAATCATTGAAACAAATTGTTAAGCACCCAATGACAACTTGAATTGAAATCAAAGAAATCAGAGGCACAAAGCGAGAGTTGCAAGGGAATAAACTGAAATTTTGTAAAGATAAGCGATTGGTCATGAATGGCCAATGAACTGCCCGTATATGCCAAGATATGGATTCTCATTATGTCAATGCGAGACTAGTGAGATATCTAAAATGGAATTCCTATTCCATCTAACTGCATATAAAATGAAAAGCCCATCATATATCAATATAGATGTAAGTGTTGGATTCTCATTATGTCGATGCGAGACTAGTGAGATGTCCAATATAGAATATTTATTCTACCTAACTGCACATAAAATAAAAGCTTCCGTTAAAAGAATAAAGTGATTTCAAATTCAGAAATTCACCAATGAAGATTCAAGCCTAAGTCTATACGGAACCAAAAGCTATTGTTTTGTCAAATCCTCTTGACCGAATAGCACAGTGAACTAATAGAGGAAGGCGATGACGATAAAGTAGAAGATGATGTAAATGGTCGTGGAGACGGTTTTGGAACCCTAGTAATTCGAGACCTGACTTCAACAACAGAATCTGCCGTCATGTTTAACAAATCACACCGAGAAAGCCTAAGTAAATTGTCGATTTCTATCAACTTGTCCCTTAGAATTCGATTCTGCATCGCATTTGTTTTCCATGTCGTTAATGTTCTTAATCGCTGCAAGATTTGAAAGCATATGATCTCTTCAAGTTCGGGATCATATTTGACTTGTTTGAAATATCCATCAACTGCTGAAACCGTTGCGAAGAAGATGAGGACGATTGTAACTCCAAATTTTGATTCTTTATTCAAAATCCTGCTTTGTTCGGTGAGCTTTAAAATGCAGCATTTCAATATTTTGCCTCAATCTCATTCTCGACTTCTAAACGCTCGATCATCTTGGAGAATTTTGCCTCTCGAGAGATTGCTTACATAAAAGGTTTGGCGAATATGGCAGCGCAATTTGAGAACAAGGTAGTTGAGGTGGAGTCGTTACATGAAGAGTTGACTCCGATTGTTGCGCCGGAGGATAGGTTTCATTTGTTTGATAGAGCGGAGAAAATTATAAGTCTTCATAACAAGACAACATAAATTAGAAATCCGTTAAGCGATTGATGATTGAAACATCATCAAAGAAATATAAAGTACAGATATCAGATTCCCGAAAAGCTCTGTAACTATTACATGAGCAAATGAAAAGAGATATGAGTTCACTTATATATAGATGCTAGTTGAATTGAATGAGATATAAAATTAAATCCCAAAAGCCCACAAAATGAAAATTTTACAATAATACAGATGAGAGATTTAAAAAGCCATAACTGGCTCAAGATCGAACGAAGGAGATATATGAGTTAACTCATGTATTGAGTTATTATCTGGATTGATTATGGCGTAAAGCATAAAGCTCATATATATTAAGAGTATGAATAATAAGTCAGAATTCCTAAAATGATCAAACAGTGAAATATGGAATCAAATATGAACTCTGAAAAGAGAAATTTAAGTTCTTGTACTTGAGAATCTCAAAGAAATAAAAAGATATGAAATATAGATGGTGCTCGTTCAGTGGAAACACCACAAAAGTTCGTATCAGTTTTGGGAAATCCAAAGATATCATAAAAGCTATCTGCCCAAGTCTGTTCGAACAAATCTAACTTCGGGGACGAAGTTTGTGCGTGGTGGAGCCCATTCTGTAACAACCCAACTTTTAGCCCAACTTAATATCTGATCATCGAACCAATAATGTAATATTATTACATTATTTTGAATTATAATTTAATTAAGTTATGAAATATTTAATTGAATTATATAATATTATGAATTATGATTTAAT
This sequence comes from Centrapalus pauciflorus, assembly GCA_020465985.1. Classification (NCBI taxonomy): domain Eukaryota; kingdom Viridiplantae; phylum Streptophyta; class Magnoliopsida; order Asterales; family Asteraceae; genus Centrapalus; species Centrapalus pauciflorus. Next base: position 128,449 of record JAANYP010007783.1, on the reverse strand, counting down.
AAATTTTTAAAGATAATTAAATAGAAGATATATAAGATACGAAAGTAATAGTGGGATAAGTAGCAAACATAACTAGTTGAAGTATATAAACGGAATTTAAGTCATCAAAATCAGATTTTACTCTCTCTCTCTAGTTTTCTCTCTCTAGAATTTTCTCTCTCTACTCTCTCTCTAAGATTTCTTCTAAACCGACCGTCGGATCATCAATATTTATACGTTATTGGGAAGATCGTTGTGAAGACCACCCCTTACGGGGCAGTTCTCACCAGTCTAGGTCCCACATCATGCAATACGATATCAATCAAACTAAGATAGAGTAATTATAATGCGGAAAATTAAATTACAGTACAAGCTATTAAGATTTAAGTTTAATACAGATTAAGTTTTTAAATTAAACTTATAAAGGGCACAAGTCTAATCTAATTCAGGTCATCATATAATCAAAATAAATCTACCCAGAACACCAAATTATCATCCTCCAATTAGTACCAAAATGGGTTTGCTGAGTAGAGGTATATGAGAACTCCTGTCTTGATCTTGTAAGACCTAAGTACTAGGTCCGGCAGGTGACTTTCCTTTGCCTTTTCCTGTAAAAATGGGAAGTAGCAACCGTAAGCAATGCTTAGTGAGTTTATAGATTTTCAATATTAACATGCGTGTCAAGCGGAGTCATAAATCTAAGCGTGATATGTCTTGGCTGCCGCTACAGCCCTCATGATTGAGATATAGAATCATAGAATCGGATGATGTTCAAGCCACACTCACGCTTAAATCGTGGGGATCAGCCACATACTGGGCTAGCTACCAGTAAGTCAATATGGCGGAACATCGGAGGTCATTACCAAGTTCATAAGAACTGGTGAAATAGCCGGGTCTAGAACAATAAACCATAATGGCTAGTCAAGCTGAATCAATTCTATCAAATGTCTGATCAATAATGGAAGCATATGTCTTAGAAGTCATGATAGCAATAAATCATAAAGCAAAGTGTGAAGCAATATTAAATGCAATATGAAAAGATAATCAAATAGCTATCATGATTCACTGGGCAACACCCATCCATGGTGTGCACAGGTCTCAATCCAGCTGATAAATGAATGTCAATAAATCTATCAGCAACAATATATCTCAATCGGATCTATGCATGTTCAATCTGAATATCTATAACTCACAGTTATGGGTCTTGGTCAAACAGATATAAGAATCTGCCACCTGAGTTATCTCAGGATTTTATCTTTGTCAATCTGTAATCTGTGAATCAATTCTCTGACCCGCTTTAAATCTTTTAAAACCTTTGTCTTTATGTTCAGAATTTCACTGAACCTGTCCAAAATTTATCATATCAAATCATATTAATATCAGTCCTTTATCTTTAAATCTTTATTTTATTTGATTCTGATAACTTGTTTGTTCATAACTCATTTAATACCTTAATCTTAGACTAGGAACAAAATCATACTTTCATACATATTCGAATCTAGGATGATAGATTCGAACATATACATTCGAGTTTGGGGTATTAGATTCGAAACACCTATCATTCGAATCTAATGGCTTAGATTCGAAGCACATACAAAATAGATTCTAGGGAATAGATTCGAATTAGTGATATAGATTCAAGCCATCCATAGATTCGAATCATACATAGATTCGAAACCCACACACAACTCGAGTCTAAGGATACAGAATCGAAACATAGCCATTCGAATCTAATGGCTTAGATTCGAAATTCACTCATTCGAATCTGTTCTTGATATTCTCGAATCTGATCATATTTACAACTCTAAAACATGAATTTCTAAGGCATAAATCGCAAATATGATCAATATTAAGCCTATGTTCGATTATATTATACTTATTCTATTTAAACTCCATAAAAATAGCTTTAGATTTCATAAAACTAACAGATTCGAAAATACCGAAAAAAATATATATATAAAACGTAAAAATATAAAATCTTACCTCAATTCGTATGAAATCACGTAGGAGATAGTATATTCGTGTAGTATTCTCCGAGATCTTTCTAACGGTATATATATCTTGATAATCGGACGGTCGGTTTGAAAGAAATTTTAGAGAGAAGGTAGAGAGAGAGTAGAGAGAGAAAGTTTAGAGAGAGAGAGAGTAGAGAGAGAGAGAATCTGAGTTTTGATATAAATTTCTCGTTTATATACTTCATCTAGTTATATTTGCTAGCTAACCCACTTTCATTTTTGTATATTATATCTCTTTTATTTAATTTTCTTTAATAATTTATTAATTCATAAATATAAATATTTATATAATTTAATTAAATATTTCATTACTTGATTAAATTTATAATTCAAATAATGTAACATTATTACATTATCGGCTCAAAATATTACTGAATTTACGACTAGATCAAAATTAGGTTGTTACAGAATGGGCTCCACCACGCACAAACTTCGTCCCCGAAGTTAACTACGTTCGAACAGACTTGGATAAATAGCTTTCATAACATCTCTCGATTCCCAAGACTGATGCGAACCTTTGTGGTGTTTCCACTGGACAAGCACCATCTGTATCTCTTTATTCCGAAGCTTTTTGGTCTTCGAGTCCAGAATACGTTCTGGCTCTTCAACCACGCGAAGCTTTTCATCAATCTGCAAGTTAAGATGTGGTATCTGAACTTCCCTTTCATCAGCTAAACTCTTTCTCAAATGACTGACATGAAATACAGGATGTATTCCAGCTAAGTCAGCTGGTAGTTCAAGACGATAAGACTGATTTCCAATCTTTTCCACAATCTTGAACGGACCAATAAATCTTGGAGCTAGCTTGTTTCTTTTAATAAACCGCACCACATTCTTCATTGGGGATACTTTCAGCATCACCCAATCGTTAACTGCAAAACTGATTGATCTATGCCGATTGTCATAATATGACTTCTGCCTGCTTTGAGCTTCAAGAATATTTCTTCTAACTAGTTGAATCTTCTCGTGAGTCAACTGTAGAAGGGCAGGTCCTGCTATTGGCGATTCACCTGTTTCACGCCAACAGGTAGGAGTTCTGCACTTTCTTCCGTACAAAGCTTCAAAAGGGGCCATCTTGATCGTTGAATGATAACTGTTATTGTATGAAAATTCGACCAACGGCAAGTGGTCATCCCAGTTACCACCTAAATCAAGAACGCAGGCACGAAGCATATCTTCAAGAGTAAGGATAGTACGCTCACTCTGACCATCTGCACTAGGATGATAAGCAGTACTCATAGAGATCCGAGTACCCATCCCATCTTGTAGTGCTTGCCAGAATCTGGATGTGAAACGACTATCACGATCTGATACGATAGACTTTGGCACCCCGTGTCGAGAAATTATTTCAGTGATGTATATCTGTGCCAATCTATCGAGGGAATATGTTTCTTTCATTGGAATGAAATGTGCTGATTTAGTTAAACGATCAACGACTACCCAGATGGAGTCGTGCTGTCTTTTGGTCTTTGGCAGCTTCGTAATGAAATCTATTGTGATATGCTCCCACTTCCATTCAGGAACTGGTAGTGGTTGCATATCCCCGAAGGGCTTCTGATGTTCTGCCTTAACCATCTGACATACTCTGCAGCTTTCAACACATTTTCCAATGTCCTTCTTCATTCCTGGCCACCAGTAGTCGGCTTTCAGATCAAAGTACATCTTTGAACTGCCAGGATGAATAGATAACTTGGACTGATGAGCTTCGGACAGAAGAGTGCTACGAATAGAACCATATTTAGGAACCCAGATTCGGTTTCCCTTGAGACAGTGAAGTCCCAAATGGTTCAGAGTCAGAAATTGTAGTTGCCCTTTTAGATTTTCAGAATCTATGTTCTCTTCTTTCAATGCTTCAGCTTGAGCAACTCGAATATCTTCAATAAGATCAGAAGAGAATATAACTGGAGTTAGGGCATAACAGCACTTTTCTGGATATACTTTTCTACTCAACGCATCCGCGACAACATTTGCTTTGCCGGGATGATATAAGATCTCGCAGTCATAATCCTTGATAAGCTCCAAGGATCGACGCTGTTTCATATTCAGATCTTTTTGAGTGAAAAGGTATTTGAGACTCTTATGATCGGTGTAGAGCTGACACCGAGTCCCATATAGATAGTGACGCCAGATCTTCAGTGCAAAGGTAACAGCAGCCAACTCAAGATCATGAGTTGGTGCACTTTTCTCGTAGTCTTTCAATTGCCTTGAAGCATAGGCAATGACTTTTCCCCTTTGCATTAGAACACATCCTAAGCCAGTACCAGATGCGTCGCTGTAAACGACAAAATCATCATTGCCTTCTGGCAAGGCTAGGATCGGCGCTTGAATCAACTTTTGCTTCAGAATATCGAATGCCTCTTGCTGTTTATCGGTCCAAACGAAAGGAGTATTCTTTCGTGTTAGCATTGTAAGCGGTACAGCAATCTTTGAGAAGTCCTTTATGAATCGCCGATAATAACCGGCCAATCCAAGGAAACTTCGGATTTCTGAGGCATTACGAGGCGTTTGCCATTTCTGAACGGCCTCGACTTTTGAAGGATCAACGGAAATTCCTTCGCCAGAAACAACATGGCCAAGGAACTGAATCTATAAGAATCAAGATAGAAATTCAAATTCTGAGGTGAATCAAAGAATAGTTAAGGAAACAGCTCAAGACATATATATTAGAGATTATACCTGTCTGAGCCAGAATTCGCACTTAGAAAACTTTGCATAGAGTCTTTCTTTTCTTAATAACTCTAGCAATTGCCGCAGATGTATAGAATGATCAGCCTCCGTTTTGGAGTAAATCAGAATATCGTCTATGAATACGATAACTGATTTATCCAACATTGGTCTGCACACGCGATTCATGAGGTCCATGAACGCCGCTGGTGCATTTGTTAAACCGAACGGCATCACGAGAAATTCGTAATGACCGTATCTTGTACGGAAAGCTGTCTTTGGAATATCTTCTTCTCTGACTTTTAACTGATGATACCCAGAACGGAGATCTATTTTTGAAAAGTAACTGGCTCCTTGTAACTGATCAAACAGATCATCGATTCTGGGCAGAGGATACTTATTCTTTATTGTAACCTTGTTCAACTCGCGGTAGTCGATGCACATACGGAAAGTTCCGTCTTTCTTTTTAACAAATAGTACTGGTGCACCCCACGGAGAAGAACTCGGTCGGATAAACCCCTTCTCCAACAGCTCTTGTAGTTGCTTTGACATTTCCTGCATTTCTGCAGGTGCAAGTCTGTATGGAGCTTTTGCAATAGGAGCCGCACCAGGAACCAAGTCAATACTGAACTCGACTTGTCGTTCCGGTGGCACTCCAGAATTATCGTCAGGAAATACGTCTGGGAACTCACAGACGATAGGAATATCAGATAATGATTTCTTTTCAGAACTGGACTCAGATAGAGTATAACAAAGGTAAGATTCGTGACCTTTAGACAAGTATTTGTGAGCCTTTTCTACAGATATAAAGCAATGCGCACCTTTCCGCTTCTCGCCCTTGATCTCAAGTACTCGGCCGTCTGAAGATTTGATTCTGATTACTCGTCGATTGCAGATAATTGTGGCCTCGTTGTTCATTAGCCAATCCATGCCGATGATGACATCAAATTCTTTTAAAGGAATCGGGATGAGGTCGAGATTGAATACGATGTTATCAACAAGTAGTGTGCAGTTTCGATATACAGAATCAGCCATAACATAGCTGTTACTGGCTGTCTCAATGTCAAGTACAACAGGAAGCTTCGATGGGAACTTAGATAATCTTGATGCAAAAGAAGTCGATATGAAAGAACGACTTGCGCCAGAATCAAATAATACGCGAGCAGGTATCGTATTTAACAGAAACGTACCGGTGACTACGTCAGGTGTTTCTCTCGCCTCTTCAGCCGTTATTTGGAACGCACGTGTCCTTGTAGTTGGTGTTGCAGCAGAACTTTTAACTGTCGACCCTCCAGCTGATGACTGTGGCTGATAACGTGGCCCGCTACGACACTGATACATAAAGTGCCCCCTTTTTCCACATTTTGCACATCCACGTCCCTGCTGTAGACATTCTTCACTACTATGACCAATCATGTTGCACGCGAAGCAAGTAACGTCATCCGGATTACATAGTCCCATGTGAGACTTTCTGCATCTCTTGCAGAATCGTGGCTTGTTTGTCAGTGAGTAGGCTTGCGCTTTCGGTTGTGAACTATGCTGATAGGATTGCTGAGACTGAGATTTATTTGGCTTAAAGAATCTGCCAAATCGCTGTTTCTTTGGAGGAGACGGATTCATCGGATTGGTAGACGGAGCGTATAGCTGATCGCCGTATTCTAAGTAACCTCGTTCGATTTGTCTAGCCGCTTCTACCATTTCCAAGTAACTCTTGTATTTGATCGCGCTCATGGGATGTCTGTATCTAGGATTGAGTCCTACCCGGAATCTATTCATCTTTCTTTCTTCGGTAGCAACTTGGTATGAAGAATAACCGCATAATCGCGAAAACTCGTGCTCGTATTCGTCGACTGTCTTCGTTCCCTGAGTCAGCTGCATCAGTTGTACTTCCATTTTATCTCGCTAGTCGACCGGGCAGTACTTTGCATTGAACATTTCAAGAAACTGCTCCCATTCTAAAGTCTGAATCACCTCCTCACCATAGATACTTCGCTGGGTTTTCCACCAGGCACGGGCAGCTCCAACAAACAACGCAGACGCGTAGCTCACTTTCTTAGAATCTAAACAGTCAGAGATTCTAAAAATTTCTTCCGTATGACTGATCCAATCCATCGCCTGAATCGGATCTACAGTACCCTCGAAATTCAGGGCACCGCTTGCTTTAAAATCTTTAAATTTGCAGCCTTTTGGCTGAGCTATTTGGGTTTCTGGATTTGAATTATCAGAATCAGATTCTTCATTCTGGACTTGCTTATCTTTTCGCTTATTTTTCTTATCATTACGTCTTTTAGCTTCGGCCTCATCTCTGGCCTGAAACTGTTCTTGCATAATCTTATTCTGTTGTTCTGAGTGTTGTGCTAGTAATTGTTGCATCATCTCAAACATTTGTTGTGGGGTCATGTTGCTTGGTATGTCACCTGATCCTGATCCTGACATCTTTTACTGAAAATTAAAATCATTTAACTATCAGTTTATAGACTTAGATCTATGTACCCTTTTTCCCATCCTAATAGTCTGTACATCCTATCTCAGTTCAAACCACCTAAATGATTGATACATATGTATTGCTTCAGTTTGAGATCAAGTATACTCACGTAATACTTGATTCACTCAAACTATGGGCTCTGATACCATCCTGTGAAGACCACCCCTTACGGGGCAGTTCTCACCAGTCTAGGTCTCACATCATGCAATACGATATCAATCAAACTAAGATAGAGTAATTATAATGCGGAAAATTAAATTACAGTACAAGCTATTAAGATTTAAGTTTAATACAGATTAAGTTTTTAAATTAAACTTATAAAGGGCACAAGTCTAATCTAATTCAGGTCATCATATAATCAAAATAAATCTACCCAGAACACCAAATTATCATCCTCCAATTAGTACCAAAATGGGTTTGCTGAGTAGAGGTATATGAGAACTCCTGTCTTGATCTTGTAAAACCTAAGTACTAGGTCCGGCAGGTGACTTTCCTTTGCCTTTTCCTGTAAAAATGGGAAGTAGCAACCGTAAGCAATGCTTAGTGAGTTTATAGATTTTCAATATTAACATGCGTGTCAAGCGGAGTCATAAATCTAAGCGTGATATGTCTTGGCTGCCGCTACAGCCCTCATGATTGAGATATAGAATCATAGAATCGGATGATGTTCAAGCCACACTCACGCTTAAATCGTGGGGATCAGCCACATACTGGGCTAGCTACCAGTAAGTCAATATGGCGGAACATCGGAGGTCATTACCAAGTTCATAAGAACTGGTGAAATAGCCGGGTCTAGAATAATAGACCATAATGGCTAGTCAAGCTGAATCAATTCTATAAAATGTCTGATCAATAATGGAATCATATGTCTTAGAAGTCATGATAGCAATAAATCATAAAGCAAAGTGTGAAGCAATATTAAATGCAATATGAAAAGATAATCAAATAGCTATCATGATTCACTGGGCAACACCCATCCATGGTGTGCACAGGTCTCAATCCAGCTGATAAATGAATGTCAATAAATCTATCAGCAACAATATATCTCAATCGGATCTATGCATGTTCAATCTGAATATCTATAACTCACAGTTATGGGTCTTGGTCAAACAGATATAAGAATCTGCCACCTGAGTTATCTCAGGATTTTATCTTTGTCAATCTGTAATCTGTGAATCAATTCTCTGACCCGCTTTAAATCTTTTAAAACCTTTGTCTTTATGTTCAGAATTTCACTGAACCTGTCCAAAATTTATCATATCAAATCATATTAATATCAGTCCTTTATCTTTAAATCTTTATTTTATCTGATTCTGATAACTTGTTTGTTCATAACTCATTTAATAACTTAATCTTAGACTAGGAACAAAATCATACTTTCATACATATTCGAATCTAGGATGATAGATTCGAACATATACATTCGAGTTTGGGGTACTAGATTCGAAACACCTATCATTCGAATCTAATGGCTTAGATTCGAAGCACATACAAAATAGATTCTAGGGAATAGATTCGAATTAGTGATATAGATTCAAGCCATCCATAGATTCGAATCATACATAGATTCGAAACCCACACACAACTCGAGTCTAAGGATACAGAATCGAAACATAGCCATTCGAATCTAATGGCTTAGATTCGAAATTCACTCATTCGAATCTGTTCTTAATATTCTCGAATCTGATCATATTTACAACTCTAAAACATGAATTTCTAAGGCATAAATCGCAAATATGATCAATATTAAGCCTATGTTCGATTATATTATACTTATTCTATTTAAACTCCATAAAAATAGCTTTAGATTTCATAAAACTAACAAATTCGAAAATACCGAAAAAAATATATATATAAAACGTAAAAATATAAAATCTTACCTCAATTCGTATGAAATCACGTAGGAGATAGTATATTCGTGTAGTATTCTCCGAGATCTTTCTAACGGTATATATATCTTGATAATCGGACGGTCGGTTTGAAAGAAATTTTAGAGAGAAGGTAGAGAGAGATTAGAGAGAGAAAGTTTAGAGAGAGAGAGAGAGTAGAGAGAGAGAGAATCTGAGTTTTGATATAAATTTCTCGTTTATATACTTCATCTAGTTATATTTGCTAGCTAACCCACTTTCATTTTTGTATATTATATCTCTTTTATTTAATTTTCTTTAATAATTTATTAATTCATAAATATAAATATTTATATAATTTAATTAAATATTTCATTACTTAATTAAATTTATAATTCAAATAATGTAACATTATTACATTATCGGCTCAATATATTACTGAATTTACGACTAGATCAAAATTAGGTTGTTACAATCGTGAAGAATACTACAAGATTATAGTGTTGCATGTTCGATTACATACGAATTTGAGGTAAGAATTTACGTTTTAAGTTTTTATATCTTTCGGTTTTGAAGTTATAAACTCGAATTTAGCATTTTTATGAGTTTAAAGCTAGAATAACTTAAGATTTAACTAGAATGAGTATAATATAAATGAATCTAGGAGTAATACTTAACATATTTTGTGATTTTAGACCTAAAACGCATGTTTTAAAGTTGTAGATGATGAACAAACTCGAGAAAACAAGAACAAACTCGATTTTGATGTCCTAAATTTTAGTTTATATTCGAATTTATTAACATAAAGTCGAAACCCACCCCTAAATCCGAATATCTTGAACAAAACACATAAAATAACAAAATAATTAGCTTATGATAATATATATATATATATATATATATATATATATATATATATATATATATATATATATATATATATATATATATATATATATACACACACATTGAACTTTTGAGAATATTAATTACAAAGAATATAAATGAAAGAAAGATTCTAATGAGATTAATGATCACATGATCAAGATATGAGATTAAAAGATCAACGAACCTTGAGCATTATTAAAACGAAAGAATACTGAATATACTATTCAGTTAATATAAAGGCTAATAAATATCAGAACTGATATTATTAACAGATTGAGCAACAAGATGGCGAGCATCTGAAAGTCTGACATAAGTCAGATAGTGGTTCTAATTCACTACAGATTGTGAGCAACAGAGCCAGAGCCAGAAAGTAAAAGAGCACAAATAACCAATAACTGTGAGTTGTAGATTTCACTTTAACTGCATATTATGTGAATTGAGACTTTTGTTGCATGATCCTGATTTTATTGACATTCTGATCTTGAGCTTATTGATTTATATTATCAGAGTATATTTACTATGATTTGTTGAGCTGAGCATTTATTCTACCAGAATCTATTTCATTGATGAGTCATTTGATTGTTAAGCTTAACTCCATCACTATTGCTCAGTGTTGGGTTAATGTTAGGCTTATGATGTGCTGATTTACGTGATGAAAGCACAGAGGGTAGCTAGAGCTGAGCATTACGATGATATCCATATAGAGCTTTTACTGGTAGCTAGCCCAGTACGTGGCTGATCCCCACTAATGATGCGTGTGTATGAATTTATCATCATCCGAGCATTCCTTATGAATTTGTCTAAAAGTCTCAAGAGCAACAACAGTTTTATAACTGGGAGCTGAGCAAAGTCACGCATCAAAAGAGCATTAATTGGCCAATGTCCCTTCGAGATTGAGCTGTGCATGAGCCTAGTGCAGTGCATAAGCAATAGAGCTGAGCCGTGCATGAGCCGAGTGCAGTGCATGTGCTTCCGCGTTCATAATTGCATGTTAAATGTGAAATTCTACATTTTCACTAAGCAATTAAGCTTACCCCGTTGTTGCATTATTTTTCAGGTAAAGGCAAAGGATTGGCTGGACCTAGTTCATAGGTCAGGACTTGAAAGAGCTTGAAGTGCTTTAGAACCTGTTTCAACACCTTGGTACTTGATTGGTGTTTGAGCTTTGGGGTTCGGGCTAGTCTATATTTTGTGCTTTGATGTAATAGTCTAGAATGTCTGCCCCTATCACTTAAAAATTATCTCTGATTGTAATTAACTTTTATTCCGCACTGTTAATTTTATTTTAGTTTCATGATTGATATTGCGTTGCTACTAGGCCTAGACTTGAGACCTTTGAGAAATCTTGGGTCTCACATGATACGACTTTTGTCGAGATTGAGCAGTTTCCAGTCGTTGGCGAATGATTCTGATCTTGGCGTTGGTTTGTTGAAGTAATTCAGGTTCGGCGATTGGTGCTTCACCAGCTTCATGCCAACAGGTAGGCATTCGGCACTTGCGACCGTACAAAGCTTCAAAAGGTGCGGCTTCGATAGACGAGTGATAGCTGTTATTGTAAGAGAATTCAGCAAGAGGCAAGTAATTGTCCCAGTTACCACTAAACTCGAGAACACATGCCCGCAGCATGTCTTCGAGTGTAAGGATTGTGCGCTCGCTTTGGCCATCAGGCTATGGATGATACGCCGTGCTCATTCTGATCTTGGTGCCTAAACCTTCTTGTAATGCAGTCCAGAACCTCGAAGTAAATCGGCTGTCGCGGTCGGAAACAATTGACAGAGGCACACCGTGTCGAGTAACAATCTCGTCTATATAAATCTTAGCCAGCTTCTCTAGTGAGTAATTCTCGCGAATCAGAATGAAGTGCGTGACTTTGGTTAAATGATCCACGATCACCCATATTGCATCGTGCTGTCTCCGCGTAGTTGGAAGCTTCGTCACAAAGTCCATTGTTATGTGATCGAACTTCCATTCAGGAATCGGCAACGGTTGAAGACTGCCATACGGCTGTTGATGCTCCGCTTTGACTAGTCGACAAGTAACACAATTCTCCACATGCTGACCCACGTCTCTTTTCATACCAGGCCACCAATATTCAGCTTTTAGATCGTTGTACATCTTGGTGCTGCCGGGATGTACAGAAAAGTTCGAGCAATGCGCTTCTGAGAGTATCTTCTATCGTATTTCTCCAAATTTCGGAACCCAAACACGATTCTTGAAGAGCTTTAAGCCACGAGGACTATCGATTAAGAATTGAAGTTGCCCTTTCATGTCTTCAGAGTTGAGATTTTCTTCTTTCAAGGCTTCAGCTTGGGAAATAAGAATTTCATCGATCAGAGTAGATGAAAATGAAGTATGAGTCAGAATATAGAGGCATTTCGCGGAATATGATTTTCGACTCAATGCATCGGCCACCACATTTGCTTTGCCAGGGTGATACAGAATTTCACAGTCATAGTCTTTGATGAGTTCCAGGGAGCGTCGCTGGCGCATGTTGAGCTCCTTCTGATTGAAAATGTATTTAAGACTCTTGTGATATGTATATAACTGGCATTTGGTGCCGTAGAGGTAATGACGCCATGTTTTTAATGCGAAAGTCATAGCAGCAAGTTCAAGGTCATGAGTCAGTTGACTCTTTTCATGATCCTTGAGTTGGCGAGAAGCATATGCTATGACTCTGCCTCTTTGCATCAGAACACACCCAAGCCCTTGACATGAAGCATCGCTGAAGACCACAAAGTCTTCATTGCCTTCGGGTAAGGCCAGAATAGGTGCTTCGGTGAGTTTCTGCTTTAAAGTTTGGAACGCGTTCTCTTGAGCTTCTTCCCAAATAAAGGGAATGTTCTTGCGAGTAAGTGAAGTAAGAGGCACGACTAATTTAGAGAAGTCCTTAATGAATCGACGATAGTAACCCGCCAATCCCAATAAACTTCGGATCTCAGTAACTGATTTGGGAGCTTCCCAGTTCTGAATGGCTTCAATTTTAGAAGGATCTACAGCGATTCCTTCACTGGATATCACGTGTCCAAGAAATTGTATCTGATAAGATACAAGATTTACAAGTTAACGCTGAGCATGAAAATTACAGAAAAGATAAACTTAAAGTGAATAAATCGATATCGTGAGCACCTGTCGCAACCAAAATTCGCATTTAGAGAACTTGGCGTAAAGTCGCTCCTTGCGCAGCAACTCTAGCAGTTCTCTAAGATGCACAACATGCTCAGCTTCGGATTTCGAGTAGATGAGAATATCGTCTATAAATACAATAACAGACTTGTCAAGCATTGGCCTACAAACACGGTTCATTAGATCCATGAATGTCGTAGGAGCGTTTGTAAGACCAAAGGGCATAACAAGAAACTCGTAATGCCCATATCTGGTACGGAAAACTGTTTTGGAAACATCTTCTTCACAAACTTTGAGCTGATGAAACCCAGATCTGAGATCGATCTTTGAGAAATAGCTGGCTCCTTGTAGTTGGTCGGAAAGATCGTCTATTCTGGGCAATGGATATCTGTTCTTTAATGTTACCTTGTTCAACTCCCTATAATCAATGCACATCCGGAGAGTCCCATCTTTCTTCTTAACGAATATAACAAGAGCTCCCCAGGGAGATGAACTTGGTCTTATAAGCCCTTTGTCAAGCAACTCTTGCAATTGCTTCATCATTTCTTGCATCTCAGCAGGTGCAAGTCGATATGGGGCTCGAGCAATCGATGCCGCGCCTGGCACTAAATCAATTCTGAACTCCACCTGATGGTCTGGTGGAAGTCTAGAGATGTCCTCAGGCTAGACATCGGGAAACTCTGAGACTATCGGTACCTCGGCTAAAGTTTTCTTTTCAGATTTAGCATCTATTGCATATGCTAAGTAAGACACGCAACCCTTAGCTATATGCTTCCTAGCTTTCACTACCGAGATCAAGCATAAATCACCTTTCATTCTGTCACCATAAATGCAGATACTGCGGCCATCCGGAGTAGTGAGCTTGATTAACTTCTTTTTACAGATAATGTTGGCGTCATGGTGAACTAGCCAATCCATACCCACGATAACGTCGAACTCGTGAAAATCCATCAGAATAAGATCAAGTTGAAATGTGCAGTTGTCGAGCAGAATGATGCAATCACGGTAACTTTTATCAATAGACACACTTACATTACTAGCCGTTTCAATATCAAAAATTACAGGTAGCGTAGTCGGTGTAATTCCAAGTTTAGATGCAAATGTACTTGATATGAAAGAACGATTTGCTCCCGAATCGAAAATAACTCTAGCAGGAACAGAGTTAACAAGAAACATACCAGATACCACATCTGGTATTTCTTTCGCTTGCTCGGCCGTTATTTGGAATGCGCGATTCTGACTTCGTGCTGGTTCATTATAGCGGCTAGAACCTCCACGTGATGTGCTATGTCGGGCCGGTTGGTTTTGTCTTTGTTGTTGTTGATGTTGTTGTTGTTGCTGGGGTCGGTGTTGTTGTTGTTGCAGACGTGGATGATGCTCTGCACTTGGATAAATTAAACTGAACGGATGCGTGCATGCCCACTCAGTATGTCTAGGGCGTAAACAGTTGTTGCAAACTTTAACTTTGTTAGGACATTCTTCACTGCTATGCCCTATGTCATTGCACACGTAACATCTCACATCATTGGGGTTACAACACCCAATGTGTGATTTATGGCAGCGGCGACACTGCCTCGGCTCGGAATGTACTGTATAGGAACGAGCTTGCTGCGCCGGAGGTGAGCTGAACTGCCGGGATTGAGTCTGAGATTGAGAATATCTGGATGAAGATCCAGAATAATTACCAGTGCGTGACTTCTTAGGCGGTGACGGACACGTCGGGTTGATAGATGAAGCAGGAACTCCTCCAGCTCGAATAAAATCCTGCTCGAGAATCCGAGCAGCTTCAACGACATCTGCATAATTGGTGTACCTTTGGTGCTTCAAAAACTTTTGATACTCAGGATGTAGACCCATTAAGAATCGGTCGATCTTTCACTCTTCAGTAGCGACTTGATAGTCAGACAGCAAGCTTAAACGCGTGAATTTGATCTCATACTCGGTCACCGATTTGGTTCCCTGAGTAAGAGACATCAGACTCTCTTCCAGACGTTTCATTTCATCATTCGGACAATACTGACGAAAGAAGATTACTTTGAAGTCATCCCAAGATAGGGACTTAATCCAGTTAGCTCCGTGCATGTTCTCCTGAGATCTCCACCACATAACAGCGCCACCCTCGAACAGTGTAGTAGCAAAGCTGACATTGGATTCTTCAGCACAGTCGCTAATAAGAAATATGCGCTCGATGCCAGTAATCCACTCGAGCGCTTCGATCGAGTTTGCAGCTCCTTTAAAAGGTTGAGCTCCGCAAGCTTTGAAGTAACGGAAGTTGCAGCCCTTAGGAGGGACTACAGGAGCTTCCTCCTCATCAGTGTCATCGTCACGACGTCCAGTATCATCATGCTGCTTCCTAAGTTCTTCTCTGCGTCTAGTTTCGGCTTCATCACGAGCACGAAACTGATCTTGCAAGAACTTAGCTTGACGCTCGTTGTTCTCATTAAGCATGGTTTGCATTATTTGCATGATCTGTTCAGGAGTCAGTCCACCTCCAGCTCCTTCACCAGATCCAGACATGTTCTGAAACAATAATAATAGTACTTGCATAAGAATAGGCATAATTCCTATTCTACCCCATTTCCCAATTCCTAAAGTAAGGTCAAAGCCTATCTCAAGTCAAGTTAAAGCCTAGATATTCGAAGCTAATATCTTTGCTTAAAAGTTTGAGTCCAAGTGTTATTGCTAACACTTGAATCCCTCAAACTAATGCTCTGATACCATCCTGTCACATCCTTGCTTTAATCACGCTTGCTTATCCCAGGAATAATTAACAATTGCCATAAACATAATAATAAGTCTAAAGCTTGCATAAATCTAAATAAAGATGACAATAAGTCATGCACTACACGTGCTACAAGGTTACAGTACTAAATTGCTATTACATCACAATATAAATAAAGGCAACTACCCAGATCCCAAAGCAGCTCAATACTATACCACAAGCTGAATAGTGAGCTAAGTCCTCTGGGTTGATCAGAAAATACACCTAAGCAGATGGTCCAACTTGCCCTTTACCTTTGCCTGTAAAAATTGTGAGTAGCAACTGTAAGCTAATTGCTTAGTGAGTTAACAGATTTTCATGATGCATGTAAAATATGTGGCGAAAGTGCCTATAAATGCTGTAATGCTTGCTTGATTGCTTGCTTAATACCCAGAAAGAATGCTTGCACAATTGAGATATTTCACGCAGAAAGGAGATGCCACCACTAGGGGTTACCGCTGACAGATGATCAATCTGTGATGCGGGGCTAGCTACCCGCATAATGCTTGGGATAGTGGTGAGCATCGAATTGCTTGCTTGTAAATTAAAATGTTTATGATTGCACAAATAAACGCTCATACAAGGCTTGCTGTATAATATGAAGAATAATAAACAGATAGCAATAAATTAAGCACATTAATAGATAAGATGCAAGATCCGACTAAGCTGGGCACCGCCTGTACCATAGTGTTCGCCTTCACTCACAAAAGTCTATTGAAATCCAAAGAAAGCATATAGAAGCAAATTATGTCTCAATTACATATAATACATGTAAACAAGAATAACTGTTACTCACAATACTGAAAAATGCTTGCACTGGCTTTTCTATGCTTTTAATTGCTCTGAAATGCTTGCACTTGCTTATCTAGGCTTTAATATTGCTTTTTCGCTTTGGCTTTGCTTAACTGATTTGAAAGTCTGCTATCTGGGCTTTGACACTTTTAAATAGACTTTAATACATTCTGGTACTGGCTTTAACTCATAACTCAACTATAAGCTTTAATTTAATAACGAGCTTGCGATGATGTGTCTGTAATTTAATATTACAGAGTACATAACTAGTTAATATAACTTGCTTAAAATTTAAGGCTTTAGACCATAATTCTTTGCTAAATATTTTGTAGCTTTTAAATACAATTAAGTTTGGCCGATGGCCACCTAATTGTGTTCATTCATATATATATATATATATATATATATATATATATATATATATATATATATATATATATATATATATATATATATATATATATATATAATATATATATATATATATATATATATATATATATATATATATATATATATATATATATATATATATATATATATATATATATATATATATATATATATATATATATATGTGTATATATATATATATATATATGTGTGTGTGTGTGTGTGTGTGTGTGTGTATGTATGTATATATAAACATATAAAATAAGTTCATGTGCAAATAAGTGTGATCAATTTATAAAGGTATAGCAACCAATGTATATATATATATATATATATATATATATATATATATATATATATATACACACACACACACATACATTACAATTGTCAAATTTATATTTCTGTTTGTTCAAGACATATCCATGCACACACAACACCCATATGCATACATTGTAATATTAGAATTTATTGTTCCAAATTTTGACTTGTAAAAGTCGCTGTCACCATTTTGCTTTTGTTCCATAATTTACCGAAACATTGAGAAGGTTTCGGTATTACGTACAGGTTTCATTAATTTCATAAATTGTTTAGGTTTTTTCTCGGCAATTGAGGATTATCGAAACCTCAAGGTTTCGGTATAGGTTTCGGTATTGGATTCATGGTTTCGGTATTTACCGAAACTTAATATGGGTTTCGGCATTCCTAGGGGTCTCGATAGTCTTGGAAGAGTTTTGGTATTACCGAAACTCAATGAGTTTCGGTATTTCTTCATGCAAACACACGCCGCACACACAACTTCTTTTTCTTTCGGTTTTGTTTTTCAATGTTTCGGTGGACAATTCTTCTCATTCAAGAAAGTAAATTATCACTATATGATGGCTTATATATGCTTTGTTTTACATTTTCTACAAGGTTAAACCATCAATTTGACGTTTTGCTAGAACCTTGGTTCGGTTTTGGCCACCAAGGCCGTAACCCACAAAGCACACACAGTACACACACTAGAGCTTTGAGTCACGAAATTACCTCAAGAGACTTGAAATTCGTTGTTAGATTGATGATGGCTTGATGTTGTTGATGAAATTCTTGACAAATTTCTTAAATTTTGTTGCACAATTTGTGATAAATGGAGATGAAGATGATGAAACCGTAAGAGATGAAGAGTGAGAGCAGAAAATGATTTTTGTGAGTTTAGGAGATATGAGTAGATGACCCAAACATTTGGGTATTTATATTTCTCAATCTTTTTCTATTACTCATTTTAACCCCACTAGTTTCATTTGTCTCAATTTTAAATTTTGCTTCGTTATAAAAAAAATGCATATATATATATTTAACTTAATTATAAAATTTATATTACTTAATTGCTTTATTTAGCAATTAACTTCTTTTAAATTCTCAATTACATCATAAAAATGCAAATTGCAACAGAGTCGCAAAATTATAAAGTAAGGTGTTATATAACTCCTGTTGTATTCTCTTTCGATCTTATCGAGAACATCAGATCTGCCCAAGTTAAGGCGTTGAAATAAGAGAATCTCTATTCTGAAAATCTCAAAGGGCAATCGCAATTTCTGTCTATGAATCATTTGGGACTTCAATATCTCAAGGGAAACCGAATCTGGATTCCTAAATATGGTTCACTCCGCAACAATCTTCTATCTGAAGCCCATCAGTCCAAATTATCTATTCATCCTGGCAGCTCAAAGATGTACTTCGATCTGAAAGCTGACTACTGGTGGCCAGGAATGAAAAAGGACATCGGTCAACATGTTGAAAGCTGCAGAATTTGTCAGATGGTTAAGGCAGAACATCAGAAACCCTTCGGGGATATGCAACCACTGCCAGTTCCTGAGTGGAAGTGGGAGCATATTACCATGGACTTCGTAACTAAATTTCCAAAGACCAAGAGACAGCACGACTCCATCTGGGTAGTCGTGGATCGATTAACGAAGCCAGCTCACTTCATACCGATGAAAGAGACGTATTCTCTTGATAGATTGGCACAAATATACATCATCGAAGTAATTTCTCGTCACGGTGTGCCAAAATCTATCGTATTCGATCGTGATAGTCGTTTCACTTCAATATTCTGGAAAGCGCTGCAAGACGGGATGGGTACTCGAATTTCTATGAGTACTGCCTATCATCCAAATGCAGATGGCTAAAGTGAACGCACTATCCTTACTCTCGAAGATATGATTCGTGCTTGTGTTCTTGATCTGGGTGGTAATTGGGATGACCACCTGCCTCGGATCGAATTCTCATATAATAACAGTTATCATTCAACGATCAAGATGGCACCTTTTGAAGCTTTATACGGACGAAAGTGCAGAACTCCCACCTGTTGGCGCGAAACAGGTGAATCGCCAATAGCGGGTCCTGCCCTTCTACAGTTGACTCATGAAAAGATTCAGCTTGTTAGAAGAAACATCCTTGAAGCTCAGAGCAGGCAGAAGTCATATTATGATAATCGACACAGATCTATCAGTTTTGCAGTTAACAATTCGGTGATGCTGAAAGTATCCCCAATGAAGAATGTGGTGAGATTCATAAAGCGAAACAAGCTAGCTCCAAGATTCATTGGTCCGTTCAAGATTGTGGAAAAGATAGGGAATCAATCTTACCATCTTGAATTGCCAGCAGACCTAGTGGGAATACATCCTGTATTCCATGTTAGTCATTTGAGAAAGAGCCTAGCAAACGAAAGAGAAGTGCAGATACCGCATGTAAATCTGCAAATTGATGAGAAGCTTTGAGTGGTTGAAGAGCCGGAATGTATTCTGGACTCGAAGACCAAAAAGCTTAGAAACAAAGAATACAGATGGTGCTCGTCCAGTGGAAACACCACAAGGGTTCGCATCAGTCTTGGGAATCAAGAGATGTTATGAAAGCTACTTATCCAAGTCTGTTCGAACATAGCTAACTTCGGGGACGAAGTTTGTGCGTGGTGGAGCCCATTCTGTAACAACCTAGCTTTCAACTGAACTTAATCTCTGTATTTTGAGCCAATAATGTAATTTCATTACATTATTTGAATTGTAATTTAATTAAGTAATGAAAATATTTTATTAAATTATATAAATGTTATAAAATATTTAAAGATGATTAAATTAAAAGAGATATAAAATACAAAAGTGAAAGTAGGTTAATTTCATATAATGATTAAATGAGGTATATAAACTCAATTAAGACCATTTAACACACATTTAAGAAATATGCACTCTCTCTCTCTCTCTCTCTCATCTCTCTCTAAACTTTCGGATTCCTCACCAAATCCTTCAAAAGAATTCATCAATCTTGCAATTGATTGAGATTCAAGTCAAAAAGGAGTTACAAGCATCATCAAACATCAACAATTAAGATTATTCAAGGTAAAATTCATTTATTATTCGAAGTATTATAAGTTTTGGTTCGGTTTTTAGAAAAACCGAAACCAAAGATTTAAAATATGAAAATATATGTTGCATGTATAAAATTTTGATAGATTAGGATGAATTTAAGTTAATAGATGTTAAGGAAACAAAAATTTTAGTTTGGATCATCCAAATAAGGTGAAAATCGGTATTTTTATAAAATAAGTGTTCTTGACAAAATTGCATATTTTGGATGATCTTGATCAATTTATGAGGTTTTTGATCAATAAAATTATAAAAAAACACTCAAATAATGATAACACAACTTTATATTTCATTGCATGTTAATAAAATATGTTTTTGGGAATTTTGATGAAAAATCCGAATGAATATGACCAACACCAAGAACATTTTCTGGAAAAATTATAAGTGTAAGGATCCGAATTCGGGTAGGACCGAATTCGGGTGGGGCTTATTTCGGATGACTGTTTCGGATCTTGCTTGGTCCGAATTTGATTGTCCATTTCGGATGATGTTCCATTTCGGACCACATGTCTAATTCGGATGAAGCTCATTTTCGGTCCTAATTCGGATATTACACTTCGGATTTTAAGTTTTCGGTTGGTCCTAATTCGGGTTAGCCATCCGGTCCGATCCGGGTGCCTGATCCGGATTGGTCCGAATCCGGATGACCAATCCGGATGGTCCGAATTTAATGGATCCGAATCTGAATGATATATATTGATATTTTAAATCAAAAATAAATACAGGACTCACAATCTTATGATTAATAATGATAAATAAACCAATAAAATATGTATATTTATACATATATAAATATATATACTGATCTTTTGAGAATATTAATGAAACAAAGAATAAGAACGAAAGAAAGATTTATGAATGATCAGTTATCAGAATCAGATATAAAATAAAGATTTTAAAGCTAAAAGATCATGATATTGACATGACATTGATATGATAATTCTAGACAGGTTCAGTGAGATTCTGAACATAGATACAAAGATTTAAAGATTGAAAGTGGGTCTTTGATTTGAAAAGAATGGACAGAGAACAGATTGACAAAGATTAAATCCTGATATAACTCAGGTGGTGGATATATACATCTGCTTGATAAAAGACCCCAGATCTGTGAGTTATAGATATTCAGATTTAACATGCTAGAATTTCTGGTTGAGACATATTGTTGATGTTAGATTGATTTGACATTCATATTATCAGCTGGATTGTGACCTGTGCACACCATGGTTCGGTGTTGCCCAGTAGATCATGATAGCTATTTGATCATCATTTCACATGATATTGCATTTAAAGTTCATTTCGGATATTGCTTTGAGATTACTACTATCATGACTTTGATTACGTATGCTTCATCATTGCATATACTTTGACATATTGATTCAGCTTGATTAGCCTTGTCGGTCTATTGTTCTAGACCTGGCAATTTCACCAGTTCTATTGAACTTGGTAATGACCCTCCGATGTTCCGCCATGTTGATTTACTGGTAGCTAGCCCAGTATGTGGCTGATCCCCACGATTTAACCGTGAGCGTGGCTTGAACATCATCCGACTCTATGACTACTATGTCTCAATCATGAGGGCTGTAGCGGCAGCCAAGACATATCACGCTAGAACTTATGATCTGCTTGACAATGCATGTTAATTTGAAAATCTATTTACTCACTAAGCATTGCTTACAGTTGCTACATTACATTTTTACAGGAAAAGATAAAGGAAAGTCACTTGCCGGACCTAGTTCTTAGGTCTTACAAGATCAAGACAGAAGTTTTCATAAACCTCTACTCAGCAAACCCTTTTTGTACTAATTGGATGATGATAATATGGTGGTCTGGGTAGATTTATCTTGATTATATGATGACATGATATAGATTAGACTTGTGCCCTTTATAAGTTTAATTTAAAAACTGTAACTTATACTGTAATATGTATTAAACTTAATCCTAATATGCTTGTACTTGTAATTTATAATTCCGCAACATAATTACTCTATATTAGTTATGATTGATATCGTGTTGCATGATGTGGGACCTAGACTCGTGACTACCGCCCCGTAAGGGGTGGTCTTCACATGCTCTCAATCGGATGATCCTTGTTTATCCTCGATGTCATAATCTCATCGACCCGAAGATTGTCTCCTAAGTTTGATCCTATTTCTCCTAACGGGGGTACGACTTCAGACGGTACATTCTCTTCCTCATGATCACTGTCCTCGGAGTTAGAAGTAGTAGTCTGATTCTCGTTTGTAGGTAACTCAGGTTCAATCTCTGATGGAGATCTATCTTCTGTCGTTGTAGGCTCAGAAGTTGATGGAATGCTTGTCTTTGGAAGACCTTGATTGTCTTCATTCAGGC
The DNA here is from genome assembly GCA_020465985.1 of Centrapalus pauciflorus. Classification (NCBI taxonomy): domain Eukaryota; kingdom Viridiplantae; phylum Streptophyta; class Magnoliopsida; order Asterales; family Asteraceae; genus Centrapalus; species Centrapalus pauciflorus. The sequence goes on along the minus strand of JAANYP010007783.1, from coordinate 105,749 downwards.
TTAATGACAAGAAGTCATCCTCCAATGTACCTGCATTTCCACTAACTGGTATTTTAAATGAATCAAACAATAAGTCATAATCAAATAACCACTCAAGACCTGTTTGGGGTTCATGTGAATAACTTGTAACATCAATGTTAAACACAATTTCTACTGTACCGTTTGTTTTGTTAAAAACCCTTTTGTTTGGTGAGTTAGGCACATAACCTAGGAAATATCCTTCGTGAGCCTTTTCACCAAACTTAGGTTGATGTTTTGTTTTCAATAAAGTACACGATACCTCAAACGGTTCAAAGCCTGTTAAATTAGGTGGTCTTTTATTCAGAACATCATAACAGGTTTTGTTCAGTGACTTGACAGTAAGGACCCGGTTTAGAACATGACATGCGGTATCCACTGCCTCCCCCCAAAACATGGTAGGAAGCTTTGAATCCGAGAGCATGGTCCTTGCTGCCTCAATCAAATTCCTGTTTTTCCGTTCTGCCACCCCATTTTGTTGTGGCTCATATGGTGCACTAAATTGATGCACTATGCCTTTGGATTTGCAATATACACCAATTAGTATGTTTTTAAATTCCATTCCATTATAACTCCTGATACGTTTTACCCTCGTCCCGTAGGAGTTTTCGACTTGGTCTAAGAACCCAATCAACTTTCCAGCTGTTTCGTCCTTCGTACCTAACAAGAAAACCCATGAAAAACGTGAGTAATCATTAGTGATAATTAAACAGTACAAACTACCACCGATACTCCTTCTGTTGATAGGTCCGAATAGATCCATATGCAACAAATCGAAAGTGGAAGCTATCGAGTTCTGAGTCTTTGACTTGTGTGACTTCTTGTGTTGTTTGCCTTTCTTGCACGGTACACACTTGTCATTGAACTGAAAACTCTTCAGTGGGACACCTTGCACCAGACCATGTTTAGTGATGTAGTTCATTTTCCGTAGTTGCAAGTGTGCCATACGTCTTTGCCATAAAAAGGATTCTGACTCTGAAACTTTGGATAGAATACATATTGGTCCCATCGATGAATCCGATTTATTCATGTCCATCATGTACAAATCATTCTTTCTTGGGGCTCTCATCAGTATCCACTCTTCAGGTATTTTTAAATCCGGTTTCAGCACTAACGCCTCAGTATCAGTAAAAATTACTAAGTTCTTCTTATCATAGATTTGAGATACACTAATGAGATTATGATCAAGCTTATTAACATGGTAAACTTGATCAAGTGTGATAGTCTCATTAGTGACGACTCCAGTACCAGTGATATGACCTCCTTTGTTCCCAGCGAATGATACAAAACCCTTGTTCCCTCCCTTGAAGTCTGTGAGTAGACTCCTTTCCCAGTCATGTGCCTAGAGCGACCACTGTCGACGAACCACTTGTTGTTTAGACCTGTAGTTAACTCATGCACATGAAAGAAAATAAGTTAGTTATCACGGGGAACCCAAGCCATGACTGACTTGATAATACTGTTCTCATCCACATATGTGAACTCCTTCAAATACCCATCTTTCCTTTCAGGTGACTTGGGTGTTTGATTGAGACACCGTTGTTGTGCGGAGTGATTTAAACTCACTCTTAGCCTTTGGGTAGGCATTTGCTGTTGAGCCCTTGAATAGTTTCTATTATATGGCATGCCAGATTGATATCCCTGGGCTCTACCTGGTGTCTGATGTCTTTGAGGAGTGTGAGACCTAACTGGAGTGTAAGTCCTTCTAGGTGTTGTACTCCTATAAGCTTGTTGAGGTCCTGACCTTGATTGATTAGGGACTCTATTTGGCGAATTAGTCCTAACCACTTCATTTGGTCTAACCGACACAGGTATTTGTCTAACAACGGTCTTGGGTGTGGCATTCACAATTTTCTCAGTGTTTTGAGAACCACTTGTGCTAGCAACACTAGATATTGTTTACGTTGTTCAGGCTTTCCAACAATAGGTCTAGACTCTGGTTTAGAGGGTGTAGACTCTACTTTCTTATATGGACAGCTAGACGCAACATGTCCCCTCTCATGACATCTAAAGCAGGACATCGTATCAATCGACTTCTTATGAGTGCCCTTTGATTTTGGTGTCTCACTCGTGTCATGTTATTTCTTTTCAACTATCGTGACTACTTCCTCTTTTTGATTATTAACTTCAGGTTTAGCCTCTCCTAGAATTAGAAGACTGCACAAACTTGACTTTCTTAATCGTAGAGTTATTATTAGACACCTTAGTTGATTTATCCTTATCAGATTCAGTCGCAGTTTCAGCTGCTACCTCTGACCCAACTGGTTTATCAGTTTTATCCTGAGGTTGAGACACATAATTATCGTTGAAAGGTGGAGGACTCTCTTGATAACCTAAACCTACTGGTTTCTTAGACTGACGTTGAGCATCTAAGATTTTCCCTAGATTTAATGAAGAGTTCCTAAACTTTTCTAACTTACTATTTACCTCTGCAACTTTAACTCTTGATTCAGCTAGCTCAACTTCCTTAATGGTAAGTTCTTTGGTTAAAGCTGCAACATGCTCATACATAAGTTCTATCCTGACACATTGCTCACTTAATTTGTCTTTTAGAACTATAACATCTTGAGCATCTGCTTTCAGCTTATTCCTAAGATCTTCTTTAATATCGACGAGACTAACATTATCTGATTTTAATGATTCTATTTGAGTAGTTAGATTGTTATGTGTTTCTAGAACTAAGTTCAATCTATCATTGGAAGTAGCACATAAAACACATAAGTCACGAAATGTAGAAAAGTTCAGATTTACCTTTTTGTGATCCGATTCCACGTTAGCCATCTGTGCGGCAAACTCCAGAATGGTCTAATTGTCTGACTTCTCCACCAACACAGGACTTGTATCATTCTCTTCGTTGTCCTCTGTTAATTCCTCTGCTCCATCATCCCCAGTCTCTGTCACTTTAGCCATGAAGGCTCTAGCATTCGACTCAGGATGAGAACTCCAATCGTAAGTCCCATCAAGCTGTCTGTCCGATGATACGTTTGTTAACAGACCAGCGATGTTTGCTTGATTACCCGAACTACCAGACTGATATCTTCCCTGAGATTGATTCTGATAGTTTTCAACTTTGGGTCGCTGACATTCTCGTGCAGAGTGTCCTAATCCTTGACAGTTATAACACTTAACCTTGGATTTGTCGAACCCAATTTTACTGTTGCCTACATTCAGATTTCTGCCTGTTCGTTTCATGAACCTTTTGACCCGCCGAGTCACCATGGCCAGTTGCCATTGAAGATCCATTTCCTCCAAGCCATCAGGATCCACATGATAGTAGTCCTCTTCCCATAATGCAGGATCGTTAATTTTTCCTTGTACACAATTTCCATATGCTGCAACAAACGCAGCCAAAAGATTCAGATGAGTTTCGGCTGATTGTGCACTCACAGGCATCTTTGTGTACTGTTGAGAAGTAGATGCTGAGTGATTCAGTTTATCTTTCGGATAAGAATACCCTAAGAATGCCCGACTACTTGTTTCTTCTACCTCCACTGGGATCGACGCTTCTCCTGAGAAGAACGGTATAGCTGTCTTCAGTTCACTTGCGATAGAAGGTTTTGTCTTTCCAAAATACATCTCTGGATCTTGGACCTGATCATATTCCCTTTCCTTCTTAAGTAACTGAAAGTTGTAAGCCCTCAGCGTACCAATAACTCGTTCTAGAGTAAGAGTTTCGAATTTTTCTTCATCATGCTTTATAAGCGCTGTGTACATTTCCCACTTCGTAGGTAAAGCATCCAGAAGTTTCTCTATCTTCTCAATTTCACGATACTCGACATCGTGATTATCCAGCTCTGTCAGTAAATGGTAGAATCTCGTTATTGTCTCAACCAGCTTTTCGGTTTTCAATGCCTTGAAAATCCCGAACTGCTGTTTCAGCATCTCTGTCCTTCCTTTACGAACCCTCGGATTTCCATCACACCTGTTCTCGAGAGCATCCCATAGCTCTTTAGAAGTACGATGATTCTGTAAGGTGTGCAAAATCTCCTGAGGTAATACGATACAAATGATTGAAAATGTTCTGTTCTCAGCCTCATACAGTTTCTTATCATCATCCTTCATTTTCTGATAGGTTAAGACTCTCTGACGGCCCTCAAACTCTTGTGTAGGTGGAATGTATCCCTCATCAATACAAATCCACATTCGCATGTCATTGAAACGAGCAAAATCGGCAAACCTATCCTTCCACCAATAGTAGTCTTCCAACCTCATTAGGTTTGGCGGAGATTGCCTTGCCAACCTCGTGGTCCATTTCGATGAACTTTTACAAACTGGTCATCCTCTCAAAACTTTTTGTATTCGAACTTAGATAATTTAATTTGAAATTAATTAAAAAAACCCTTTCAAACTTAGGCAAGTTCGAATTAGTTTAAAAGTTAAATTCATTTGAAATTAAAATCGAAACTGTTCAAATCAACAAGTTCGAAGGTCTGACAAGTTCGAGACTTCTGACAAATTCGAATTCTGACAAATTCGAATGTATCAAGTTCGAATCTTATCCAAATTCGAAGAAAACCCTAAATCAAGTTCAGGAGGAGCGTATTTTCTGACAAGTTCGAATTTCTGACAAATTCGAATAAACCCTAATACCCCCTATGTTCGAGCGCCGCAAGTTCGAGAAACGGCCAAAAATTCGATTTTTTCAAGTTTTCAGATTAAACCAATATTTTTAAAACCAAAAATAATGATTTCGATTGAAAAAAATAAACCAATAAGAATTTCTCCATTACCTTGCTTGTATAACTCTAAAAACCTATTAAAAATGTGATTTTTCCGTCCAAAACGCCAAGAAACCAAAAATGTTTAAGATGAACGCGAAGAACACTATGAACACCCTTATGGCTCTGATACCACTTGTAAGGTCACTTACCTACGGATCCAATCTTGACGCGACACCTTCCAACGAGTGCGGAATCCTCGTTAGCGGCTTAACGGATCGATCACACACACGAAACACGGAGATACACACGATGATAGACGCAAACTCGAACGTCCCAACACGTGATTCTCTCCAAGAAAACACTAAAAGGTCTCTGCAAGTTCGTAATCGCCCGGATGATTAATTCTCCAAAGATTGTTAATCAAAACTGATTAACTCTTAATTATAGGCATCAATTTCGAACTTGCCCTGGACAAGTTCGAGAAGGCCCAAGCCCATGAAGTTGTCCACCATAAGTTCGAACCAGAGCCTTTGAACTTATTCTAGAACTTGTCTTTGAACTTGTTCTAAAACTTATGTTTGAACTTACCTTTGAACTTATGTTTGAACTTACCTTTGAACTTATGTTTGAACTTACCTTTGAACTTATGTTTGAACTTATTGTAGAACATCAATAACAACCAAGATCAAACATATATCCAATCAATATCAAAACATATATCTAACATATATCAAACATGTATTAATATGCAATTACGAACAATTGGACTATTACAAAATATCATCTATACTTAGACTGCTATCATCACACAGGATGCACTAACAATAAGAAGTCACACAAGTCAAAGACTCAGAACTCGATAGCTTCCACCTTCGATTTGCTGCATATGGATCTCTTCGGTCCAATCAACCAACGGAGCATAGGTGGTAGTTGGTATTGTTTAGTTATTACTGATGATTACTCACGTTTCTTTTGGGTATTCTTTTTAGGTACAAAGGACGAAACAGCTGGAAAGTTGATTGGCTTCTTAGACCAAGTCGAGAACTCATACGGTACAATGGTTAAAACGTATCAGGAGTGATAACGGAGCTGGATTTAAGAATGCAGTAATTGGTGTATATTGTCTATATAAAGGCATAGTGCATCAACTTTAGTGCACCTTATGAGCCACGCCAAAATGGGGTGGCAGAACGTAAGAACAGGACTCTGATTGAGGCAACAAGGACCATGCTCTAGGATTCAAAGCTTCCTACCATGTTTTGGGGGGAGGCAGTGAATACCGCATGTCATGTTCTAAATCGGGTCCTTACTGTCAAGTCACTGAACAAAACCTGTTATGAAGTTCTGAATAAAAGACCACCTAATTTAACAGGCTTTGAACCGTTTGGGGTACCTAATTTAACATGTCATGTCCTAATTCACCAAACAAAAGGGTTTTTAACAAAACAAATGGTATGGTTGAGATTGTGTTTAACATTGACGTTACAAGTTATTCACAAGAACCCCAAACTGGTCCTGAATGGTTATTTGATTATGACTCCTTGTTTGAATCATTTAACATACCGTTTAGTGGAAATGTAGGTACTGTGGAAAATGAATTCTCATCATTAAACCTTAATGACGAGAACAGAGGTTTTCCAAATTCAAGCATTCCATCAACATCTAAGCCTACAATGATAGAAGATGGGTCTCCAACAGAGAATGAACCTGAATTACATACAAATGAGAATCAGACGAATAATTCTAACTCCAAGGATAGTGCTCATGAGGAAGAGAATATACGTCTGAAGTCATACCCCCGTTAGGCGAAATAGGATCAAACTTGGGAGATAATCTTCAGGTCGATGAGATTGAGACATCGAGGATAAACAAGGATCATCCAATTGAGAGTATCATAGGGAATCCGAATACCGGTGTGAGAACTAGGAGTAGTGTGAATAATAACACGGTACTGTTATCGATGATCAATGATTCTGTGGCGTTTCACACGTGTTTATACTCATGTTTTATCTCACAAGTAGAGCCAAAGAATGTGAAAATGGCACTGAAAGATAATTCTTAGGGTTAAAGCCATGCAAGAGGAACTGTCACAATTCAGAAAGCTTGAAGTATGGGAGTTAGTGTCGTTACCTCGAGGAGAAGTTGTTATAGGGACCAAATGGGTCTTTAAGTGCAAAAGGGATGATTAGTTACTCGCAACAAGGCAAGACTCGTAGTAAAAGGGTTCAACCAGGAAGAGAGAATTGAATATAACGAAGTGTTTGCACCAGTGGCAAGGCTCGAGGCAATTAGTTTGTTTCTGGCTTTCGCGTCCTTCAAAGGGTTTAAGGTATATGAACTCGACGTCAAGAGTGCATTCTTGTACGGAAAGGTGAAGGTATTGGTGTAAGTCGAACAACCGCCAGGGTTTACTGATCCAAAGTATCCCGACAGAGTATATCGATTTGGACAATGGTTTTGAGAGAGGGAGAATTGATAGTACACTATTCGTGAAAAGAAAAAGGCGAAGATTTTATTTTAGTACAAGTGTATGTGGACGACATCATTTTCGGTTCATCAAACGAGCAGATGTGCAAAGACTTTGAAAAGGTTATGAAGTCAAAGCTTGAGATGAGTGCTATGGGAGAGCTGAACTTCTTTCTTGGTTTGCAAGTTGAACAAAGGAAATAAGGAATGTTCATTCATCAGACGAAGTATGTCTACGACATTTTGGAGCGCTCCGGGATGAACGAAACAAAGCTGACCGCACACTTTAGTACTCCGATTCAAGTGAATCACAATCTCGGACCGGGTACAGATAGTGATACTGATGTGGATCCAAGTTTATATCGGGCCATGATCGGGTCACTTATGTATTTGAATGCTTCTAGACCTGACATTATGTTTGTTGTGTGTATTTGTGCTAGGTTTCAAGCAAATCCAAAGGAAATGCATATGAAAGCCGTGAAGCGAATTCTGAGAAACCTGAAGTCGAAACCGAAGCTGGGACCTTGGTATCATGCTGATGGAGATCTGGAATTGGAGGCGTACACGGACTCTGACTATGGTGGATGTAGCTTGAACCGGAAATCAACAACTGGAGGTTGTTAGTTCCGGTGGGAGTCTCGTATCCTGGCAATGCAAGAAACAAACTTCGGTAGTCGTATCAACGTGCGAGGCCGAGTATGTCGCTGCTGGTAGTTGCTGTTCACAGGTTCTGTGGATCCAACAATAATTGTGGGATTATGGTTTGACTTATACTCATACTCCCATTAGGATAGATAATCAATCAACAATTGCTATAACAAATAATCCAGTTAAACACAGTAAGACAAAGCACATAGACATAAGACATCATTTTATACGTGATTGTGCTGAAAAGAATTTGATAAAACTAGTAAAAGTTGCAACGGAAGACAATAATGCAGATTTATTCACAAAAGCATTTGATAAGTCACGCTTTAAATTGTTAGTTCAACTAAATGGCATGCGTAATCCAGAGTAACTTGACCTTAGTAGACTTTCTTTTTATAGTAAGTTATTAGTTTAATTTATCAGCTTATTTTTCTTATAAATGAAAAACAAAAGAAAAAAGAGAGAAAATCATGAAAATCTCAAAAATAGAGAATATCAAAAAATGAGTTAAGTCTTAGAATCATAGGTTCAAAGTGACGAAAATTAGCACCGTCTAAACAAACTCTAAGTGTTGAGCTTTCACACATAATGCACCATAAAATCTAAGTGGCACAAATATTCTTGTTTGATGCGTTGGTAGGCATAATACATGACGGAAATCCTAAAAGCTAATAAAATAATCAAGAAAATGTCACATGTGTAACTAACCTAGATGTATGACCAAAAGGTCTTAATTTCTATGTTAGAGACATACAGACAATGATTATAAATGAGATATGCAAATTTATCTGGGGGATGTATAGCAACATCAAAATACATCTTAAACAAAGAAAGAAAAGGTTTTGAAAAGTAAAGGAAGTCAAAACAAGTCGCTTTGTTGTACGTGAGTACAGACCTGTCACGGCTGTTTTGAGTTAAGCTAGCAAGATAAGTCGCTTTGTTGTACGTGAGTACAGACCTGTCACCGCTGTCTTGCTAACATAAGAGGAACTCTAAGACAAACTAAGACACTCTATTGTATGTAAATACAGAACTGTGTCCGACGTTTGCCTTTTAAAGAAAATTTACAATACCAAAAAGTTATAATCGTTGTGTGTCTGCCTTGATCATAGAAGTATATCTAAATATGGGACACGTAAGGTAGTTTCTTGATAAAAAAATGCCAAAGGAATTTCCAAAGTGTTGAATGTTTAAAGGGAAAAACATACCGACAATCGACTTAGAATGTATATCACAACAAACAATCAAAGGAATAAAAAATACCTAAGTGTGAAAGTGAAATACTGAAAGTACGCTAGACACCGCTATCTGATTGAACCTTCTTTGACTATCTCACAAAAATATTCTTTTAGTATAAATTTTATCTTTGAATTAATATAATTCAATTTTATTTTATTTTTAGTTTATCTTATTTTATATTATTGTATTTTATTTTATGTTATTTTAATTTAATTTTTAATAAATAGGAAAAGGTCAAAGTTACTAGGATGCATTTTTAGTTGGAGAAGCAATATTGCATGAAAATCTGTTGCTTGGTGTGAATGTCTTGCAAAGTTGAAAAAATTTCGTTAAGTGAAAAAGTTGAAAACCTTGGATTTTATTCAAGAATTTTCAATCAAGTTCGAAGATACATTCGAACTTGTTGCAAGTTCGAATTTGAACTATGTTCGAAGGTGGTTGGATATAAGTAGGTCAACAGTGCTTCATTCAATGCACTTACCTTCGAACTTAGCCTCTCGAACTTGTCCAGCGATCTCGAACATATTCCCGAACTTGTTGATTTTTCGAATTTGTCCCTGTTTCTCGAAGTTTCCTACTGTTACTCGAACATACCCACATACTTATGTGTACTGAACAATCTAATACTAAGTAAGTGTTAGTTTAGGACATTTTTGTGACTAAAATCGACCAATTTTTAGTTTTATGTCATTTAGAACTAGGTGACTTAAATCACAAGCTTTAAAAGCAAAAACTTAAAATTAATGACATATAATCTTAATTAGAACCCACTAGGACTAGGTTTTACTGTTAATTAAGTCAAACAGGGTTAAATTCATGGTTTTGAAGTTAAATGAGACCGACTTCGAACTTGTTCTTTAGATTCGAACTTGTTAAAATATCTATAAGTTCGAAGTCATACATGTTCGAATAGGTTTCTCGAACTTAAGTAAGTTCGAATGTCAAAAGACTGATTCGAACTTAACTAAATTCAAACGTGTTACAGTCTCGAACTTAAGTAAGTTCGAAGATGTTAAATTCGAACTTAATCAAGTTCGAATTTATACAAGTTCGAATAACTTAAATTTTTAAATATTAATTTCTAACTGGTTATGTAAATAAATTGTGTGCAGATATGGGAGATAGAGTGTTCTTCAATAAACATAATATGGTGATGGTCGTTGATCTCCATCTGCCTGAGGCTCAGTCGTATCGGCAAATGATAGAGTTCCTGTCAAATTCTCGAGTGGCGTATGCTCTAACCCACAACCAGCAGATCATGCTTCAGTACGTTCGGCAATTTTGGCAGCATTTGCAAGTTGACTGCACGGTGACTCCTACAGTTCTACGTACAAGAATAGGTGGCCGTCCGATAGCTTTCTCTGCTGATCATCTACGCCAAATTTTGCAACTGGGGACAGTTGATCAAGAAGCCGGCCCGAGAGATTTTCCAGCACCAATAAGGCAATCGGCCTTTCTCAAATTGGGTTATGCTCAAGACATAACCAAGGCTTCGTATGTGAAGAGCGGCCTCATTGGCCAGTGGAGATATCTAGTCCATGTGATCATGGTGTGTTTTGCACCTAAGAAGGCGGGTTTCGACACAATGGTGTCAAAGTTGCAAACCGAAGTGATCTAACTTATCTACAACAAAGCGTTCAGCTTCTCGAAAATGTTTTTCGGGGAGTTTGTCCATCAAATTACTGCTCCCACCATAGAAAGATTTCTCATGTATCCTCGTTCATCATGATTCTTATCCGCCACTTCCTGCCAGACCTACCGACACTGCCAGAGCAAACTGGTGTAGCTATCATTGACAATAAAATTTTTGCCGACTGCCAGTCCCACAATGCGCGAAGGGCTGACCAAGTAAGGCCACAGGTGGCTCCTCTCTTTGGTGCCGTTATAGATCCAGATTTTGTTACTCCCGAAGGGGATGACTGGATAGGTGATGCACCTCAACAACAACCACAGCCGCAGCAACCTCAACCACAACAAGCACCGGTTCGCCGAGCTCCGGTTGCTAGGTCAACTCCACGGCCAAGATCAAGTACAGCAGATGAGGATTCCACATCGGGACCTCAGGCTGACCCAAGGATGCAAACATTGGAAGAAAGTTTTGAACAAGGAGCAGCTGCACAAGAAAATGTTGCAGAGCAGCTAGTTCAGGATATTTTGGAGCTGCCTACTGATCTAGATGATATATTTAGGTAGATTGATGAATATCAGCCTCCGGCTCCTGCACCTATAAGAACAGAAAGACATGAAGAAGCGACAGCAAGGACAGAGAGTAGGGATGAAGTGACAGAAGGTCAGGTAGAGACTGCTTCTGAATCAGAATCAGAATCTAGCTCAGACGAGGAAGAAGCTGACGATGTTAATCCAGCAGTTTCATTTAAAAGATATGGCTCTAGAGTTGTGGTGAGCCGAAGAAAGATGTCACGTCCTGTACTTCGTGATGAAGAAGAAGGAGATGAGGACTTTATTTTAGAAGAAGCAGCAATTGCCACACAACAAAGGGCAAAGCGACAACGTATTAGTCAGGGAGCTCCGTCTACTTCAGCTACCTTTCCATTTGCCGCAACCACCGCTCCATCCACATCCACTTCCACTACATTTTCTGACAACCAGCGATTCACAGAGCTGAAAAGCAAAGTAGACTTCCAGAAAGTCCAAATATTCCAGCTATCTCAAGCTGTGAACGAGTTGCAGCAGCATAACTCAAAAGTGGAACAAGAAAATGCTCAATTGCAAACAAAAGCGGCTGCTCAACAGGAGGCGATGTCAACTCAACAATCTCAAATTCTTACTCTGTAGACCCTGGTTGAGCAAATAATGAAAGATCTACAAGCTCAGGGGGAGAGCAGTTGCAGAGGAGATGTGTTAAGGGGAGTTAGGAGAGACAGTGATGATGAAGGAGGTGACCCGAGCATGCAAAAAGACAGTGAGCTAGCAGATCTTCCACGTGAGACTGCTCAGCAAGCTGAGATTCAGGGGGAGTCGGGATCATCTGGGACAGGAGATGGAGGAAGTCAGGATAAAGGCAAGGCTCCTGAAGCATCATAGTTAGTTGATCAAGAAATGATTGGAGCCTTGGCCGATATTGATGAGGATGATGAGATGAACTTTGATTTTGAAGATGATCTAGAAGAGCTTGAAGAGGGAGAGTTTGTAACATCCCTAATTTTAAGTTCATGTAATTTACAATTTTAAGGACTCAATTATTGTATTAATGACATATTATATCAATTTAAGCTACTTTGATCATAATATCAGTTAAGTAAGAAAATACGAAGTTGAGGGGTGTATAATACAAATGAGTCAAAATAGAAATAAAAAGGGGAAAAAGCCTTTCATTTTCAAAATCCACTCTCTCTCTACTCTCTCTCTCTCTCTCTCTCTCTCTCTAACCGTACTCTCTCTCGGCTTCAATCCAAAAACACACAAGAATCATCAAATTTGAAGTGCAGAAGTTGGAATTAACTTGCAAATTAGGAACTATAACAACTGCAAGCAAAGATTCGAGGTAAAAATCATTCAATATTTTGAATTTGTGAAGTTTTCGTTCGGTTTTATGAGAACCGATTTCTAAGATTTATGTTGCAAATGTTAATGCATGTAGTGTATTTTTATTGATATGTTAAAATCGAGTATTGATGTTGTAGTATACCAAATTTCAGAATCAGATTCAAAGTCTAAGTATGATTTTATAGTTAGTGTGTGTTTTTAGTGTGTGTGTTCATCGAAGACATGATGAAAAATGGACACAAATGGGTTATTTTGGTACATAAATGTTATGTTTTAAGTTAAAAGATAGCATATAAGTTCATATTTACAATATTAGTTACTGAAACATGCAAAAATGGTCCAAATATAATTTCTGGAAAATATTGGAATTTATCCAAGTATGAACTCGGATATTAATGGACCGAATTCGGACCTGTTCATTTCGGACCAATAGCAATTCGGACCTTGCCAATTTTGGATCAATGCCCATTTCGGATCACACTCATTTCGGATCACACCTAATTCGGACCATACCCCAATTTGGTCCCTGTCTCAATTCGGACCTTGCCAATTCGGATCCACCCCTGTTTCGGACTATCTGCAATTCGGACCATCCGAATTCGGATGTGGTCCGAATTCAGATCCAATTATACTTAATTTTCAGAATTTAAGATTTAAGCAATTACTGACATAACTTCACTATTACACTTACTTGACAGATCATTGTGGTGTTGTCTAACACACATTGATTCAGAGACACGATACACTATACCAATCACTGTGAGTAATAGATTATCATTCTAACATTTATTGTCTTTGCATTCACACGTTTACAATTCAATGGCATGTTCACATTGTTCATATACATCATTTGGCACTCATGAATGATTTGTTGTTATGATGCACACTCGTACTTGACATGTAACACACATGTAGCCAGCGTTTGTTTGAAAGTGCATCTATTTACATCATGCTTGCACTGCATGATCATTACTTCGAAATCTGATGCGACCTGGACTGGGGCTGACAACAGGCCACTGTCGGGGACTGATCATCCCACTCGTTATCCTGGTCAGGTTCGGCACATCCCCGATCAGCATTTGAACTGCCAACCCCATGCTTGCACTGCATGGTTTTTCACATACTACGAGGCTTGCACTGCCTGTACACACATACATTGGGGCTTACACTGCCCATGGTTACGCAATGCTTGTAAAAAAATATTTGTTGTTTGCATAATCTGTTATCTCACTAAGCAAATTAGCTTACTGTTGACACATAATGTTTTCAGGCAAAGGCAAAGGTGTAGCCGGACCTTCTACTTAAGCATTTCACTTCAATATCCCGAAGACTTTAGAAGCTATTGGTACTTGAATGTAATAGCTTTGGGCTGGGATTTATTACTTTCAAGACAATTTGTGATGTTGTAATAGTTAGACTTTATCACTGTAGTCATGTATTCTATTGCTTTAGTGTGGAACTACTTAAATCTAATTTAAGTATTCAATTTTAATTATTATGTCATTCATTGGGTTGTTTGTTAATCCTGGTGATTCAATTATACTATCAAAACAAGAGGTCGTCACAGAGTTTGGTATCAGAGCATTAGTTTGAGGTTTCAAGTGTCCGCGAGGACTTGGACTCAAACTTAGGTTATGATATTAGAATGGTGTAACATCCGGTATTAATCCAGGTTAGCAACTACGACCTAATCTGTATTTAATAGCCAATTATAACCTAATCAGTGGTCATTAGAAATTAATCAAAGTAATTAACAATGTTCATAAGGAAATTCAACTCAATTAGAATCAAATTTATCGGTGCGATGAATCGGGAAATCAATTAATCCGATCGATTTACAATACGAAGGATTAATTCAACTAAGTATATAATTAAATTATGATTAGTGACACTAATCATGCATTAATACACTTACTTAACATTAATTATGCAAGACTAAAACAATTCATTAAACAAATGCATTCAAAAGTATTTATGAATTTACATAAAAAGGGAAATACAAGAATACATTCTAAATACATTTATACAAAAAAAATGAAAATACAAGATAATATCTTCAAAAATCTTCCCATAGGAGGTACATAAAGGACTTGATAAATATTTTTTTACTCAACATTTCTACATCAAATCCCTCTACACCATCCTCCTTTCAATTCAAATAAGATCTTACACTCCACCTCCATTTGAAAGACCAAGACTTTGCCTATAAATAAAGAGCTTCCCTTTCATTATTTTCACACCAAAAATCTTCTTTTTCTCTCTAAAAACCGGATCCCCCAACCACACACACTACAAACATTTTCATTCAAGTGTTCTTGGTGAAATTCAAGTGTTCTTGGTGAAATTCAAGTATTCTTGGTCCAAATCTTGCTAGAGTTCCAATTTATTCTCAATTTCATACTCCTAACACTTCAAAGTAATTAAATACTAACTTATTTCATCATTAATTTATGTTTATATAAGTCTAGCATAATATATATAATCACCAACAACAACAAGTTTCATAAAAACTCAAGTTTGTAAACTGCGGATTTTCGGCAGAAAATTTATATCGACTTTGAAAAATCATAACTAATTCATAACTTATCGAAATGAGTTGATTCTTGTCTCAAAAGTTAGATCTATGTCTTAACCATAGATCTGGAAGTTTTCATAATTTATTTTGGAGGTTAAGACCTCCAGAAATTATTTGGGAAACCGAAAGTTTGACAGCTCAAAAATGGCCAACATAGGGTTTTCAACGAGCTTTTTCACCAACCTAAACATCTCGAAAAATGGTCGTTCTTGATTCTAAAAATCCTTTGTATATAGTAGTTTAATGTCCTAGAAAACCAAAGCCTAAAGTGTTTTGGAGCTTGGTCAAAAACAGCCTCAAAGTAGGCCGAAAAACCTCCGAAAAAGCTGGAAAATTATATATATATATATATATATATATATATATATATATATATATATATATATATATATATATATATATATATATATATAAACTTGACGTTTTAAGCGGGTTTTTTTTATAAACTTGTAATGTTGGGTGATTTAAGACATAAAAATTTATAAATATATATATTATCATATATTAGATATATTAATTCCCTATTATCATTTAGGGCTCGATTAAACTCACCCGGTGCATCATCCATCAACTTACGCTAAATAGCATTTTACGCTCGTTTTTGTCATCACAAGTTCGGTGAGTCCTCATAGCCCCTATTTTTACAATGTTATGTTTTGGGTTTGAAATACATGCTTCGTTTTTATATGGACACGAAAACAACTTCATTTCTATTATGTATTACACATGTGGTTCCATCCGCCCTTATATCATGAACCGTTAATTGCATTTATTTGTAAGCGTGAATATATTGTGGATAGATCTATCGGGAGTCATGTCCCCCATTCGGGTTAGTTCGGGTCGGCTAACAGCGAGTGCATATATATTTAACACACGGTATTACGTATGGGAATACTGCACAGGGCAAACTCATTTTAATTAAGCTTCGGTTGCATGATGGTTTCTATGTAATACATAACATGGAATTTATGATTTTATAAATTCAAACTCTTGGTGTTGTCCATACAAGTCAGATTACGTGTAAACCTATGAGCTCCCCAACAATTTTTGTTGACGTATTTTAGCGTGTATTTTCAGGAAAAATTAAGGCAAGTGTGCCTTCCGACGTATTTACTTTCAAGCTTCCGCATCCATGGAGTCGCATGCATATTCAAAATTAACGGAGATTTAGCTGTATTATTTTGGATATTTTAATTATGTAATTAAATCTTTGTATTATGCGAACTTCTTTTCTTCATACCAGACTATGTAAAACATTGCTATATTTTAAAGTTTTTCCGATGTATTTTAAAAACGTCCATATAGTGGTCGTTCGTTATGATTATGGTTATGCTTCCGCGACGTCGCGCTTCGTTGCTAACCGGGGTAACGGGGTGTGACAGATTGGTATCAGAGCCATAGTTATAGTGAACTAGGTTGCTTTATTACCTAGACTATAACTGTTACAAAAACTAAACTTTCTTCAAGAACAGTGAACATATATATGGACCCTGATGACAGTAACATGTCAAACAATACGGTCATTATCCTCTTTGACTCTGAGGATGAATTCTCACCCATGGAACAAGGAAGCCAAGGTGACACTGAGGTGTACTTTGGATCGGAAACCCACCCAGACCCAATCAATGACGATGTAATGGACCCGTCAAAACACAAGGAGGGCAACTGTTACTCCACCATCACCACCACATATTCCACCCTACACCCTATTTAGAAACCATCCCAATGGACCATTGAAGAAGTTCACCCCTAGGAAAAAGGGTGTGATTGGCACAACGGGAGTCTATCCCGGTAGCTGCCCATCAGCCAAGCCCGCCGCAGTAGTGACGGGCAAACATAAGACAGTGGGGATGGATGCCTCACACTCTCCAAGAGTGGAGAAACGAGGAGGGGATCCAAAGCCAGTTTGAAGTCGGAACACCATCTTCCTCTCAAGTGCCGACACTTACCCAGAAACCTATGTAACAAACGATGCCCCTGTTGGTGGCAAGGGCCGCCAAACACGACCTCCAATTTCGATAAAATCCACCAAGAGATCGGTGAGATCTTTGCAAGGATTAAGCAGGAGGCAATGCAAACCACCAATAAACCTTAGGCCAACCAGAATACCCAGGCGATTCAACAAGACGGAATCGACGAATTGTGACAGCGCCTAGCAGAGCACAAAGCCCGTAGTGCAGAACTAACCCAACGACTTAACGCTCTGGAGTACGAGGGAACCCCGAAGGCATCTCATACTTAGTACCCTTCCCACCATTTATAGTATTTCTCTAGGCTATACTATTTGATATATCTTATGGTATGTAAGGCTTAAGAATTTATCAAAAAATTCCGACCATATCATGTACAAAGATTAGGTATCAAGCATTTTAATGAAGAACTAAGTTTTATCTATAACTATGTGCATGAGGATATGTAGTACGACAATCTGCCTAAGAAATTTCAAACCCATAGACTTATCCTCTTATCCCAATAGATACCACTTATGCATTTCTACTATTTGATGCGGGTACTGATAGGAGCTTTATATCCACTAAGTTCACTAAGCAGATAAATTCCATTCTTACGCCATTAAGTGCTACTTATGCTATTGAGGTTGATGATAGTAAGATGCTTAAGACAAATAATATAAGTCGAGGATGCTCCTTAGAATTAATAGGCCAGCTCTTTGAAACAGACTTGATGCCCGTGAAACTGGGAAGTTTTGACGTGGTCATAGGCATGGATTGACTATCGAAAAATCGTGCGGAAATAGTGTGCAACAAGAAGACGGTTCATATGCCTTTAGCCAATAAGAAGGTCCTTACTGTCCAAGGCAAAACAAGAAATACCAAAGTAAGCATCATCCCTAGCATTAGGGCCCTGAAGTGTTGACAGAGAGGGAGCCAAAGGAAAAGCGGCTCGAAAATATTCTTATTATTTATGGTTACCCCAAAGTTTTTCCAGAACACTTACCTGAACTCCCAACATCGAGGCAAGTCAAATTCAAAAATCGGCCTAGTATCAGGTACTGCACAGTGGCTCGAGCACCATGCTGATTAGCCCCATCAGCAGTGTAAGAATCATCCAACCAACTGTAGGAGCTCTTAGATAAAGGGTTTATCAAACCGAGTTCCTCGCTTTGGAGGAGCTCCAGTTTTGTTCATAAAGGAGAAGGATAGAACCTTCAGAATGCGCATCAATTACCGAGAGCTAGATAAACTAAAAGAACCGATACCCGCTCACAAGGATCAATGACTTGTTTGACCAAACTTCAAGAATCAAGCTTCTTTTCGAAGATCGACCTAAGGTCGGGTTATCATCAGGTTAGGGTTCGCAAGAAAGGTATTTGAAAGACAGCCTTCAGATTTCGTTACGGTCATCATAAAATCCTATTTATGCCGTTTGAATTAACCAGTGCCCCAACGGTATTCATGGACCTCATAATCAGGTGTGCAAACCTTATATGGAAAAATTCGTGATTATATTCATGAATGACATCTTAATCTACTCACGAAACAAGGAGGAACACGAGCAAACATTTAAGACTAATTCTAGAGTTGTTGAAGAAAGGACAACTATATGCCAAGCTTTCTAAGTTTTACTTTTGGCTAAGATGGGTGATATTTCTCGGTCACGTGATCAATAGTAAAGGAATCCAAGTCAACCTCGCAAAGATCGAGGCTATCATGAATTGGTTAACTCTTAGAACCCCCATTGAGATACGACAGTCCTTAAGACTTGCCACTTATTATAGGCAATTATCAAAAATTTCTCAAAGATCACCGGAGCTCTAACAAAACTGACCCGAAAAGACATTAAGTATGATTAGGGCGAGGATCAGGAGACATCATTTCAGTTATAAAAGCACAAACTATGTAGCGCACTTTTTTTTATCCGAGAGAAGCAAGAAATTTGTAGATTACTTTGACGCTTCACATAATGGTTGATATAGAAAGATAGGGTCATAACTTATACTTTATGAAAACTTAAGGTTCACTAGGTGAATTACACAACGCTTGATCTAGATCTTGGAGCAGTAGTCTTTATCCTTAAGAATTGGAGACATTAGTTGTACGGTAAGAAGTGTACTACACTCACAGACCATAAGAGCCTCCAACACATCTTGAACCAGAAAGAGTCGAATATTAGGTAGCATCCTTGATGGAGCTAATAAGTGATTGCAACTGTGAAATTCGTTATCACCTAAGGAAAACTAATGTGGTTGCAGACGTTGAGAGGCGAAAGGAACGAGCCAAGCCGTTAAGAGTACAAGCCCTAGCTTATAACCATTCAACCAAACCTTCCTTCTTTAGTTCATGATGCACAAATAGAAGTCATTAAGGAGGAAAATATGAAAAATGAAGCCCTGCACGGAATGGATAAATAGTTTGGGGTAAGGACTAATAAAAAAATTGATATTTCATGAATAGAGTCTGATTACCCTATTTTGGTGGAATAAGAAAGCTGGCTATGGATGAAGGACACAAATCAAGATATGTCATTCACCCCGGATCCGATAAAATGTATCATGACCTCAAGGAGCTATACGGGTGGCCTAACATGAAGGATGACATTGCCACATATGTCAACAAATTCCAAACATGCTCAAAAGTTTAGACAAAACATCAAAAACCATTTGGGTAATAGTCAACCGCCTAACAAAAGTCGCGCATTCCTACCAATCAAGGAGAAGAATAGGATGAATAAGGTAGTCCAAACAATGAAGTCGTCTCCGGACACAAAGTGCCTATTTCAATCATTTCGAATACGGATAGTAGATTTACATCTAGATTTTTGGCAACCAGCCTTGGGTACAAACTTGGACATAAGTACCACATACCACCCTCAGACCGATGGTCAGAATGAAAGAACGATCCAAACCCTAGAACATACGTTAAGAGCCTGTGTGATGGATTTTGGGAAGTGTTGGGATACTCATTTGCCCTTAGTGGAATTATCGTACAACAACTGTTATCACACAAGTCTTAACGTTGTTCCATTTGAGGCACTGTACGGACAAAAGTGTCGATCACCCCTTTCTGGGCCAAAGTCAAGGATAGTCAAGTCATTGGCCCAGAAATCATACTTGAGACCACCAAAAAGATAGTACAGATACGGAACCGACTAAAAGTTTCCCGCGATCGTCAGAAACGTTATGCAGACGTAAGGAGAAAATCCCTTGAGTTCCAGTTAGGAGAATGGTAACTGATAAAAGTCTCGCCATGGAAGGGCGTGATACAATTTGGAAAACAAGGGAAACTGAACCCTTGTTATATTGGATCATTCAAGATTTTCAAAAGACTTTGCCCGGTAGCCTACCGACTCGATCTGTCCCCAGAGCTTAGTAACGTTCATAATACCTTCCACGTATCCAACCTTAAGAAATGTTTGGCTGATAAAACACTCGTTATACCTATGGATGAGCTAGAGCTAGATGATAAGTTGAACTTCATTGAACAACCTGTGGAGATAATGGACCGAGATGTCAAGAAACTAAAGCACAGCCGGATCCCGATAATAAAAGTTAGATGGAACACTAAGCGAGGTCTTGAGTTTACGTGGGAACGCGAAGACCAGTTCCGAGAAAAATACCCTCAGCTGTTCTCCAATACTCAAGCAGTGGAGAACACGAGCTAATTTCGGGACGAAATTCCCTTAACAGGGGGAGACTGTAACATCCGGTATTAATCCAGGTTAGCAACTACGACCTAATCTGTATTTAATAGCCAATTATAACCTAATCAGTGGTCATTAGAAATTAATCAAAGTAATTAACAATGTTCATAAGGAAATTCAACTCAATTAGAATCAAATTTATCGGTGCGATGAATCGGGAAATCAATTAATCCGATCGATTTACAATACGAAGGATTAATTCAACTAAGTATATAATTAAATTATGATTAGTGACACTAATCATGCATTAATACACTTACTTAACATTAATTATGCAAGACTAAAACAATTCATTAAACAAATGCATTCAAAAGTATTTATGAATTTACATAAAAAGGGAAATACAAGAATACATTCTAAATACATTTATACAAAAAAAATGAAAATACAAGATAATATCTTCAAAAATCTTCCCATAGGAGGTACATAAAGGACTTGATAAATATTTTTTTACTCAACATTTCTACATCAAATCCCTCTACACCATCCTCCTTTCAATTCAAAGAAGATCTTACACTCCACCTCCATTTGAAAGAGCAAGACTTTGCCTATAAATAAAGAGCTTCCCTTTCATTATTTTCACACCAAAAATCTTCTTTTTCTCTCTAAAAACCGGATCCCACACACACACACACTACAAACATTTCCATTCAAGTGTTCTTGGTGAAATTCAAGTGTTCTTGGTGAAATTCAAGTGTTCTTGGTCCAAATCTCGCAAGAGTTTCAATTTATTCTCAATTTCATACTCCTAACACTTCAAAGTAATTAAATACTAACTTATTTCATCATACATTTATGTTTATATAAGTCTAGCATAATATATATAATCCACCAACAACAACAAGTTTCATAAAAACTCAAGTTTATAAACTGCGGATTTTCGGTAGAAAATTTATATCGACTTTGAAAAATCATAACTAATTCATAACTTATCGAAATGAGTTGATTCTTGTCTCAAAAGTTAGATCTATGTCTTAACCATAGATCTGGAAGTTTTCATAATTTATTTTGGAGTTTAAGACCTCCAGAAATTATTTGGGAAACTGAAAGTTTGACAGCTCAAAAATGTCCAACATAGGGTTTTCAACGAGCTTTTTCACCAAACTAAACATCTCGAAAAATGATCGTTCTTGATTCTAAAAATCCTTTGTATATAGTAGTTTAATGTCCTAGAAAACCAGAGCCTAAAGCGTTTTGGAGCTTGGTCAAAAACAGCCTCAAAGTAGGACGAAAAACCTCCGAAAAAGCTGGAAAATTATATATATATATATATATATATATATATATATATATATATATATATATATATATATATATATATATATATATATATATATATATATATGAACTTGACGTTGTAAGCGGGTTTTATTTATAAACTTGTAATGTTGGTTGATTTAAGACATAAAAATTCATAAATATATATATTATCATATATTAGATATATTAAGTCTCTATTATCATTTAGGGCTCGATTAAACTCATCAGGTGCATCATCCATCAACTTACGCTAAATAGCATTTTACGCTCGATTTTGCCATCACAAGTTTGGTGAGTCCTGATAGCCCCTATTTTCACAATGTTATGTTTGGGGTTGAAATACATGCTTCCTTTTTATATGGACACGAAAACAACTTCATTTCTATTATGTATTACACATATGGTTCCATCCGCCCTTATATCATGAACCGTTAACTGTATTTATTTGTAAGCGTGAATATATTGTGGATAGATCTATCGGGAGTCATGTCTCCCATTCGGGTTAGTTCGGGTCGGCTAACAGCGAGTACATATATATTTAACACACGGTATTACGTATTGGAATACTGCACAGGGCAAACTCATTTTAATTAAGCTTCGGTTGCATGATGGTTTCTATGTAATACATAACATGGAATTTATGATTTTATAAATTCAAACTCTTGTTGTTGTCCATACAAGTCAGATTTACGTGTAAACCTATGAGCTCCCCAACAATTTTTGTTGACGTATTTTAGCGTGTATTTTCAGGAAATTAAGGCAAGTGTACCTTCCGACGTATTTACTTTCAAGCTTCCGCATCCATGGAGTCGCATGCATATTCAAAATTAACGGAGATTTAGCTGCATTATTTTGGATATTTTAATTATGTACTTAAATCTCTGTATTATGCGAACTTCTTTTCTTCATACCAGACTATGTAAAACATTGCTATATTTTAAAGTTTTTCCGATGTATTTTAAAAACGTCCATATAGTGGTCGTTCGTTATGATTATGGTTATGCTTCCGCGACGTCGCGCTTCGTTGCTAACCGGGGTAACGGGGTGTGACAAATGGACTCCTAGGAAATGATCCGAACTAAGATAGGATTGACATGCACATGGGGGACTAATAAAGGGTAACTGTAAACACTTAGGACTTACAAATAAATGTTCTAGATATAAGTTGTTATATTTCAGAACATGCCAGGAGACGATATGACTCCTCAACAGATGTTCCAGATGATGCAGGCTCTCATGGAACAAAATAATGAACTGCAATCCAAAAGAATGGTTGAGCAGGCTCAGTCATTTGCCGACCAATTAAGGGCCAGAGATGAGGCCAAAGCAAACGAAAAGCTGATATAAGAAAGAACAAAGAACAACAACAAGACGATCAAGAGGAAAGACAAGGAGACACTGGGTCTTCTAACAAAACAAGGGGTTGTAGGTTTAAGGACTTCAAAAGTAACGGGGCTGTTACTTTTGATGGAACTGGAGATGCTGTCACAGCATTGGAATGGATCACCACCACGGAGCGAACTTTCAGAATCAGCGACTGCACTCAAAAGGACATGGTCCGCTTTGCAACCGCAATGTTTGCAAGGGACGCAGTTATGTGGTGGGATGCAATGACACATGTGTTGACAATGGAGGTAGTGTCACACATGACCTGGAACGAGTTCAAGGAAGTGTTTTCTCAGCAATACTGTCCGGCCGACAAGAAGCGTCGTCTAGAGGCAAAGTTTCTGAATTTGACCCAAGGAACAAAGACGGTTACGCAACATGCCGTTGAGTTCACCCGACTAAGCTTGTTCGCACCTCATGAAGTTGACACAGAGGAAAGAAAGATAGCCCAGTTTGAGGCCAGATTAGACTATGAGATTCTCCGAACCTTGAGTGGGGTTCGGTATACAACGTTTGCTGGTTTGCTGGAGGCTGCTCGAAATGTGGAGCAAATTGTTCTGTTATTTGGATTATTCATCGGTTCAACCGCCGCAACACTGACTCAACCGTCGCCGCCAAAAAGGCAGCGGGAGTCTGGATCATCTCGATTCTCTCCTCAATCCCATCAACAATCATCATCACCAAAGAAGGGAATGGCCTTCTCGGCCAGTTCTGAAATGAGGGACTGCAGGCGACGCAGAAAGGCGCACTCTGGAGAGTGCAAGACTCATGACATGTATTGCTTCTGCTATGGGCAAAAAGGTCATCACTGGGACCATTGTCCTCGAAAAGATGATGCATGCTACAACTGCCACAGGCTTGTCCATTTTGCAAGGGATTGCCCAAAACCCCCACGAGATCAGAATGTTCAACATTCAATGACAAGATCTTCTGCAGCTTCCGCTGCTCGCAGGGATCAATCTCAAAGGGCTCCAACAAAGGCATTCCAAATCACCGCTGAAGAAGCAAAAGATGACCCGGAGATGGTCACTGGTACGTTCTTTGTTAATTCCGTTCCTGCACGTATCTTGTTTGATTCCGGAGCCAATCGTTCGTTTGTCTCCACATCCTTTGCTCGTCAATTCAATGTGCCTACTTCAAAACTGCAATTTGTACTTGACATAGAGACTGCTAGCAACATGTTAGTTAAAGCAGACAAGGTATATAGGAATTGCACATTACTTGTAGAGGATGTAGTGTTCAACATAGACTTAATTCCCATGGAGGTCGGGGAATTTGATGTTATAGTAGGTATGGACTGGTTGGTTCATAACGAGGCCCAGATTGTATGCAAGAAAAGAATGATTAAGATCACCACTCCCAAGGGCCGAGATATTTGTATATACGGGGACAGACACAAAGGCGACTTGTGCCTTATTTCAATTGCAAAAGCCCGAAAGCACGTTGCTAAGGGTTGTTCTGCATATTTAACCTACGCTATCGATGCTAAGGCTGAAATTCAATCTCCTTCCACCGTTCCTGTTGTTTCTTAGTTTCCAGATGTCTTTCCAGAAGATATCTCGGGATTTCCACCTGATCGTCAAGTGGAATTCCGTATCGATCTCATTCCTGGAGTTGTTCCAATAGCAAAGGCTCCGTACCATTTAGCTCCTGCCGAAATGCAGGAAATGATGAAACAGTTACAGGAGCTACTTGACAAAGGCTTTATCCGCCCAAGTTCATCTCCTTGGGGCGCTCCTGTTCTGTTTGTCAAGAAGAAAGATGGCACGTTGCGTATGTGCATCAATTATAGAGAACTCAACAAAGTCACAATCAAAAATAAATACCCGTTGCCCCGGATTGATGATCTCTTCGACCAGTTACTAGGCGCAAGTTACTTTTCGAAGATTGATCTTCGTTCGGGTTATCATCAACTCAAAGTACACCCAGATGACATTCCAAAGATGGCTTTCAGAACTCGTTACGGACACTAGAAGTTTCTGGTAATGCCATTCGGTCTCACAAATGCGCCGACTGCTTTCATGCATCTCATGAATCGAGTCTGCCGGCCAATGCTCGACAAATCGGTCATCGTGTTCATCGATGGCATTCTCATCTATTCAAAGACCAAAGAGGATCATTCTGCACATCTGCGAGAATTGCTAGAGTTGTTGCGCAAGGAGCGACTTTATGCCAAATTCTCAAAATGTGAATTCTGGTTAAGGCCGGTACGCCTCAACATTCGAAACAAAATTTCATGATCCTTATACTCAATCATAAACTCTTTGTTAACTTATAATTACTCAAAATTCAATTTAGATCCAATTCTTGGGGCACGTGATATCTGGTGCTGGGATTGCTGTTGATCCTGCAAAGATCGAAGCTATCCAGAACTGGGAATCACCTCGCAACGCCTCCGAGATTCGTAGCATTATGGGATTGGCTGTAACATCCCTATTTTCAATTACTTGTAATAGACAATTTAAGACTCAATTATTTGTATTAATGGATATTTATGTCAATTTAAGAAAATTATGTTCACAAATTTATAAATGAGAAAATACGAAGTTGAGGGGTATAATGTACAAATAGGGCAAAATTGAAAATAAAAGAAAGGGAACTCTTTCATTTTTCAAATTCCCACTCTCTCACTACTCTCTCTCTCTCTCTCTCACTGATTCCTCTCTCTACTCTCTCTCTCTCTCTCGGCTTCATCCAAGGAACACTCAAGAAATCATCAACTTAGGGTGCAAAAATCTGGATTCAAGTGACATTTAAGGAACTATAACTACTACAAGTTACAAATCAAGGTAAAAATCTTCCTATATTTCGAATTTGTGAGGTGTTGGTTCGGTTTTTATGGAAGCCGAATCATAAGATTTTGATCTCAAATGTTAATGCATGTTGGATATTAGTGTTGTAAAGTTAAAATCGAGTGATGATAATGTTGTATACCAAATTTCAGATTCTAATTCCACTTCTATGTATGATTTCAGAGATTTTGTGTGTGTTTTAGTAGGTGTTCTTCGACAAAATGAAGAACATGGGATTAATTTGGTATATTTAGGTTGTAGTTTAAAGCATAAAGTGTTAAAATAGTGCTACTAAGCTCACATTTGCAATATTAGATACAAAAACATGCAAAAATGGTCCAAACATAAATTCTGGAAAATCTGGAAATTATTAAGTATGAACTCGGACTGATGAACTCGGTCCGGATCCATCCGAATTCGGATCCGTACCCAGTTCGGACCTACAGTGTTTTCGGATCCACCCCAATTCGGTCCAACTATGAATTCGGTCCATACCCAATCCGGACCCGTCCCATTTCGGATCAATCCTAATTTGGACACTAGCCTATTTCGGACCTACCCCATTTCGGACCAACACCCAATTCGGACCATCCAAATTTCGGACCATCCGAATTCGGATGTGGTCCGAATTCAGTTAGAATTTCATTTAAATTACATAATACAAGTTTTAAGCAATTACTGACACAAAATCACTATTACACTTACTTTATAGATCATTGTGGTGTTATCAATATACACATTGATTCAGAGACACGATACACTACACCAATCACTGTGAGTAACAGATTGTCATTCTAACATTTATTGTTTTTGCATTCATGTTTATATATTCAATGGCATGTTCACATTGTTCATATACATCATTTGGCACTCGTACATGATTTGTTGTTATGATGCACACTCGTACTTGACATGTAACACACATGTAGCCAGCGTTCATTTGAAAGTGCATATATTTACATCATGCTTGCACTGCATGATCATTACTTCACAATCTGATGCGACCTGGACTGGGGCTGACAGCAGGCCACTGTCCGGGACTGATCATCCCACTCGTTATCCCGTCAGGTTCGGCACATCCCCGATCAGCATTTGAACTGCCAACCCATGCTAGCACTGCATGGTTTACACATACATTGAGGCTTACACTGCCTGATTTCACATACATGGGGCTTACACTGCCCATGGTTAAGCATTGCTTGTAAAAAAATATTTGTTGTTTGCATAATCTGTTATCTCACTAAGCATTAGCTTACTGTTGACTCACCATGTTTACAGGCAAAGGCAAAAGTATAGCAGGACCTTCTACTTAAGCAATTCAATTCATATCCCGGAGACTTAGAAGCTATTGGTACTTGAATGTAATAGCTTTGGGCTGGGATTTACTACTTTCAAAACAATTTGTGATGTTGTAATAGTTAGACTTTATCACTGTAGACATGTACTTTCATTGCTTTAGTGTGGAACTGCTTAAATATATTTTGAAGTATTCAATTTCAATTATCATGTTAAATATTGGGTTGTTTGTTGATCCTGGTGATTCAATTATACTATCAAAACAAAGAGGGTGTCACAGGGTTAGGTATCAGAGCATTAGTTTGAGGTTTCAAGTGTCCGCGAGGACTTGGACTCAAACTTAGGTTATGATATTAGAATGGACTCCTAGGAAATGATCCGAACTAAGATAGGATTGACATGCACATGGGGACAAATAAAGGGTAACTGTAAACACATAGGGCTTACGAATAAATGTTCTAAATATAAATTGTTATATTTCAGAACATGTCAGGAGACGATATGACTCCTCAACAAATGTTCCAGATGATGCAAGCTCTTATGGAACAGAATAATGAGCTACAATCCAAAAGAATGGCTGAGCAGGCTCAGTCATTTGCCGATCAATTAAGGGCCAGAGATGAGGCCGAAGCAAAACGAAAGGCTGATAAACGAAAGAACAATGAGCAACAACAAGATGATCAAGAGGAAAGACAAGACACTGGGTCTTCTAACAGATCAAGCGGTTGTAGATTTAAGGACTTCAAAAGTAACGGAGCTGTTACTTTTGATGGAACTGGAGATGCCGTCACAGCATTGGAATGGATTACCACCACGGAGAGAACTTTCAGAATCAGCGACTGTGCTGAAAAGGACATGGTCCGCTTTGCAACCGCTATGTTTGCAAGGGACGCAGTTATGTGGTGGGATGCTATGACACATGTGTTGACGATGTAGGTAGTGTAGGTAGGTAGTGTCACACTGTCCTGGAGCGAGTTCAAGGAAGTATTCTCCCAGCAATACTGTCCTACTGATGAGAAGCGCCGTCTAGAGGCGAAATTTCTGAACCTGACTCAAGGAAGAAAAACGGTTACACAATATGCCGTTGAGTTCACCCGACTAAGTTTGTTTGCACCGCATCAAGTTGACACAGAAGAAAGAAAGATAGCCCGGTTTGAGGCTAGTCTAGACTATGAGATACGCCGAACCATGAGTGGGGTTCGGTATACAACTTTTGCTGGTTTCCTAGAAGCTGCTAGGAATGTTGAGCAGATCGTCTTATTATCTGGATACGTCATAGGGTCAGCCGCCGCAACACCGACTCAACCGTCGCCGCCAAAAAGGCAGCGGGAGTCTGGATCATCCCGATTCTCTCCTCAATCCCATCAACAGTCATCATCACCCAAGAAGGGAAGGGCCTTTTCGGCCAGTTCAGAAATGAGAGACTGCAGGCGATGCAGAAAAGCGCACTCTGGGGAGTGCAAGACTCAGGATATGTACTGCTTCTGCTGTGGGCAGAAAGGCCATCACTGGGAGCATTGTCCACGAAAAGATGATGCATGCTACAACTGCCACAGATTTGGCCATTTTGCAAGGGATTGCCCGAAACCCCCACGAGATCAAAGTGTTCAGCAATCAACGACAAGATCTTCTGCAGCTTCACTGCTCGCAGGGATCAATCTCAAAGGGCTCCAACAAGGGCATTCCAAATCACAGCTGAAGAAGCAAAGGATGACCCGGAGGTGGTCACTGGTACGTTCTATGTTAATTCCTTTCCTGCACCTGTTTGATTCCGGAGCTAATCCTTCGTTTGTCTCCACTACATTTGCTCGTCAATTCAATATGCCTACTTCCAAATTACAATTCGTGCTTGACATAGAGACTGCTTAGTTAAAGCAGACAAGGTATATAGGAATTGCACATTACTTGTAGAGGATGTAGTGTTCAACATAGACTTAATTCTCATGGAGTTCGGGGAATTTGATGTCATAGTAGGCATGGACTGGTTGGTTCATAACGAAGCCCAAATCGTTTGCAAGAAAAGAATGATTAAGATCACCACTCCTTAGGGCCAAGACATATGCATTTATGGTGACAGACACAAAGGCGACTTGTGCCTTATTTCAATCGCAAAAGCCCGAAAGCACATTGCTAAGGGTTGTTCAGCTTACTTAGCCTACACTGTCGATGCAAAGGCTGAAGTTCAATCTCCTTCCACCGTTCCCGTAGTTTCAGAATTTCCGGATGTCTTTCCAGAAGATATCTCGGGATTGCCACCTGATCGTCAAGTGGAATTCCGTATTGATCTAATTCCTGGAGCTGCTCCAATAGCAAAGGCTCCGTACCGTTTAGCTCCTGCAGAAATGCAAGAAATGATTAAGCAGTTACAGGAGCTACTTGACAAAGGCTTTATCCACCCAAGTTCATCTCCTTGGGGAGCTCCTGTTCTGTTCGTCAAGAAGAAAGATGGCAAATTGCGAATGTGCATCGACTATCGAGAACTCAACAAAGTCACAATCAAAAACAAGTACCCGTTGCCCCGGATTGATGATCTCTTCGACCAGTTACAAGGCGCAAGCTACTTCTCGAAGATTGATCTTCGTTCGGGTTATCATCAGCTCAAAGTACATCCAGACGATATTCCAAAGGCGGCTTTCAGAACTCGTTACGGACACTACGAGTTTCTGGTAATGCCGTTTGGTCTTACAAATGCGCCGACTGCTTTCATGGATCTCATGAACAGAGTCTGCCGGCCAATGCTCGACAAATCGGTCATCGTGTTCATCGATGACATTCTCATCTATTCAAAAACCAAAGAGGATCATGCAGCACATTTGCAAGAATTACTAGAGTTACTACGCAAAGAGCGACTTTATGCAAAATTCTCGAAATGTGAATTCTGGTTGAGGCAGGTACGTCTCAACGTTCGAAACAATTTCATGATCCTTATACTCAATCATAAACTCGTTGCTAACTTGTACTTACTCAATATTCAATTCAGATCCAATTCTTGGGGCACGTGATATCTGGTGCTGGGATTGCTGTTGATCCTGCAAAGATCGAAGCTATCCAGAACTGGGAATCACCCCGCAACGCCTCCGACATTCGTAGCTTTCTGGGATTGGCTGGTTATTACCGCCGATTCATCAAGGACTTCTCCAAAATCGTTGTTCTGCTTACAAAGCTTACTCGCAAGAATGCAACTTTCGTTTGGAAAGAAGAACAGCAAACGGCCTTTGACAACCTGAAGAAGTTACTAAGTGAAGCACCAGTATTAACCCTGCCAGAAGGGAACGAGGACTTTGTTGTCTATACAGATGCATCAGGCATGGGTTTGGGAGCGGTATTAATGCAAAGAGGAAATGTCATAGCATACGCTTCCAGACAGCTCAAACCGCACGAGAAAGATTACTCTACTCACGATCTAGAGCTAACTGTTGTGACTTTCGCTCTCAAACTTTGGAGGCACTACTTGTATGGAACCAAGTGTCAGCTCTACACTGACCACAAGAGTTTAAAGTACATATTCAGTCAGAAGGACTTGAATATGAGGCAAAGAAGGTCAATGGAGCTGATCAAAGATTACGACTGTGAGATTCTCTATCATCCTGGGAAAGCCAACGTAGTGGCTGATGCCCTAAGCAGGAAAGCATACTGCAAGGCATACTGTTATGCCTTGACTTCTACAATACTGACGTCCACTATCATAGACGATGTAAGGGCTGCTCAGTTGCAGGCCCTAAAGGAGGAGAATGTAAAGAATGAAGATGTCAGAATTCAAATACTTTTAATGCAAGATGATGGAACCGGACTGAAGGGTGTTTACGGCAGAATTTGGGTTCATAAGTTCGGGAACATGCGAGATGTAATTCTTGCGGAAGCTCATCAATCTAAGTTCTCACTTCACCTTGGAAGCACAAAAATGTACAACGACTTGAAAGCCGATTTCTGGTGGCCAGGGTTGAAAAGAGACGTTGAGCAATTTGTAGAAAGATGCAGAACTTGTCGTCTAGTCAAAGCAGAACACCAGCAACCCTATGGTAGTATGCAACCTCTTCCTATCCCGGAATGGAAGTGGGATCATATTACTATGGACTTTATAACGAAGCAGCCCAAGACGCGTCGTCAACATGATGCCATTTGGGTCATTGTTGATCGATTAACAAAATCTGCTCACTTCATTCCCATTCGGGGAACATATTCATTGGACCGGTCTTGCCCAGATTTACGTGAATGAAATCGTCATTAGGCATGGTGTGCCTAAGTCTATTGTCTCTGAACGAGATAGTAGATTTACTTCCAACTTCTGGGCTGCCTTACAAAGCGGTCTTGGTACTCGTATCGCAATGAGTACTGCCTACAGACCTCAATCGGACGGGCAGAGTGAAAGAACAATCCTAACTCTAGAAGACATGCTCAGAGCGTGTGTCATGGATTTGGGTGGTAACTGAGACGATCACCTCCCATTGGTTGAATTCTCCTACAACAACAGTTACCATTCCACAATCAAAATGGCACCATTCGAATTCCTGTACGGAAGAAAATGTAGGACTCCAACCTGTTGGAGGGAAACAGGAGAAACTCCAATAGCTGGTCCTGCCTTATTGCAAGAAACCAATGACAAGATCCAACTCATTAGACAGTACATGAAAACGGCACAAGATCGGCAAAAGAATTATCACGATCGCCGTCATAAAGCGATAGAGTTTCAGAAGGATGATTGGGTATACTTAAAGGTTTCTCCAATGAAAGGTGTCACGAGATTCGTAAAGCGAGGAAAACTATCACCTCGGTTCATAGGACCCTTCAAGATACTAGAAAGAGTTGGGAATCAATCCTATCACTTGGACTTACCAGAAGAGCTATCAAGTGTTCACCCGGTCTTCCATGTTGGTTACTTAAGGAAGAGTCTGGTACCCGAAAGGGAACAATGGACTGATCATTTAGAGATAAAGATTGACGAACGGCTAAGGTTCGTTGATGAGCCGGAGTTCATTTTGGAATCAAAAGTCAAGATACTACGCAACAAGGAAATCAGGATGGTGCTGGTCAAGTGGAAGCATCATCGGGGAGCTAACCACACTTGGGAATCGGAAGAAGATATGAAGATTAAGTACCCAAGTTTGTTTAGCGCAGCATGACTTCGCGAACGAAGTATAGGCGTGGTGGAGCCCATGCTGTAACATCCCTATTTTCAATTACTTGTAATAGACAATTTAAGACTCAATTATTTGTATTAATGGATATTTATGTCAATTTAAGCAAATTATGTTCACAAATTTATAAATGAGAAAATACGAAGTTGAGGAGTATAATGTACAAATAGGGCAAAATTGAAAATAAAAGAAAGGGAACTCTTTCATTTTTCAAATTCCCACTCTCTCACTACTCTCTCTCTCTTACCGATTCCTCTCTCTACTCTCTCTCTCTCTCTCTCTCTCTCTCTCTCTCTCTCTCGGCTTCATCCAAGGAACACTCAAGAAATCATCAAATAAGGGTGCAAAAATCTGGATTCAAGTGACATTTAAGGAACTATAACTACTACAAGTTACAAATCAAAGTAAAAATCTTTCTATATTTCAAATTTGTGAGGTGTTGGTTCGGTTTTTATGGAAACCGAATCATAAGATTTTGATCTCAGATGTTAATGCATGTGGATATTAGTGTTGTAAAGTTAAAATCGAGTGATGATAATGTTGTATACCAAATTTCAAATTCTAATTCCACTTCTAAGTATGATTTCAGAGATTTTGTGTGTGTTTTAGTAGGTGTTCTTCGACGAAATGAAGAACATGGGATTAATTTGGTATATTTAGGTTGTAGTTTAAAGCATAAAGTGTAAAAATAGTGCTACTAAGCTCACATTTGCAATATTAGATACAAAAACCTGCAAAAATGGTCCAAACATAAATTCTGGAAAATCTGGAAATTATTAAGTATGAACTCGGACGGATGAACTCAGTCCGGATCCATCCGAATTCGGATCCGTACCCAGTTCGGACCTACAGTGTTTTCGGATCCACCCCAATTCGGTCCAACTATGATTACGGTCCATACCCAATCCGGACCCGTCCCATTTCGTTTCAAACCTAATTCGGACATTAGCCTATTTCGGACCTACCCCATTTCGGACCAACACCCAATTCGGACCATCCGGATTTCAGACCATCCGAATACGGATGTGGTCCGAATTCAGTTAGAATTTCATTTAAATTACAGAATACAAGTTTTAAGCAATTACTGACACAAAATCACTATTACACTTACTTTACAGATCGTTGTGGTGTTATCAAAACACACACTGATTCAGAGACACGATACACTATACCAATCACTGTGAGTAACAGATTGTCCTTCATTTATTATTTTTGCATTCATGTTTATATATTCAATGGCATGTTCACATTGTTCATATACATCATTTGGCACTCGTACATGATTTGTTGTTATGATGCACACTCGTACTTGACATGTAACACACATGTAGCCAGCGTTCATTTGAAAGTGCATCTATTTACATCATGCTTGCACTGCATGATCATTACTTCACAATCTGATGCGACCTGGACTGGGGCTGACAGTAGGCCACTGTCGGGGACTGATCATCCCACTCGTTATCCCGTCAGGTTCGGCATATCCCCGATCAGCATTTGAACTGCCAACCCATGCTAGCATTGCATGGTTTACACATACATTGAGGCTTACACTGCCTGATTTCACATACATGGGGCTTACACTGCCCATGGTTAAGCATTGCTTGTAAAAAAATATTTGTTGTTTGCATAATCTGTTATCTCACTAAGCATTAGCTTACTGTTGACTCACCATGTTTACAGGCAAAGGCAAAAGTATAGCAGGACCTTTCTACTTAAGCAATTCAATTCTTATCCCGGAGACTTAGAAGCTATTGGTACTTGAATGTAATAGCTTTGGGCTGGGATTTATTACTTTCAAAACAATTTGTGATGTTGTAATAGTTAGACTTTATCACTGTAGACATCTATTTTCATTGCTTTAGTGTGGAACTGCTTAAATATATTTTAAGTATTCAATTTCAATTATCATGTTAAATATTGGGTTGTTTGTTGATCCTGGTGATTCAATTATACTATCAAAACAAAGAGGGTGTCACATTGGCTGGTTATTACCGCCGATTCATCAAAGACTTCTCCAAAATCGTCGTTCCGCTTACAAAGCTTACTCGCAAGAATGCAGTCTTCTTTTGGAAAGAAGAACAGCAAGTTGCTTTTAATAATTTAAAGAAATTGCTAAGTGAAGCACCAGTATTAGCCTTGCCTGAAGGGAACGAGGACTTTGTTGTCTATACAGATGCATCAAGCATGGGTTTAGGAGCGGTATTAATGCAAAGAGGAAATGTCATAGCATATGCGTCTAGACAGCTCAAACCGCATGAGAAGGACTACTCCACTCACGACTTGGAGTTAACTGCTGTGACTTTCGCTCTCAAACTATGGAGGCATTACGTGTATGGAACCAAGTGTCAGCTCTACACTGACCACAAAAGTTTAAAGTATATATTCAGTCAGAAGGACTTGAATATGAGGCAGAGAATGTCAATGGAGCTGATTAAAGACTATGATTGTGAAATTCTCTATTATCCAGGGAAGGCCAACGTGGTGGCTGACGCTCTAAGCAGAAAAGCATACTGCAAGGCATACTGTTATGTCTTGACTTCCACATTACTGACATCAACAATCATAGATGATGTAAGAGCTGCTCAACTACAGGCTCTAAAAGAGAAAAATGTTAAGAACGAGGATGTCCGAATTCAATTACCTTTAATGCAAGACGATGGAACTGGACTCAAAGGTGTGTATGGCAGAGTTTGGGTTCCTAAGTTCGGGAACATGCGAGAAGTAATTCTTGAAGAAGCTCACCAATCCAAATTCTCAATTCACCCTGGAAGCACAAAAATGTACAACGACCTGAAAGCGGACTTCTGGTGGCCAGGGTTGAAAAGAGATGTTGGTCAATTTGTGGAGAAGTGCAGAACTTGCAGATTAGTCAAAGCAGAACACCATCAACCCTATGGTAGTATGCAACCTCTTCCTATCCCAGAATGGAAGTGGGACCATATTACTATGGATTTCGTAACAAAGCTGCCCAAAACTCATCGTCAGCATGATGCCATTTGGGTCATTGTTAACCGTCTGACAAAATCTGCTCACTTCATTCCCATTCGAGAAACATATTCACTGGACCGTCTTGCCCAGATCTACTTGAACGAAATCGTCATCAGGCATGGTGTGCCTAAGCCTATTGTCTCTGACCGAGATAGTAGATTTACTTCCAACTTCTAGGCTGCTCTGCAAAATGGTCTTGGTACTCGTATCGCAATGAGTACTGCTTATAGACCCCAATCTGACGGACAAAGTGAAAGAACAATTCTGACTCTAGAAGACATGCTCAGAGCCTGTGTCATGGATTTGGGTGGTAACTGGGAAGATCACCTCCCATTGGTTGAATTCTCCTACAACAACAGTTACCATTCCACAATCAAAATTGCACCATTCGAGTTCCTGTACGGGAGAAAATGTAGGACTCCAACCTGTTGGAGGGAAACAGGAGAAACTCTAATAGCTGGTCCTGCCTTATTGCAAGAAACCAATGAAAAGATCCAACTCATTAGACAGTACATGAAAACGGCACAAGATCGACAAAAGAATTACCACGATCGCCGTCATAAAGCGATAGAGTTTCAAAAGGGTGATTGGGTATACTTAAAAGTTTCTCCGATGAAAGGTGTCACAAGATTCGTAAAGCGAGGAAAGCTATCTCCTCGATTTATAGGACCCTTCCGGATACTAGAAAGAGTTGGGAATCAGTCCTACCATTTGGACTTGCCGGAAGAGTTATCAGGTGTTCACCCGGTATTTCATGTGGGCTACTTAAGAAAGAGTCTGGTACCTGAGAGGGAACCATGGACTGATCATTCGGAAATTAAGGTTGACGAACGGCTAAGGTTCGTTGATGAACCGGAGTGTATTCTAGAAACAAAAGTCAAGAAACTACGGAACAAGGAAATCAAGATGGTGCTGGTCAAGTGGAAGCATCATAGGGGAGCTAACCACACTTGGGAATCGAAAGAAGATATGAAGACTAAGTACCCAAGTTTGTTTAGCGCAGCATGACTTCGCGGACGAAGTATAGGCGTGGTGGAGCCCATGCTGTAATATCCCTAATTTTAAGTTCATGTAATTTACAATTTTAAGGACTCAATTATTGTATTAATGAAATATTATATCAATTTAAGCTACTTTTGGTCATAATATCAGTTAAGTAAGAAAATACGAAGTTGAGGGGTGTATAATACAAATGAGTCAAAATAGAAATAAAAAGGGGAAAAAGCCTTTCATTTTCAAAATCCACTCTCTCTCTACTCTCTCTCTCTCTCTCTAACCGTACTCTCTCTCTCTCTCTCTCTCTCGGCTTCAATCCAAAAACACACAAGAATCATCAAATTTGAAGTGCAAAAGTTGGAATTAAGTTGCAAATTAGGAACTATAACAACTGCAAGCAAAGATTCGAGGTAAAAATCATTCAATATTTCGAATTTGTGAAGTTTTGGTTCGGTTTTTATGAGAACCGATTTCTAAGATTTATGTTGCAAATGTTAATGCATGTAATGTATTATGATTGATATGTTAAAATCGAGTATTGATGTTGTAGTATACCAAATTTCAGAATCAGATTCAAAGTCCAAGTATGATTTTGTAGTTTGTGTGTGTTTTTAGTGTGTGTGTTCATCGAAGACATGATGAAAAATGGACACAAATGGGTTATTTTGGTACATAAATGATATGTATTAAGTTAAAAGATAACATATAAGTTCATATTTACAATATTAGTTACTGAAACATGCAAAAATGGTCTAAATATAATTTCTGGAAAATATTGGAATTTATCCAAGTATGAACTCGGATATTAATGGACCGAATTCGGACCTGTTCATTTCAGACCAATAGCAATTCGGACCTTGCCCATTTCGGATCAATGCCCATTTCGGATCACACTCATTTCGGATCACACCCAATTCGGACCATACCCCAATTCGGTCCCTGTCTCAATTCGGACCTTGCCAATTCGGATCCACCCATGTTTCGGACCATCTGCAATTCGGATGTGGTCCGAATTCAGCTCCAATTATACTTAATTTTCAGAATTTAAGATTTAAGCAATTACTGACATAACTTCACTATTACACTTACTTGACAGAACATTGTGGTGTTGTCTAACACACATTGATTCAGAGATACGATACACTATACCAATCACTGTGAGTAATAGATTATCATTCTAACATTTATTGTCTTTGCATTCACACGTTTACAATTCAATGGCATGTTCACATTGTTCATATACATCATTTGGCACTCATGAATGATTTGTTGTTATGATGCACACTCGTACTTGACATGTAACACACATGTAGCCAGCGTTTGTTTGAAAGTGCATCTATTTACATCATGCTTGCACTGCATGATCATTACTTCACAATCTGATGCGACCTGGACTGGGGCTGACAACA
Source organism: Centrapalus pauciflorus (assembly GCA_020465985.1). Classification (NCBI taxonomy): domain Eukaryota; kingdom Viridiplantae; phylum Streptophyta; class Magnoliopsida; order Asterales; family Asteraceae; genus Centrapalus; species Centrapalus pauciflorus. Next base: position 67,715 of record JAANYP010007783.1, on the reverse strand, counting down.
GGCCACTGTCGGGGACTGATCATCCCACTCGTTATCCTGGTCAGGTTCGGCACATCCCCGATCAGCATTTGAACTGCCAACCCCATGCTTGCACTGCATGGTTTTTCACATACTACGAGGCTTGCACTGCTTGTACACACATACATTGGGGCTTACACTGCCCATGGTTACGCAATGCTTGTAAAGAAATATTTGTTGTTTGCATAATCTGTTATCTCACTAAGCAAATTAGCTTACTGTTGACTCATAATGTTTTCAGGCAAAGGCAAAGGTGTAGCTGGACCTTCTACTTAAGCATTTCACTTCAATATCCCGGAGACTTTAGAAGCTATTGGTACTTGAATGTAATAGCTTTGGGCTGGGATTTATTACTTTCAAAACAATTTGTGATGTTGTAATAGTTAGACTTTATCACTGTAGTCATGTATTCTATTGCTTTAATGTGGAACTGCTTAAATCTAATTTAAGTATTCAATTTTAATTATTATGTCATTCATTGGGTTGTTTGTTGATCCTGGTGATTCAATTATACTATCAAAACAAGAGGTCGTCACAGAGTTCGTCCCGGAAAATGTTCCCGATTGGAGCCCAAACGATGAAATTCTAGTTGATGAAGAAGACGAAGCTGATGAAATCGTCATTCAAGATCAACCAATCACGGAACGCTATGTAAATTCAGACCAGATTCCGATAGATATAGACAGTCTGAGGTCAACAATCAATGATAAATCGAATGATGATGCATCTCAAGAAACAGATAAGGAGCTATCTAATGAAGAGAAGAGACAGCTTTGGTTCAAGAAAGAAGATAAGAAGTCTGAGTTAGCTGTGAAAGAGAAAATGAGATTGCCAAGTCCAGGGAAACTATCTGGAGGCATTCTTAGTTGGTTTTTCGACAGAGAATTGCAACTCTTTGTACTAAAAAGAAGAGATGGGCTCCATTATTTGAGGAGAAAACTCAAAGTCTTCAACACATTGCCTAAATGTGAAGTAAAGAAGCTGGCATGGAAGAATTTGATCAACCTAGGAGATGACCAGTATGCAGAAGTGATTGATAGAATCATCAGAAAAGAAGGTCGGTCTGGAAGGTTTGATAGAATTAAGCCAAGGGAAGGAAAGAGAGTTATGGAAGAGTCAAGGATAGATCCATTGACCGGAAAGCCTTGGATGAAGATGTTTTACAAGCCGGTTCGATGCCTAAAGAAGGTTCCATTGAAGCCAATGCCACAGGATGTTCTGGCGAATATGAAGTGGTGGTTTGTTGATAATGAAACAGCTGAGGCGGTTATGAAAGATCAAGACAAAAGAGTTATTTAAAAGTGTATGACCCTCTGCACCTTGTAAACCTGTCTCAGGGCGACTTGCTGAAACTTCATGCGCAACCAATCTATTTTCACGAAGGTTGGAGATCAGAAGGCAAGAAGTACCAGAAGGTTGTAAAGGTTTGTGTAGAACAGGGTTTGTATGCTGATAGCATTTTAAATAAGCCTAGTTCTCTAGATTAATTGAATATCTAATTAGAAGCTATCATCAAGGGGGAGTCTGTTAGTGCACCCTGTGTGACGATAGCAGTCTAAGTATAGATAGTCTTTTGTAATAGATCAGGCTTTGCAAATACAAGTTATATATGTTTGATCTTGTTTGTGTTAGATGTTTACTTAAGTTCAAAGATAAGTTCAAATATAAGTTCAAACATAAGTTCAAACATAAGTTCAAAGATAAGTTCAAACATAAGTTCAAGAACAAGTTCAAAGATAAGTTCAAGAATAAGTTCAAGACTAGGGTTTAAACTTAGTTGAGCTAAGTTCGAAGTAGTAGTGGACAAGTTCGTGGTCTTGGGCCTAAACGAACTTGTCTAAGCTAAGTTCGAACTTAACCTCTATAAGTAAGAGTCAATCCGTTTGATTAAAGGACTTTTGCAGAAATTAGCGTTTAGAGCTCGTATCGTGCACGTACGAACTTGTGAGATTTCAGAGAGTCGTTTCAGAGAAATACATGTGTCGGGCCGTTCGTCGTAACGTCTATCATAGTGTTCGTCTCCGGGTTTCCGTGTTTGTGATCGATCCGTTAAACCCCTAACAAGGATTCCGCACTCGTTGGAAGGTGTCGCGTCAAGATCAGATCCATAGGTAGGTGACCTTACACACATGCTCCACAAAGATGAGCCTGTTCGTATCTCAATTCTGGGAGTCCTTTCACCAATTGTTTTGCAGCCAGCTTGTTGATATTTACAAAATTTAAGTGAGATAGCCTACGGTGCCATAACCAAGAGTCTTTTGAAGAGGCTTTTGATAAAAGGCAAATGTTATCCTTAACCATAAGCTTGGCAACATCTATGGTGTAAAGGTTATAGAGCTTCGGGAACCGGATAAGATTTCTTTTCCATCTATACTCTTAACACTACAGTTCTTAGCCCTGAATGTAACCTCTAACCCTTTATCACAGAGTTGTCCTATGCTAAACAGATTATGAGATAACCCCTCAACATAGTCAACATCCTTGATGACTAGATTATACAAGACTAAATCCCCGTATCCTTTTATATGAGCATGATTATTGTTCCCGAATTTGATTGTCCCACAATACTGTTCTACTATGTTGGACAACAACTCTCTCCTCCCAGTATTATGCTTAGAGCAATCTGAATCCATATACCAGATGGATTTTGCCAGAAAATAAAGAATGCAGACAATGAAAAACTATAGGTATTACACAAATCCATCGTAAATTAACATGCTAACCGTGTTCTGAACCGAGATGTTCAGAAAACATGATGATTTTAAACCGGGTCCTGAGCTGAGTGCACAGAAGCCAAACATGTCGGTTTAAGCACAACCGACAAGCAGAAGAACGGGTCCTAGTCTATGATAACTAGAAGCCAATTCAATGACGTGTGGATCTTGATCTGAAGTAACCAAGAACCATCTGCATTGAAATCACACAACTTTGGGTACCCATCTTAGGATGGGTCCTTTTAGGTTAGGTGTTCCAGGTGAATATGGCATGTGTACAGTCTTAGGAACCCATTTAGCAGTTATGTGTGGACTGAATGCAGAGCCTTTTGGAATCCATTTATGTTTGGATTTAACAGGCTTTGGAACCTTAGGCGATGAAATTACCTTTGGTTTTGGACTTTTTGAAACTTGTTTAACTTTTGTTTTAGATATGGGCCTAGGCAAAGTACAAGTCTCAGTTTTTGTGGAGGCCGATGATGCAGTATTTTTTATTTTCTTTTTCCGAATTCTTTTAACAGGATAAGGCACAAAAGCATTCATTTCAGGTACTTGACATCTAAAATGAGTTGGACATAATTTAAACAAGTCACCGAACGAATACTTTAAACAAGAAGTAGAATTCGATACATCATTACATGTATTGTTTTCTGAGATTATATGCAACCTATCTTTAGAAACAAATTCATATGGCATAACAGTCTTCTTCACAAAAAAACTGGAAAAATCTTGCATGGTTGTTTTGAGCACTCTTCTCACATGATCTGTAGGAACAAAACGATGAGAGTCAGTACGAATGGAAGACTTAGACTTTGAAAAATTTTATTTTCCTTGGTGAGTGGGTTTCTTGGAAGACTTAGATTGATTCTGAGTCTTCTTTGAAACCTCAGCTTTGAAAGGTTTTAAGCACTCACCTTTACAACAGACAGAAGAAATTTCAACTTTGGCTTTACCTTTTTCAGATGATATGAGTGGGATTTTGGTAGGATGAGGATCTTTTGGCTCTTTTAAATGAAAATTTAAACTTTCTGATACCATGTCAAATTTTTCTTTGTAGATGGTTAATTCTAAAGTTTGTTGAAAACTTTGGTTTGCCAATTTCTCCTCACTCTTAAGAAGAGCTTCTTGATAATCGAGAGCTTTCTTTCGAGTTGTCTTTAATTCCTTTTCTAAAGCTTTGATTTTATGTTGAAGAACTTTTGTAGGAATGTAAAGATGAGGGATTGGTTTGACTGGTTCTGCTTTCATTTCAGCCTCTGAATAGCTAGACAAGAAATCTTCCTCTAGAGTAGGTACTCTATAAGGATAACTCTCGTTTAGTTTTTCATATTTAAATAACATTTCTTTTTCTTTATTTTCATTTCGTTTCTCATCCTCTTGGGTTAAAACTTCTTTCGATGTTTGATAAACGAAAGACTTCAACCCAGCACCCATATATCTCATGTCATAAAAAAAAGTTGTAAAACTTGCTGAACCATTTCCAAATACTTAGGATTTTTAAAACCAATTCCTTGTTTGGAATGATAAAACCTAGTTTCTTTGGCTTGCTTTAAATGAATATTTTGTTCAGTTTGACCCCGTTTTAGAAATTCATCATCTAAGGTATTTATGCGAGAGTACAAACCTATTCTTTCTTCTTCTATCATTTTATATTTTTCCAAACTGTCTATGTTTTCCATCCTTACAGACTCTAAGCGTTTTGAAAGAACAGAAATTTCTGACTTTAAAGAGTTCTTTTCATTAGAGAGATTATCCATACAAGATTCAAGGTACGTATTTCTATCCTGAACATCTATTTATTCAATTAACATCTGCTTTATCACTTCATGGTTATTTAACCACTTCTTTTCATATAATTCAGATGTTTCTTTTAAGGTTTGGGCTAAATGTTCAGCCTTGACACACTTTTCCTTTCCTGCATTAAACCTAGCTTCTAGCTCAAGTATTTGTGTGTGCAAGTTACATTCATTTTGTACAGATAAATTATTTACATGCTCTTGAATGTAAAAGGAATGTACCTCATGTGCCTCCGAATCTGACGTGGAACATTCGGGATCCCCGGACTTGGCCATCAGACATGCTGTTGGATCTTGATTTGACTCCCCCTCAGCAGTCGTGTCTGATTCTGAGTCTGACGTAGTTGCATAGTCGGCCAATCCAATGCGATCAACCATGTAGCAATTTTTGCCTTAATCTTCCTCCTCGTGAGAATCTGCGTCATCCCAATAATCCTCCTAAGCAACAAATGCCATTGCGTCAGATCTTTTTTTTGTTGTCTCCAGCTTCCGCTCATAGTACCCAACGTCTCGTTCAAACTGATTTTTGCACTCCCGAGCAAAGTGGCCCGGTTTCCCACACTTATAGCATAGACGCTCATCATTTGCTTTCAGCTCATCAGCTCTGGACCTATCATCTCTTCGTTCAGCTGGCCTCTTGTCAGCTCTACGAGGTTCACGACTATCGTCTCTCAGATTATCTCGACGATCATAATCCCTCCGATCGTCTCTCCTCCCATCCCTTCTATCATCTTGACGATTGTAGTCTCTTCTATCGTCTCTCCTATCATCCCTTCTATCGTCACGCCTTTCATAATGACGATCATCTCGATAGTCTCTACGATCATCATATCTCCTTTCATCTCTATCGTCTCTCTGATAATCATTTCTCCTATTATCTCTCCTGTCATCCCTTCTATCGTCAGTATACCTCCGCGGGCCTGTATCATACCAAAGCTGATTGTTGGTCTTATTAGAGAAACGTCTTTGTTGAAGACGATTTGACCATAAGACAATCTGTTCCTGAATGGTTGCCTCTTCTTCGTTGTAAGGCTCGTGCGGTGGTGATGCATATCTGCACTGAGAGGATGATGAACCTTGAGCATAGGGTGCAGGAGAGGGTGTCTTGTTGGAGAGTAAAGCCAAAGAGTCATCTGGTTTGATGTCGGAGTTGGCTGATAGCATCAAGGATGCCAACGTGTTTGCCATTTGCTTTTGTTGATCCACATCCCCCTGATATTTCTTTAGTTCTTTGAAGACCACATTGATTGAGACATTTGGGATGTCCAGAACTCGTCTTGTAGCACGACAGGCAACTTGCCATTCTGGGGCCATGGAAGCAAAGAATTGGATGTTGATGTCATCCTTATCCTTCTTGATGTGCAATTTGTTCAACTCGTTCAGAACTGCACAGAATCTCGTGAATGTACCCTGAAGAGACTCCCCATCATTGGCTCTGAACTCAGAAAATTTTGCCTTAGCTTCCTCGATCTTGGCTCGATCATCTAAATCTGCCCCGAGCATCTGAACTTCTAGTTCATCTCACATCTCTTTGGCTGACATCTTGCTGTCAACTCCAACAAGTATTTCGGTGGGAAGGGCTTTATAGATGAGATATTCTGTCTTTTTATCGGCATGTTGTCTGTCCCATTCAGCTTCATTAGCAGGTTCACGAACTGTTTTGGATGCCAGAACAGGTGGGTCAGCTTCGGGCCTGGCAGGGATTTCCCGATAGTAGATTGCAGGGCCTTTAGTGATAGATTGGATTAAAAGATTCCCATACCAAGAAATTTGAGGAATCTGGATTTCCATTGCTCGTATTCATCAGGATAGAGAACAGGTGGTCTGTTCTCAGATCTAAGAACAAGTGCTTCTCGGGACATGTTGGATAATGTTGATTAAAGAATGAGATCTTGGTAGGTGGAAACTATATTTCTGATTATCAGAACTCGGATGAACAGTTCTTCGGATGAACAATGTTTTGGATGATCCAAACTCGGATGAAAGTTGAAGAGTTCGGATGACATGGAATTCAGATGAACAGTGAAAGTCGGATGGTATGAAATTCGGATGTACAGTGAAAATGTGAGGGACTGAACTCTGATGGAACGAACTCGGATGGACTGAAATTCGGATGAACTATATAAATTCGGATGGGAACTTAGACAAATTTCAACTCTGATTAGCCGAATTCGGGTGATGATCCGAAGTTCGAATGGTCCGAGTTGGGTTTCAAAAATGTTAAAAATGAAGCACAAGTAATTTAAGCTCTTAAAAATAATTTAACTAAATTTCGGATGATCCGAATTTTGGGCGAGTCCGAAATTTGGTCCGATATTTGTTAAATTTTTCGTCCGAATTAGGCCGAATTATGAACCGAAGAGGTCCGAATTGTGATCCGAGCGGGTTCGAAGTTTGACCCTAAGAGGTCCGAATTTCAACAGTTATAAAAATTCCAGATTTTGCAGAATGTATTAAAATGCAGTGTTAAGCATAAAAGTAATTTTTAAATGTTTGGATTAATATTTTAAACACTTTTAGTGAATTAGAACTAACCAAAACACTAAAAAATCTATGAATATTGAACCAAAACCAAAACTAAACCCCCTATATTCCGATGATGATTATCAGCTTATAAATGATTAAAACATGTAAAGATTGAACTTAAAAAGCTCTAAATCAATACATAATGAATAATAGATGATTATAAGATGAAGAAACACGAAAAACAGAATATGGAAATGAGATTTTAGATCAAACCGAGGGTTTTTGAGGATGAACACGAAGAACACTTGCAGAATTTGAATCCAAACTCAGATGAAATCCACTGATTCGCTCTGATACCAATTGTTGTAAATGAATTCCCAATAGTAATCAACACTTGTATAATTATTTCATCAATATTCTATGCAAACAGAATAATAATACTCAATGATTGCAAGAATAAAGAAGAATAAAATGTCAGAGAGATTGCAAAATGCGGCAGCTGCAATTAGAATAATTTGTGTGTCTATGTGGGAAACCCTAGGTGGGGGTTTCCCTTACATCAATTAATTTGACTTTTCAAGAATTACAGTCTAGCCCCTCAACTTCTAAAATAGAATTACAAGCAAATTGAAAGACAAGAAATAAATTACAAGGAAATAAACTAATCAACTATTACAAAATAAATTCCACAAGATCGAAATTTAATATCTAACAGTGATCCAAAGTTTGGAAAGCGAAAGTTGTAAAATGCGAAGATGACAAAGTAGGTTATCCGAAGTTCGGATTGAGGGGATCTGAAGTTCAGGTTTAAGACAGGAAATGGGAAATGATATAACAAGTAAAACTACTAAATTGAAGATGAGACCGAAGTTCGTATGTGGGGATCCGAAGTTCAGATGTAAGACAGGAAATGGGAAATGATATAACAAGTAAAACTACTAAATTGAAGATGAGACCGAAGTTCGTATGTGGGGATCCGAAGTTCAGATGGTGGTGTAAGTGATGCGAAGTTAAGGTCCGAAGATATGGTCCGAAGATTAAATCTGAAGTTTGGCACTTGGTGAAAATTTTTCAATGAAACAGTAGCAGTTTTTGAATAAAAATCCAGATTGAATCCAAAAGTACATTTTAAGCCCTGAAACTGATAACTAAGAGCTCGAAATTAATTATAAAACAACTTTAATGATCCAATTTAGCCTAAAAACACCTAAATGAGTGACTTTTTAAGCAAAAACAGGTTGTAAAAAGAAGAATAGGTCGGTTTAGTCAGATTGGGTAAAATAACCCCTGAAACATGAATTAACTGAATAAATAATGTTGAATATTAGTTCAGAATGAGGAATTAATCACAAATAAAGCAAAACACAATCGAAAATAGCTGAATAAAGGAGTTTAAGAAGCAAAAACATGAGTCCAGAAGTCTAAACCGACGAACAATAACAAGAACAACAGGAAAATTATCTCAAATCTGTGATTTTCAAGTTGAAATCCACTGCAATGGCTCTGATACTAACTTAAATATGTTCTCAGTGATAATATTGCACTCAAACGATTAAACAATGATTGTATTGATTAATATGTGATTACAAAGAGAATGTTTTCACTCTATCGATGACCTCACAAACACATAGGCAGCTGCTTTTTCAGCAAAATGGAATATTCAATTGTGTGCACAAAACCCTAGGAGAAATTTTTTTTATACCTAGGCCTACTTTGAGGGGTTAAATAACATACCCCTCAACTTTTCATACTAAAAAAAATTACATAGAAATGGAAATTAAATACATTACATATCAAAAATAACCACATGATTGAAATTATAAATATAACAAACTAGTTTATGATCTCATGTAATATGTGAATAATTTTTAATAATTAATTAGTTATTATATATATATATATATATATATATATATATATATATATATATATATATATATATATATATATATATATATATATATATATATATATATATTCAGGTTCAAAAAGGTACCTCTCGAAATCAAGTGCATCCGAAGGTACCAACCTTAAAAAACTTTGTTTTAAATTTTTTTTCTCATAACCATGTTTAATTTAATGTTATACACATGATATATGAATTTCACATACATTCACACTTTCTATGTCCTTAAAAATTATGTGAATGCTCAATGCATATTAATGTGAACGATCATCCATGTGAATGGTCATTTCACACCATTAATGACCATTCACATGATCTTTTTTTACCATTCACAAGATTTATGATGTTACTTCTTTTGAAAAAAAGTCTTATAATGTTGTCTTATATATGTCTATTAAAAAATACATATGAATGATCATTCACATTAGGGTACGCTGGAATCTTATAGGTACGCTGATGAACCTGATTCTATATATATATATATATATATAGGAGTGGGTTCAATGGAAAACCACTATGCACCTGAAAACTATGGAAACCTACGCATATCGTCCGATTTGGTGCATTTAATGAAAAACGCGGTGACATGATCGTAAATAAGGTGATGCATCACGCGGGATTTTGATGCATCACACGTGAAATTTGGTGCATCACGCGGGATTTCGATGCATTACGCGGGAAATTTGATGCATTTGTGTTGGTGCAGTGCGGTTTTCACAAGTTTTCAGGTGCATGGTGGTTTTCCGTTGAACCTCCCTATATATATATATATATATATATATATATATATATATATATATATATATATATATATATATATATATATATATATATATATATATATATATAGAGAGAGAGAGAGAGAGAGAGAGAGAGAGAGAGATGGGATCATTGCAGAACCTAAATTTAGTGTAAAACTGTAGAACCAATATCGTCCATAGATTAGAATAATCTAATGGTCTTGATTAAAAGAGTTAAGTTTGGAATTAGTGAAAAAAAGATTGGTAATAGTGATATTTTAATTCTTGGAGGGGTAAAAAAGGAAAAGATTGGAAATAGCAAAAAGATTGACATTAGCAAAATAAATATCCTTTTTCTTTAAATTAAAATAACATTAATATTATTAATTTTTAAATCAAAAAAATTATACCATAAAAACGAGAATTTTATACTCTTTAAAACGAGACCGGTCATGATATATTTTTTTCGAAAAAATTTTACGTGTTTATTTTTCGTAAAAAAAAATTACCCAGACCACGATGCAATATATCATGGTGAGATAATGAGATCATTCGATATCGAATGAACACTTTGATATCGTATATTTAACGTCAATGCAACACTGCATATACGCTCATTATTAACAGAGCTAAAATAATAGTCACAATTAGTAGTCAAAGTTGGTGGATTTAACGAGAACGGTTATGATATATATTTTTTATTTTTCGTAAAAAAATTTTTACCCAGACCACGATGCAATATATCATGGTGAGATCAAGAGATCATTCGATATCGAATGAACACTTTGATATCGTATGTTTAACGTCAATGCAACATTGTATATACGTTCATTACTAACAGAGCCAAAATAATAGTCACAGTTAGTAGTCAAAGTTGGTGGATTCGAGAACGGTTATGATATATATTTTTTTTATTTTTCGTAAAAAAATTTTTACCCAGACCACGATGCAATATATCATGGTGAGATCATGAGATCATTCGATATCGAATCAACACTTTGATACCGTATATTTAACGTCGATGCAACACTGCATATACGTTCATTATTAACAGAGATAAATAATAGTCAAAATTAGTAGTCAAAGTTGGTGGATTTAACGAGAACGGTCATGAATATATTTTTTTGAAAAAAAAATTTACGTGTTTATTTTTCGTAAATTTTTTTTACCCATACGACCATTCGATGTCGAATGAACACTTTGATATCGTATATTTAACGTCGATGCAACACTGCATGTCCATTATATATTAAAAGAGTAAAAAAAAAAGTCAAAGTGGACAGTCAAACTTGGTAGGCTGCTATTAATTCAATGTTAATTGTATAATTACCATCTTATCCCTAGTGTTATATTATAATCTAATGGTTTAGATTGGTTCTATGGTTCTACACTAAATTAAGGTTCTGCAATAATCCCAACCCTATATATATATATATATATATATATATATATATATATATATATATATATATATATATATATATATATATATATATATATATATATATATATATATATATATATAAACTTAAAATTAAACCATATAAATATTAACTTTTATAAAAAATACAATAATTTGTCATAAATATTATTTTTTTTATTTGTGAATTTTGAAAATTTCTTTATTTTCTCTCAAAAAAGTCTTCTGTTTTCAGGATTTTTCGAGACGAAAAAAATGAAAGGTTATGGTTTTATTTACAGGGTTGATTATGAAAAAAAAACAATTTTTTTTCAAAAATCAAAATGTAAACATTAACCTTGAGAAATTAAAAAAAAAAATAACATGAAAATGTTAAACCACAAAAAAACATAAAAACATCATTTTTTTCAAATTAAACCAAATAAAGTATTCTTATAATTATAATTTCAGCATGATCCGAGGTAACCCGCTACGATTACAAACCCATATGAAAAAATAGTAAAACAACATGTGAATGATATATATTTTATACCCATAAATATCTTATATATAAACGAATTTTCAACGTTGAGCTGTGTGTGATGTTTGGTACGTGTTTGACTTTGACTAGTCACAAGCCTCCCAAAACGACTATTCTAATAAATTCTCCATCCATCAGAAAACTTCACAAATCCCCAATTTCTCTCTCTCTCAAACTCAGCCACATCCATGGCCGATTTCCGATCAAAATCACATAAATACACCGACAAAAACTCACAATTAGATCGACAAAATGACATATTTGGATTTGAACCAAAACTACACGATTTCGAACCTCGCGATTTCAGATCTTACAGTGTTTCATATGCTTCATCTTCTTCTTACAAAACCACACAATCGAATATGGATATCGTTGTTGCTGGAACTGAGAAAAATTTCAAGCTGAAGAAAGGGAAATCGACAAACGCATCGACCTCGAAATCATGGAGTTTTGGTGATCCTGAGTTCCAGAGAAAGAAGAGAGTTGCGGGATATAAAGTCTACTCGGTTGAAGAAAGACTCAAAGGCTCGTTTAGGAAGAGTTTCAGATGGTTGAAAGATAAGTATACGAATGTTGTTTATGGATGATGTCATGATGATTTTACTACATATCTCAAATGAGAGGTTAAATATTGGTGATAAATGTTGTATCAACAACTAATTTATTGAATTATTTTGTTATTTAATGATTCAAAAACAAATATTGTATAAAGTCATAAAGAAGACCACACGGAAAACTATTATAAAAAAGAATGGATCCAAAAGTTTGTAGGTTGGAATTGTTTTCTACAAAAGGAGCGCAGGTGGTTTACTTTCGAATTTACATTTTTATAAACCCTTTTCTAAGTTTAAATGTACAATTGTACACTTTATACCTTTATCCATTTTTTATTCTATTTTATATTTTTTTTTTCATGAATATCACTTGTTAATTATTTTTATTAGTTATATTACTTAAAAATAAGAATCACGTTATGAAACTTAGGGTGTGTTTGATTCGTTAAGAGGTAATTGTCTTATTGCTTATTACCACTTCTTATTGACAAGAGACGTCTCAATAATTGATAAGAGATTGCAATAAGATTGTTTGATTTTTAAATATATAAATGTCTAATCATATATGTTTTCTTGACTTTATTTATGAAATTAATTAAGATTTTATGATTTATAAATATATTTGACTTTTCTATTTTATTAACCAAAATTTCAACTAGCACACATATTTTGAAGCAAACAAATAACTCATAACAATCAATTAACAATCATAACTATTGAATATGCAGTAACTATTCAAACAAAAGAAAACCAACAATCAATTGATAATATCTACTATTAGTTCTTACAACTGACTAATATCAATTTTCAGTCTACATTAGTCTGTCCGAAATTTGTTCACGTGAATTATTCATATATTGTTGATCAGCAACAACACTTCCATGTGCTTGAGCTTCTTGTACTGCTTCATTTTCATTATCCCCTTGTACATCTGCATTTTCGTCATCCACTTGATTATACTCGAAAAACTCATCATCTAATCCTTCCTTTCGTATAAAATTATGTACCGCAAAACATGAAAGGACAATGTCTCTTTGAACTTCAAGTGTGAAGGGGGCCAATCTTTTCAGGATGGGGAAACGTTCTTTTACTATTTTTTTTCATCAATACATGTCTCTAGAAACAATTTTAATGCATCGTTTGACCATTTCATCCGTGTACCATCCTCCATCAACACTAAACAACATTCAAGAAAACAATAAATCAATAATAAAATTCAAGTATTAACACATAAAAACAATCTTGATACCATAGCTCAAACTATTTTCCTATTTGGTTGAAACCACTTTCAACCAAAATAAGAAAGAAAAGGTCAAACTTATTAAAAATCTAAGATGTTAAAATGATTGATTATCTCATATAAGAAGCAGAATCTTGGATAATTTGATTGTTTTAATAAAAAAATTTGATTTTTTTTGTTACCAAAGAAAAAAGCACCTCTTTTTTCTCATTCGGAATTAGTCTCGTGTCTTTCTTTTCACATCCTTCAAATATAATTTCCTCATGGTTAAATGCAAGATATGCTCCCATGGTTCCTGCTGAGGTACTACTCAAATCTCCTAGTAGTGATGTGCAAAAAACCAAAAGCCATACCCAAAAAACCAGATGACACACCCATATTGACCCAATCTATATATATTGACTAATTTCCCATGCTTAAACCAAAAGCATCATTGTTTTCCTCTACGGTGAGGGTGCAATAGTAATAAACTGAATGTGCAGTACCAGGCCAACAATACATATATAACTTGCAATATATAACATTAAAAGGTCTCTCTCTCTCTCTATATATATATATAGTGGTATCAATATATATTAGGAGAAAAATGAAGAAGAGCAATGAATTGAATGGCATCTTAAATGCATCCTGCAAAACATCACCTACCAATATTCAAATTCTCACTCATCCATAACTGCATATATCCATCTTTTTAATTATATAGATCATTTGATGGGATGTGTTTTTCCTATCAAATATGCAAATTTTATGTTACTACGGTACTACCTGTCTCAACTAACTTGTTGGTTTTTTTCATAATAAACCCTCGCTGAAAATCAAAACATGCATGAACTTGGTCCCTGGAACAAACGATCGTCAATAGCAATACGTTAAGTCCGGAAAACGAAAGGCAAAGTCGTCATGTCCACATGCCTCTTTTGTTACTTCTCTAACACCTCATAATTACATTATGTTACAAGCATCATCAGTATGACAATTTGTGTTTCCTCCATTTCGATCATCATCAAGAACAATTCATTTGAAACCCAAATAAGTAGGTAAATAATTGTTGTGTGTGGAGTAAACATGCATAGTTGCATACAGAACAATTCTCAATGTAACAACTAGGACATCTCATTAACTTTACCCCTCTTTTACTGTGGTTTCTCATTTATCAGAAACAGAAATTCAAGCAAATAACCGAAGACCAAACTGCATGTTAAAAAGACGTTTTCTCAGTTGATTTCTATTTGAAGGAACCTACTTTCAAAATCAAGGTGTTTAAGGTACTATGTTACAAGTTTATACAATCAAATAAAGTACTCGACTACTTGCAATAGAAATCTTGATTTTCAGCAAATGCTTACCTTATCTAATTATTATTAAACTAATAGCAAAAGCCCCTTAAATATCAATTGATTTTTGCTTAATTTGAACCCAAGACATAATTTTTCAGTATAATCAAATGCTTTTTTCTTACTATATTTTTTTTTAACTTCAGGAGAGTACAATTCTATCCTAAAGGAGACAATCGTGCAGAAGGTAATTTTAAAGGATGGGCATACATTTGAAGTGATTTTACAATACATACAATGAGAAACCAAAATCAAGTGACATATATAGAAAGAGACTCGTTTTCTAACCTGGAAATCAACAGGCAGTGGAGAGGAGGATTTTGTAGAGCAGATGAGGGAGTCGGCTGAAGGAGGACGTTGGGCGGTGGAGCGGCGACGGCGACGTCAAGGGCGGTGGAGCGGCGACGGCGACGCCAAGGGCGGAGGCGACGGAGACTTTCGTTCAAAGGGCGGAGGCGACGGAGGACAGCAACGACTTCGTCGTCGGGAAGGGAGATGGAAGAAGCGAGAATGAAGTACGTGACTGATGAGAGAGGATGAGACCCTAATTTCTCCCTGATTCAATCAGAAACAAT
Organism: Centrapalus pauciflorus; assembly: GCA_020465985.1. Lineage (NCBI taxonomy): Eukaryota > Viridiplantae > Streptophyta > Magnoliopsida > Asterales > Asteraceae > Centrapalus > Centrapalus pauciflorus. The sequence continues at coordinate 52,432 of JAANYP010007783.1, read as the reverse complement.
ATGAGAATTTTGCCTCCTATTTACTTTTAACTTCAAACACTCTTATCAGATATATCACCCACCGAATAAGAGATTCAGCCCATTCAGAGCCCAACAATGCATATCACTATATCACTATAAGGCCGTGCGGAGTACCCAAGCCGAAGGCCATGCGGCTCCGCCACATCAGCCAAGCCCGGCGGCTACACCACCCCCGCCCCCCGGCCCCGCGCAATTCGAACTCCGGCCCGGCTCCCTCTCCCCGCTGCACCCCGCTCCCTTTTTTGTCTTTTACCCCCCAACGGTCTAGTGACCGTTTAAAATTAAAAAAAAAAATTTATTAATTATTTTTCCCTATAAATATATCTTCACAACACATTTAACTCACATCTTTCCCATTTCTCTCAATCTATACACATTCATAATTCTCTCTTTCATTTAACCTAAAAATTTTTCCAATCAATCACAATTTTATTTTTATTGTGATGGAACCGTATACTACGTCTTCGTCGTCAAACTCATCAACCGAAGAGTCGTCCGAAGACGAATCTCAAGAGTATTATCAAGAACTTTTTGTAGCTTTTATAAATGCCAGCTCTCCGCAACCTAGACGAAGAATTCCAATTCAGAGAGACCGAGCAGCTGCAAATGAACGTCTGATGCGCAATTATTTTACTCAAAATCCTGTCTATGGAGATGATATGTTCAAAAGGAGGTTCCGGATGCGCAAAGAACTATTCCTACGAATAGTTTACGATATGGAGCAACACTTTGAATATTTTACCTTGCGATGGGATGCTCGAGGTAGAAGGGGATTTACCGCGTTACAAAAATGCACATCTGCTATTCGGCAACTCGCATATGGCATGGTGGCTGATTCGATTGACGACTCTCTTTTTATGTCTGAAAGAACTTCGCGTGAAACCTTGCAAGAATTCTGTAAGGGAATTATTCAGCTATACAAACGCAAATATTTGCGTAGACCGACTGAATCTGATGTTCATCAGTTGTACGCGTTCCATGAAGCAAAACATGGATTTCGTGGAATGCTTGGCAGCATTGACTGTACACATTGGGCATGGAGAAATTGCCTTACAGAATGGCGAGGACAATATATGCGAGGCGATCACCAATATCCGACAATTATGTTGGAAGCCGTTGCGTCACAAGATTTATGGATTTGGCATGCATTTTTTGGCGTCGCGGGTTCCAACGACATCAATGTGGTTAATCAATCACCAGTTTTCAACGACGTTTTAAACGGGATCGCACCGGTTGTTCCTTTTGTTATTAACGGAACAGAATACAAACATGGGTACTATCTAAACGACGGGATATATCCCGAGTGGGCGACTTTTGTGAAAGCGTTTTCGTGTCCAACCGATGACAAACGAAAAAGATTCAAGGCAGCACAAGAGTCGGCAAGAAAAGACATCGAACGAGCTTTTGGTGTACTCAAATCTCGTTTTGCTATATTAAACAACCCCGCACGACCATGGCACCAAAATAAAATTAGACACATCATGTATGCTTGTGTCATATTACACAATATGATCTTAGAAGACGAAGGGTTCGCGATATGTTCATTTCAAGAAACCGAGCTTCCATCCAATCAACATTTCGCTTCCAATGAAGTATATCAAAATACGTTACCGGAAATTCGTAATCGGGAAACACACAATAACCTTCGCTCAGATCTTGTGGAACATATTGCGCTTGCCCAAATACCAAATTTAGACGGCTAGTTATGTATTTTTTTTATTTTAATTCGGTAATTTTTAATTTTTAGTTTATGTAATAGTTTTTAAATATTTTATGAAATTAATTATTTTAATTCTAGTATTTGTTTAGTTAGTTAAAATTAATTAAAATGTTAAAAAAATTAAGAAAGATGGAAAGGTTAAGAAAGGTGGGTATTTCCTAGTTAGAAAGGTGGGGAAAGGTGGAGAGAGAAAAGCTGATGTGGCGCTGACGTGTACAGAAAGATGGGTTTGGGAAATGTGGGTACTCCCCACACTCTAAAGATCTCTCAAAAACTTTTAGGTTGCGTTTGGCAGAGAGTATCGAAAAGAAATGAAAATAAATTACAAATTAGGAGACTTGAATTACATATATAAATTTTTTATAAATTCTCAAGTTTGATCAATATATAGGTTAAAATTCTATTCTTTCATTTCTTTAGCAACAGTGAAGAATTAAATATAAACTAAAATTAGAGAAAAAGAATTACAACCACCATATGATTATTGTATTTTCAATTTTGATAATATAAAAAACTATTTATCCTCAATTTTTTTTCTCTATTATTATCTTTACCAAACGCAACATTAGAGTTTGTTTACTTATCGAAAATTTTCAAAATTTCTATTTAATTTTTCAAAAAGTTGAAAACTTGTTTACTTAAAATAATTTCACAAATTTTCATTTCACTTTTTAGAATACCACTTTTCATATTCTCTCTCTTACTATTCTATTACCTACCCTATATTTTTTATAGGGTTAAGTGTCATTTTGACTATCTAACTTTTAGATTTTTTTTTTAATTTAGCTATTAAACTATTTTTTGTCCCGATTTAACCACTAAACTATTTTTTGTATAAATGTTTAGTCACTAAACAAGTTTTCATTTTTCATAAAACCCTTGTTTTTTTTTTTTTCTGAAAACTATAATTTGAAAACTGAAAATTGAAAATAAACTAGTTTCGTTATCTAAACACAACCTTAAAATAAGTGTATGTTTTGTTTTATGTTTTTTTTTACTCAAATATGTTTGTGTCTTGTTGTCTCGTTAAAAAAAGTTATATAAGAATAATGAATGTTTGAATATTTTTTTGTTCAACACTATTATTGTGTATAAATTATATTGTACTTTTTAATATTCACGTTTTTTAACCGATTTTAAGTTTCACGAAACCATGTTTCAGAATTCAGGTCATTGATTTTTTTTTTAGTTTAGTAAATCAATGTTTCATGAATCTAAATCAGTTATTTTGTTTTGTGGATGCGTGTTCTGGATACTGAACAATTATATAAATTAAGGGGGCGTTTGGTTCACAGAATCTGATGGAATTTGATGGAATTGGAATGAAAATTCCATTCCGATGTGCTGTTTGGTAGTAAAAAGGAATGGAATGAAGAAACCTTGTTTTTATAAACACCACTTTTGAATGAATCTATTTTCCTTGGGTTAGTGCCATGAAATTTAAATTCCATTCAAAATATTTTATCAGTTTTAAAACCAAATCTTAGACTTCATCTTCACCCGCCTCCATTTCTATTCCGACAGATTTCATTCCTTCCAGAATTTCATTCCTTGACAGATTCCATTCCAGGAATAAACATTCTGCGAACCAAACGCCGCCTAATAAATCAATTGTTTATATTACTTGGTCAACGTTTTAAAGTATTAAATAAATGTTTGCATTAATGAATCAACCTTTTATGATACTAAATCAATGTTATTGTTTACTGAATTAATCTTTTATGAAAGTTAATTCAATGAATAAGATTTATAGCAATGAATCAATGTTATGAATTACTAATTTAAATCTAGTTTGTTGAATCTTTTCTTAAACATGTTGTGGAGTAAGGGTGCAAAATGAAATAAGTAATGGTTTAAATTGTCTAATGTGTATATGATTTTTGTGTCGTACGTTAAACAAAAATATTAATTAGTTAGACTAAAAGTGTTAGATCTATAAGATGTGATAGTTTCAGTGGTCAAAGTGTAATAAACAATAATTAGAACTCAACTAGGTTGGTCTTCTAACTATCCATTCCCACTATTTTAATACATACTTTTATATTTAATAATTATTAAGTTCGGTTTACAATTATTGCTTGTTACACTTAAAAAGGTTCATTAGTCATTATTAATCGAATTGATGTTCCAATAATTAATTATGTAATTTCTCTATACTTTAATCGGTATTCAATCGCATATAATTTTAGTGTATTTATTTTAATCTCAAATGAATATTTAAATCAACTTATAAGTGAACATTAATTAAATAATAAGTCATTTATAAATTTATTCCATTTTAATCCTTTAGTAACTAGTAATAACATTAATTGATATTAATCATAAATATAACCGTGAATAATTACTTGATTTGTTACCCATTAATTATTTTATTTAGAATTGGTTCCAATATATTAGGTTTATTAAATGGGTTTTTGTGCTTAAAATGTAAGGATCCAAACTTATGTGTAAATTGGTTAAAGACCTAAAAAGGTCACTCCATGGGTTATAATTTTGTATTTGGATCCAAGTCTAGTATTTGTGTATAAATAGATTGTCTTAGGGTTTTACTTTTCAATCTTTCAACATTGTAATCGTACGAGAGTTTAATGTATTATCTTATTCATATTCATGTTCTTAATGTTCTTGGTAAATATATGATAAATGTTGAATGCTTGCATATTCTGGGAATTACAATTGGTATCAGAGTCATAAGGTTGTGAAAGGTCCGTGCCTAGCAGGATCTATCGAGGAGTTGCGGCGTCAAACGAGTGCGAAATCCTCGTTTAACGATAATGGATCAATCACGTACAATCACACGCGGGAACACGGAGCCAAACACGATTCTAGTCGATTGAATATCAACCCCACAAGATGTATCGCTCCTCTGGTCGCTCTAAGTCTCTCAAAATCGTCTGAAATGCGAATTCCCAAAGTTATCTATAATTCTTGAACATAAGTTCATGATATATACGTTAAGTTCGTGTATGGCCCAAGCCCACGAACTTGTAAGTTCAAACCCATGCAGCTAAGTTCGTATGAACTTATCAGCCATAAGTTCATACCTCACGAACTTATCTATCAATCAATAATTTATCATCCATAAGTTCATACCTCATGAACTTATCATCCATAAGTTCGTATCTCATGAACTTATCATCCAATCATGAACTTAACATGCAATCATGAACTTAATACACAATCATGAAGTTAAGACATAAACATGAACATATAATCATGATTTGCATTAAAAAGGCCCTATCTATTACAATTGACTATCAATAATAAAACTAGACTTCTGTCGTCACACCGGGTGTACCAACTGGTTGGTTTAAATGTGTATTTTTTTTATTTTCGATCACATGTTTAAAATTACTCTGAAATTTTTTGCTGAAATATTGTTTAAGTTCTTCATTGTTCTTCGAAGAACATATCTGTTTGATCTTTAAAATCGAAAATTCTTAACTGTGTGTGGTTAAATCTCGTTGGATACTATAATCATTCGGGTGAACATCATATGGTTTAATCACAAATTCGTGAAAGAAAGCATATTTGATCATAAAAATCATTAAGATTTGTGTTTAATTCTTGTTAAATTCTCGAAAGTTAGAACTGTTCAAAATTCTTAGTTTTACCCGAGAGTTACAACTCTTGGATATAACTATCCATTTTTTCAGCCTTGCAAATTTTTCTAAGTGTCAACACTCTTCATGCATTATCAGAGAGTTACAACTCTCGGATCATACTGCTTGATCATTGAAACTTAAAATTTGTATAAGTCTGTTCAGTTTCATCCGAGAGTTAAAACTCTCGGATACCAAAGTGAACCAAACTTAAAATATTTTCTAAGCAATACTCGAAAGTCTCAACTCTCGGTTATAGCTTTTTCCGATAGTTGCAACATTTTTCTCACATAGAAAATTTTTCAGTCTCACTTAACTGGTGTGTGTTCTTTAAGTAATAAGGACTTACCGGTCTCGGTCAAAGAAAGCTTTCAACATGAATCGCGATACTCTGGCCATGGGATAAGACGGTAGACCTTCAACCTTATACCCTGGACGATACACTTTGTGGAAATCCCGATTCCTAGAATTCATCGAACGTCATGAATTGGCTGACGACATTTTGGATTTGATCTACAACGGTCCAGCAAAATTCAATCAAGATCTTCCACCCGATGCTGACCCCGGAATGACTGCCAAAGATAAGGTTGTTCTCACACCGGCTCAACTGAACCGAACAAAGGCTGATAGAATAGCGCGTTAATTCATCATCCAGGCTGTTCCGGATAAAATATGTATTAGCATAAATAGTCTTAAGACTGCTCGATAGATGTGGGAAAAGATTGAGATACAGATGCAAGGAAATAATCGGAACGCTAAACAGTGAGAGGCAAATGCTCTCAACAACTATTATATGTTCTCTGCCAAAGATGGTGAGCTTCTGGAAACCACATATCATCGTTACTGCACGCTGATGAACGAACTCCGAAAGAATTAATTTAAGAAGTCTCAAGTTGAGCTGATTCGGAAGTTCGTAAACTCGTTAAAACTCGAATGGAAACAATTTGTCTGGTTGATCCGAGAAAAAAATGACATCAGCATTCACGATCTACTTGATAGCCTAGTTGTCTATCAATCAGAAGTATCTGGTAAGCCTGAAACCAAAAAGGTAGATGAACCCACCACATCTGACTCTCTAGCTCTATTCATTGATAAAAGACTTAAGTCTTCTAAAGCTGTTAATCTTCTTAAAATTCTTTCTAAGTCAACTGAGTCTGATACCGATGAAGCTGACACTGATCCCGAGGCGACTGAACTTCAGAGACAAATTGTGTTGCTCACAACTGCCTTTCGTAAGAAGTTTCCTAAGACGTCCAACAAACTTCAAAGAGAAGCTAAGAGTAAGAAGTGCAAGAAGGAGATAGTTGAGTAAACCAAAGGTAGAAAAACGCAAGACTGATGACAAGGAAAAAGGGTGCATCAACTGTGGAAAGTCAGACCACTTTTCTCGCGAATGTCGTCTTTCGAAGCAGAAGAATGAGAATTACTACAAGATGAAGTGTTCGTACATCCAGTGTGATGACAGTAGTCTAGTTTTATTATTGATAGTATATTGCAATAGATAGGGTCTTGTTAATGCAATGACTTGATAAGTTTATAATTGCTTGATAAGTTCATGAGGCATACGAACTTATGAAGATAAGTTCGTGGGTTACGAACTTAAGGATGTTAAGTTCGTACACACTTATGCATGATAAGTGCATACGAACTTAGCTGCATGGGCTTGAATCAATAAGTTCGTAGGCTTGGGCCATACACGAACTTAAGGGTTATATCATGAACTTATGTTTGTGATTTCGGTAACTTTTGGCTCAGAATCTCAGACGAGTTTGAGAGCAGAAAGAAGACTTTTGGAGAATATCTATTTCAGAGTTTGTCAGAGTGCACAGACGAACTAGAGGGTGTTTTCAGAGAGTCTAGGAGCAATACATCGTGTTTGGTCGGTGTTATCTCGGCTGTCATTGTGTTCGGCTTCGTGTTTCGTGCGTGATCGATCCGTTAAGCGTATAACGAGGATTCTGCGCTCGTTGGACGACGTCGCGCCTTGATTCGATCCGTAGACGTGGTGACCTTACAAGTGGTATCAGAGATTATCTTGAATGTTCTTCGTGTTCGTCACGTTTCGTTGAACATTCATAGGGTTTCTTGGCATTATTACGGATAAATCACGTTCTTTTCAAAGTTTTTCAGTGTTTTCGAGCAATTTTCTTGGAAAATATTCATCTTAGTTCAATTTTTCAGTAGAAATCATTGTTTTTAACCTTCAAACATTGATTTGATCTGAAACTTTGAAAAAGTCAAATTTTTGGCTGTTTCACGAACTTGCGACGCTCGAACTTATGAGTGTTTTTAGGGTCTCGAACATGTCAGACGCTCCTCCACGAACTTGTCTGATTAGGCTTCCTTCGAACTTGTCAGAGACTCGAATTTGTCAGTTTAGGGTTCCACGAACTTGAGTAGGTTTCACGAACTTGAGTTGTTCGAACTTGTCAGCATCGAAGTTGTCATTCGAACTAGGGTTCTTCGAACTTGTTGTCTCTCGAACTTCGTTGCCCACAAACTTAATATTAAAAAAAAAACTTAATTTAGTAAAACAAATTTAAAAGTAAAATTCCTACGAACTTAACCTAAGTCCGTACGAATTTGTTTTAAGATTTATTTTAAAAATTACATAAGTTAAGTTCGTGAACAAAAAGTTCTACAAGAATGTCAAATTTGCATAAGTTCTTGTAAATGGATCATGAAGTAGGCAAATCAAATTCACCACCTAAGCTAATGAAAATTGAAGACTACTACTGGTGGAAAGATAGGTTTGCGGACTTTGTTAGATTTAATGATATGCGTATGTGGATATGCATAGACGAAGGATATGTTCCCCCAACACAAGAGCTCGAGGGAAGATTGAAGGTTCTGTCCTATCAACATATGAAAGATTTGGACAAGAAGATTTATGAAGCTGAGAATCGGGCCTTATCGTCGATTAGAATGGCATTACCATTAGAAATTCTGCACACGTTCAATTATCACAGAACTTCTAAAGAGCTCTGGGAAGCTCTAGAGAAGAGGTGTGAGGGAAGTCCTAGGGTTAGAAAGGGGAGAACGAAATTATTGAAGCAGCAATTTGCGATCTTCAAGGGGCTGAAGAATGAGACCTTGGATGAGATAATTACAAGGTTCTATCACCTTCTGACAGAACTTGATAACCACAGTGTTGAGTATCAAGAATCTAATAAGATTGAAAAACTTCTAGATGCATTACCAGCAATGTGGGAGATGTACACTGCGTTGATAAAGCATGATGAATATAAACTGGCAACTCTTACCCTTGAAGAAGTGATCGGAACACTGAGGGCTTATAACTTCAAGATAAAAAAGAAGGAGATGAAATATGATTAGGTACATGGTACATCTCAGGATCCTGTACCTTGGTAAATCTAAACCATCTAGTTCTAGTGTACCTAAGTCTGAAGCCACAACACTCTATTCTGGAGTACAAGAGGGCATACCAAGAGAAGCAGGAGAATCTTATGGTAGGGCCTTTATGGGTTTCTAAAGTGTGAAGTCAAAGAGTTAGCTTGGAAGGACCTTATCAACCTAGGAGACGATCCTTATGCTGAAGTGTTTGCAAAAATTATCAGAAGAGAGGGTCGATCTGGAAGGTTTGAAGAGATTAATCCAAGAATTGGTAGAATAACAGTGGACGAAACAAGAATAAATCCTCTGACTGGTAGCACATGGACTAAGTTAGTTTACAAACCGGTTAGATGCTTGAAGACGGTTTCATTGAGGACAATGCCATAGGATATTCTGAGAATTAAGAAGTAGTGGTTTATTGACAATGAAATAGCTGATGCTATAATGGAGGATTAAGATAAGAAGGATATTTTGAAGGTTTATGACCCTTTGTATCTTGTGAACCTCTCTCAGGGTGATCTGCAGAAACTTCACGAACAACCGTTTTTCTTTCATGAAGGTTGGAAATCGGAAGGCAGAAAACATCAGAGAATGGTTAGAGTTTGCATTAAAAAGGGTCTATATACTAGAAGCAATCTGAACAGGCCTAGAATTGCGATCAATGAATAACAACTAAAAGCTATCGTCAAGGGGGAGTCTGTTGGTACATCCGGTGTGACGATAGCAGTCTAGTTTTATTACTGATAGTATATTGCAATAGATAAGGTCTTGTTAATGCAATGGCTTGATACGTTCATGATTGCTTGATAAGTTCATGAGGCATACAAACTTATGAAGATAAGTTTGTGGGTTACAAACTTAGGAATGTTAAGTTCGTACGAACTTATGCATGATAAGTTCATACGAACTTAGCTGCATGGGCTTGAATCAATAAGTTCGTGGGCTTAGGCCATACACGAAATTAAGGGTTATATCATGAACTTATGTTTGTGATTTCGGTAACTTTTGGCTCAGAATCTCAGGCGAGTTTGAGAGCAGAAAGAAGACTTTTGGAGAGCTACGATTTCAGAGTTTGTAAAAGTGCACAGACGAACTAGAAATCTTTTCAGAGAGTTTCAGGAGCAATACATCGTGTGAGGTCGGTATCCTATCAGCTAGCATTGTGTTCGGCTCCGTGTTTCGTGTGTGATCGATCCGTTAAGCGTCTAACGAGGATTCCGCACTCGTTGGACGACGTCGCGCCTTGATTCGATCCGTAGACGTGGTGACCTTACACGAAGTACAATCTTGCTATGCAAAGGAATGTTGGTCGCGCTTTGTTTGCCGAAGAAGAACACCGGCTAGAAGACAATGATGATGAGGAGGATGCCGCAAATCCCATGTGTTTAATTGTCGATGTTCAACCAGCAGAAGCTACAACTGAAGCATCTGAAGTCTCTTTGATGGTTCCGGATGCTAGTACAAGCAAGGAATCTTCCTCAACCGATACAGAGGTAAGTATACTTCCTGAAGAATTTGTTGCAGAATTAAAAGTATTAAGAAAAGAGACCAAAAAGTTAAATATTTTTCAAACTGCCCTTAGAAATGCTCAAAACGAAAAGTCTGTTTTGAAATCTAACATTTTAGTGTTACAAGCAGAACTGTCTAAGGCTAATAACAAGAAAAAAGATTTGTCTGCAAATATGTCTGAACTAGAATACGATCATCAAATGCTTAAGGTAAATAAATCTGACTGCATTCAATAATACTAGTAATGTACCCGCGCAAATCGGCGGAGGCAACAATAATTTCTATGTGATTATGTGTTCTTTTAAACATATCATCGTTTGAAAGATATAAAAAGAAAATAAAATAAAATGTGGTTTTTGGTAATATCATCTTCAAATGGACATAATCGATATTATGTTAAATTTTCAACATGCAGTTTCGTTTTAAGAAAAGTAAAAAAAATTATAAAGTTCTGCAATTAAAGCAAAAAAAACATAATGTTAGTCTTTCATTACTTAATAAATTTATTAAAAAAGACAACTACTTTGAAAACATAAAAAGTGTCCATAGTCCATGTGCATTGTTCATTCTAAAATGGTAAAATAATATATTTAAAGTTTTTAAAACAGATCGAATAGATCGATCGTCTATCTATTTTCATATAAAAGCATTACAATTAACAATCAAAGAGCTTTTAGTCATATTATCATAAATTTTAACAAAAGATAAAAACGTGTGTGTGTTAAACTCGCTACTAATGTGTTAACGAGATAGGAACTGATTTGTTTCGTATTACAAATATCTGATTAGGGTTTTCAATTAATTTACATAAGTGTGTGATCACTATTTAGCTATATGCGAAAGAAAATTATTGACAAAGAATCCAACAATAAACAATTATCTAACAGTGCAAGCAACTTAATGGTGAAATAATTGGAAACCATGTGTTATGATCTTCCAAACTATCTTAAAAATAAAACAAAAATCAAGACACATAACCATCTATCTAGAAACAGATACAACATTACTTAATAAATTTATTAAAAAAGACAACTACTTTGAAAACATAAAAAAGTGTCCATAGTCCATGTGATTTGTTCATTCTAAAATGGTAAAATAATATATTTAAAGTTTTAAAAACAGATCGAATAGAACGATCGTCTATCTATTTTCATATAAAAGCATTACAATTAACAATCAAAGAGCTTTTAGTCATATTATCATAAATTTCAACAAAAAATAAAAACGTGTGTGTGTTAAACTCGCTACTACTGTGTTAACGAGATAGGAACTGATTTGTTTCGTATTACAAATATCTAATTAGGGTTTTCAATTAATTTACATAAGTGTGTGATCACTATTTAACTATATGCGAAAGAAAATTATTAACAAAGAATCCAACAATAAACAATTATCTAACAGTGCAAGCAACTTAACAGTGAAATAATTGGAAACCATGTGTTATGATCTTCCAAACTATCTTAAAGATAAAACAAAAATCAAGACACATAACCATCTATCTAGAAACAGATATAACATTGCCTGCAAATCATATGGAAACCATGTGTTATGATCTTCTAAAAGTCACCCAATCCTACCATGTGAGGTTTCTGCATAATCATATGCAAGATAGAATCAGCATCATAGTACCAGCAAGAAAATAGCAAGATCATTATATGTGGAGATGGCACAATGACTAACCTCATCCTAAGACTCCTTGGTGAAACAACAAAATCAAAGAAGTATGAGGCTTGCTAACGAAAAAAAAAAGTAAAAATTTCAACGGATTCATTTCTAAAGGATCTAGAAATGTCATTTTTGTGAAGTATAGTGTCAAACTGTCAATTTTTCAACTCTTCTCAAACTGTTCAAGTCTAACCGGTGCCAAAAGCAAAGCTGCAAAGCTAACATGCGACAACAGTGTTCCAAATTTCCCACTATTCATCAAGGATAGGAAAACTTAACCATGTCCTGGAGGGTACCTACAAAGATGCCTGTAAGTCCCAAAATATATCTATATATTTTGTATCCATACATTAAGGTCATCTTATTTAAACAAAAGCAACAGCAAACAAATCAAAACATATATACCTTTGTAATATAGCTTTGGACTTTAACAATATGAACCAGCAGATACTAAAATACTAAAGAAACAGCTTCCCGATTAACCTATACAAATCCTAACTAAGAACTATAGTTTATTTATAGAGAGAACAACAGAATTAAAAAAAACAACACTATCATGGTGTTGAAAAATTACTAAAAATGATTCACAAAACTTGTAGAAGCACAAAATTTGGTGTTGTAGGGGCAAGTTTTGACAGTCCAAGCAATGGTGACATAAGCTGATCTTTAACATGGAGGCTGGAGAAATCAATATGCGAGAGATGAATGATGATCGTGTAAGATCCATAAGAGTATTGGTATGTTCAAACAAAGAGGTTTGAAGCCAGATTTACGAACGTATTTTTATACAGACTATAATGTATTTTATGTAGAGTATTGCGTACTCTACGTAGAAATACACCAAAAACACCGCTTTTAACAAATTAACTGGAAAACGTATTTTATGTGGATTATCATGTATTCTATGTAGAAATACACAAAAAACACAGCTTTTAACAAATTAACTTGAGAGCGTATTTCATGTGGATTATCATGTATTTTATGTAGAGGGTCATGTATTCTATGTAGAAATACACCAAAAACATAGTTTCAACAAATTAACCGGTGAACGTGTTCTATATAAATTATCATGTATTCTATGTAGAAGATCAAGTATTCTATATAGATACAACAATAACAAATTATTTAGTACAACAATAACAATATTGTACATAAACACAAACAAGCTACAATCAATTCTGTATGAAATATTACTTGTTTTATATAAAGTATCATATATTCCATATAAAAAGACATACAAAATCTACCTAGAATACATAAAGATGCAAAACCATGAAAGACAACCATTAGGAATTTGAACCCCGACGACCATACGAACGTAATCTATGGAGATATCAAATATTTTATGTAGAATATCACAAATGAACTGATACATAAATAAAATTTTAATTTAAACATTTTATCAAACACTTGTATACAACTTATACAAAATACATCAAAAACGCAGTTTTAAACAAAAAAAAAATAATCATTCAAATCTTGTGAATCATAAACAAAAACTTTTTTTAACAAAAAACATGTATAATAACTATTACATTCATTCCAGATCCAATATCTTACAAAGAATCTCCATTTCTTGACCGTCAGACTTCCAGATCTTCATTTCTTGACATTCAGACTTCCAAATCGTCATTTGTTGACCATCCGTCTTCCAAATCGTGAGGGATATAAAGGAGAAGAAAAAGATCATCGTGGCTTCAAGATCGTGGCAGCGGCCGGTGGCGACGGAAGGCCATTGACGACGGCAATGAAAGTTTCTAGGTTTGAGAGAAAGAGACGAGGGATGACAAAGTTTTTTAGGGTTTAAATGAAAAAGTGGAGAAAAAGAGTATATACACACACACATATATATATATATATATATATATATATATATATATATATATATATATATATATATATATATATATATATATATATATATATATATATATATATATATATATATATATATACGTAAATTTTTTTCATTTACGTTTAGAAAATGAAAAAAATTAAACATATGGTTTAGTAACTTTTTTTCGTTTGTAAAAAGAAATAAAAGCTTAAGATTCAAATTTTTTTAGTTTGGAAAACTACAATATAAAATATTTGTATTTTTTCATTCGAAAATGCTAAAAAAACGAAATGGATTCTAATTTGATACTATTGCTTATAATAAAAAAATTAGTTTGTAAATTGAAAAATATATTAAAATATAAATCAATAAATAATAATAATAATAATAATAATAATAATAATAATAATAATAATAATAATAATAATAATTTTTATAATAATAATAATAATAATAAAAGAGTTAAATAAAAAATTTACTTAAGGGACTAAAACTAAAATAAACCACAAACTTGAAGGACCAAAATGTTATCAAAGAAAAGGGTAAAATGATCATTATAAAATATTTAACCATTTGATTGTTAAAGTTAACTGCAGAGGGACCATTTTCGCAAGTAAACAGTGATAATAAGGACCGTTTATGCAAAATTGAAACCACAGGGACCGTATCCAAAGTTTTATGCAAACCACAGGGACCATTTATGTAATTTACTCTTTAACTTTTTACCAATAATAAAAACATATCAAATTAAATTTTTCTTTATATTTAACTAAACATTACTTTAAAGAAACTAAATTTATGAAAATCGAAACACAATAAAATAAGTTCATAATCCATTTTTTTCTTTAAGTTTTGTTAGAAATAAATAAAATGCAATGTGTGCATATAAAAAAAGATAAACAATATGTTTTCTATAGACATTAAAAAATGAAGATTATTTTGATTAGGGGTGAGCATGGATCAGTGTTTGGAAAAAGCCAAAAACCAAACCGAAACATTGGTTTCAAAAATCAAGAAACCGTTCGGTTTGGATTTTAAACGATTTGATTTTTTGGTTTTATATTTCGGTTTCAGTTTGGTTTTGTTTTTCTTTGTCATGGTTTTCAATTTTAATTCTTTCTTTCTAAAACCATCACACACAAACACACACACACACACACACACACACACACACACACACACACACACATATATATATTGGAATTAACATATATATGGATACATAAAATCGAAATATATAACACTTAATGCATTCTTTCACAAACAAGATTTAGACATTAAATCATTTTATCATCCAAAACCATGGCAACATACAAATGCAATAATAATACAACAATAATAATCATCATAATATTCAAAGTGAGTTTTAGTCTCATATGAAATTTAGACATTGAAAAGTTAAAACTTTCAATAAAAAACTTAAATGAAGAAATGTAACGAAGGAAGAGTATTTATAAATTTTAAAATTGTAAAACTTCAGTTCGGTTTGGTTTTTTCCGGTTTATTTTGACCTCCAAACCGAAACCAAACCAAAATTTTTGGTTTTAGAAAATTCAAAGTCCAAACGGTTTGGTTTTTTGGTTTTTTTTTTTTAAGTTTCAGATTGGTTTTTGGTTTTCATGCACACTCCTATAAAACACGACTATGCATGAAAACATGACACGTCAAATTAATCTTCATTTTTTAATGTCTATAGAAAACATATTGTTTATCTCTTTTATAGGCACAAATTGCATTTGATTTATTTCTAACAAAATTTAAACAAAAAATGGATTATGAACTTATTTGATTGAATTTCGATTTTCATAAATTTAGTTTCTTTAACGTAATGATTAGTTAAAGATAAAGAAAAATTTAATTTGATGTGTTTTTATTAACGTAATGTTGTTCTCAGAACCAGCTTGAACCTTGAGACCCTTACCGAGTTGATTCAGTGACTCCCAAGCCTCATCATCTTCTTTTGCTAAAACGTACCTCCCGTGGCAGCAATAATCATGTTGCGGCTCTCTTGACTCACACCATCAAAAAATGTTTTGATAAGCATCCATTTAGGAACTTCGTGATGTGGACAAGCTCTTAACAATTCATTCATACGATCAAATGCCTCGTAGAATTGTTCACTAGGTTTTTGTTTGAACCCGGTAATTTCCTTTCTTTTCTCAGTGGTTATACTAATGGGATAGTATTCATTGAAAAATTCTCTTTTCATTTGATCCCATGTCGTGATGCTATTGGTGGGTAGCCACACGAACCAATTCTTAGCTTTCTCTTTAAGCGAGAAAGGAAATAGTTGAAGTTTTAAACCGTTGATGGTTATACCTCGAACATGGTTAGTATTACAAATAGCCGTAAACTTAGCTAAATTCTCATAAGGTTCCTCACTTGGCATCCTTCGGAAAATAGGAAGAATTTGAAAAAGTTGAGGACGAACTTCGGGTTTGTTCTCATTTTAAGGGTATCGAATAGGAGAAGGGTTGGGCACATCACCATGGCGTTAATCTGACTCAACCGTCCTTTTCGTGTGTTCACCCATCCTAATGATTATACGCTCAGGTTCTTCGTGCTCGTGATTTCTTGGCGAAATCTGACCCTCAAAAGTGGGAATCTCTTCCTCTTGCTCGTTATCGTCCTCTACGTGTATACGCTGATTGATTGAATTCTCCGTGATTAATCTTTGTTGTTTTTGTATCCTAACGGTCTTTCGGTTAGATTTACCTACTTTTTCAATTTCGGGTTCGAATTGTAGCGGCAATCCTCTGGCCGATCGAACTGTGAGCATAAACTATTAAAAATTTAAATTAAGTTACTTAATTAAACTAATATATTTTTAGTGGTAAAATAGAGGACTACAATTACCTTTTTGGATTTTTTTTTTATTTTTTATGTGAGTTTTAATAATAGGGAATTAATGACTAAAAATAATTAAACTAAAGTACTTAAAACTTAAACTAAGGCCAAACTAACTTCTAGCCCAAACTAACTTTACCACTCCCCGACAACGGCGCCAAAATCTGACGAGCCGTCATTGTGGCCCGTGGAAATACCCTTAAATCTAACTATTAGCTTAGAGAAGTAAGGGTCGAATCCGCAGGGAGTGCGTATGTGAATTAGGGTTAATTAGCTAGTTTCTGAAGTTTATTAATAGCAATTAAATTGTGAAATGAGTGATTTGTTTGGAATAATGATTACGACTAAATTATAACTAAAACAACGGCGCGTAAATAGCAGATTGATTAACAAAGCAAATTAAAAGATAACCATTCACGGAATCACTACGCCATAAGTTATTACTCACTTGAATTTCATGCAACAATCACATAGACATAATCAATTGCTTAGTCAAATTAATCGTAAACACTTTAACCAATAAATCTCGGCATAGCGCATGCAACATTCATTACTTGTCTTAATTCCTAACGAATGGACTCGGCACAATAATAATGTCACTATGAACTATCTTGCTATTACCAATCAAACCATTTACTCATAATAATAACCGAATGTATATCATTTGCATTACATAAAGTGTTCAAGAAACATGTTGGGAAATAGTTTAAGTAGGTTCAAGCTGTTAGTTAGACTTCTCAAACTGTTAGTAGAGTTGTTATGTAAATCCAAAGTTCATGCTGCTAGTTGAAGAAACTCGAGCTGCCAGTGTAAAAGTTCAAGCTGCCAGAGTAAATCAACTCGAGCTACTCTGTTCATGCTGTCAAGTGATTCAAGCTGCTCAACAGTTTCATAAACAGAAAGTGCTGATTTTCAGGAAAAGATATATACACAAAGATTCCAGCATATCTACTATCAGAGAAGTCATGGTTCGTCAAGGAAACATATCAAGAAGCAATATAAATACATAGAATAGGTCTTTCTATTGTATAAGAGCTTTCTGCATATTCGAGTCTGTAATTGCTTTGTTGATTAAGTTTTCATAAGCCTCTAAGGTTGTAAAACCCTAAGAACAGTCTGTGTTCTTCGTCTAATCAAACTGATTAGAGGTGATTGTAATCATTGAATTCAGCAATACAAACAGTCTTGATTATTTATTGTATTTATCTGCTATTTGTTCTGAAAGATTTTGTTAAAATAATTAAGTGTTATTCCGCAAACTTCTTAATTAAACTTTGATTCAAAGCAAGATTATTGATTTATACTCTGATAAATTCAAATCAGTTAGTCTTGGTTAATTAGTTTTAGATCCTGACAAGTGGTATCAGAGCGACAGGTCGTTCTTTGTTTTTCAAAGTCGAAAACTTTCATTTAAATTTTTAATCTTTTGCAATGGAATTTGAAAATAGCAGCAGTGGATCTGGGCAAGGACTCAAAGTGCCTATGCTCAAGCCCACTGAGTTTGAGATGTGGAAACTCAGGATTCAACAGCATATCCAATTTATTGACTATGCCATATGGGAAGCTGTT
The DNA here is from genome assembly GCA_020465985.1 of Centrapalus pauciflorus. Lineage (NCBI taxonomy): Eukaryota > Viridiplantae > Streptophyta > Magnoliopsida > Asterales > Asteraceae > Centrapalus > Centrapalus pauciflorus. The sequence continues at coordinate 34,308 of JAANYP010007783.1, read as the reverse complement.
GAATTTCCTCCTGTAGTTGATCCAGAACATGATGATGAGGGAAAACCAGTCAAAACCCCTCCAAAAACTGAACTTGAAAGGAAGGCTAGAATGAATGAAGTGAAAGCTCTTACACTTTTACAAATAGCCATTCCTAATGCTTATCAGCATCAGTTCAAAAAGTTTTATACTGCTCATTCTCTTTGGAATGCTTTAGAGAAAAGATTTGCTGGTAATGCCAGTACCAAGAGAAATAAAAAAGATCTTTAAAAACAGCAGTATGAGAACTTTTCTGGTGGCAAGAATGAAAACCTTACTCAAATCTTTGACAGGTTCAACAAACTGATAAGTGAATTAGAAAGTGCAAAAGTCAACCTGGATCAAGATGAAGTCAACAGAAAGTTTCTCAGATCTCTTGGAGAAGAATGGACAGTTTATGCTGCTCAATGGAGAACAAAAGACACTCTTGATGAGATAGAACTGGATGATCTGTACAACAGTTTGAGAGTGTTTGAAACTGAGATTGATGCTAAAAAGAAATCTTTTTCTTATAATCATAATACTGCTCTTCTGTCTTCTGATAAATCTAATAGCAGTGATTCCTTTTCAGGTGGTGATAGCAATTCTGCTGAAGTTCACTATGAGGCTTTTGTTGCCAATGATGGACTATTTGCTCTAAATGCTGAAGATTTAGAACAAATTCATCCAGATGACCTTGAAGAGATGGATTTAAAGTGGCAACATGCAATGCTGACCATGAGAGCCAAAAGGTTTCTTAAAAGAACTGGAAGGACCAACTTTCAAGCCAGAACAGAAGGCAAACCAGCTTTTGATAAATCAAAAGTTGAATGCTATAAATGTCATAAGCTTGGTCACCTTGCCAGAGAATGTAGATCTCAAGGTCAACAGTCATCAAGGACTTCCCAGCCCAATCAGACATCATCATCAACAGCACTTGTCTCCCAAGAAGACAATGTGTTTGACTGGAGTGATCAGACAGAGGAAGAGTTTCAGAATCAAGCTCTGATGGCAGAAACATCAAATGTCTCCTCCACTGAACTACTATCTGAGGTAAATTCTAAACTCTGCTCTCAATCATGCAAAAATATGGTTAAAAAGTACAGAGATCACAATGAGAGCATGTGCAAAACTCTAGCTAAGATGGAAGAAAGGAGATATGAATACATGCAAGCCATAGAAGATCTTGAAAAACAGATCAATGACTATAAGGATAATGAGATTCAAATGGGATATGATAGAACATATCATGAGTGGGAGAAAAAGGAGCTAAATAAGAAAATAGAATCTCTGAATAAAAAGGTAGAAGAGACTGAACAGAAGGTGTTAGAGGCTAATAAGAAACTAGAATCTGTTAACATAGATCTAGGTAACTTTAAGTTGGCAAATCAAAAGCTGGAACACCTAATGGAAGTCCAATTTAAAGATAGGGTAAAATCTCAGGTAAATCCCAAAGAAGGAATAGGATACAGGGCTACTCCACCTCCATACAACAACAAGTACATTCATCCAATGGGTGAGGTTGCTGATAGACTTGTCAATGAACCACTGGATGAGTCTATGACTATTGTAGATCCTATTCTTGATAATAGTCCTGAATCAAAAGAAGATCAGATTCAAAAGAGAGACTGTGAGTTTATAGCAGTTGAGAAAGACCACAAAACAATGAGTGCTCCCATAGAGATCCAAGCTCCCAGTAAGAAAGGAAAAGAGAAGATGAGTGTATGCAATGCTGCTCCACAAGTTTCTGTACATTCTAATTGTAACACTGCATCTTCCTCAAAGAATAATAAAAGAGGTAAAAATGTTCCAGTCTGCACATGTCAAAAGCATGGTGTTCAAAAGTTTCCCAAACAACAGCAGGTAAGGGGAAATCAGAGGAACAAGAACCAGAAATTGTCAGAAAAATCTGGTTCTCCAATTCAAATAGTCAAAAGGTGTTTTCACTGTGGAAGAAAGAATCACTTGACCAAAGATTGTTTTTATAAACCAACTGTTGCAAAACAGACTGTGATTAATAAAAAATCAAGTCCTACTCATAAAAAGGCTTCAAATGTGAAACCTTCCACATCAGTTCCAAAGAAAACAGTTGATCACAGGCTTTCAAAAGTTAATAAAAAACAGTCCACACACCAAAAACAAGTTTTGGCAAAGCCTAAATTAAGTTTTAAACAAATATGGTGTGTCAAGGACAAATCTTCAGATCAAACTGCTGATACAAAAGATCAGACTGCTAAGCCAAATTCTGAAGCTGTTAGTGAAAATTCTGAAGCTGTTAGCACTAACAACACAGATCAGACTGCCAAGCATCAATCTGGAACTGCTAGTGAATCATCTGAGACTGTTAGAAGAAAAGATGATCAAAATACCTGGATACCTCATATAATCACTAAATACTCTCCAAAGACTCCATCAGTAGATCTCACTAAATATAAGAAGTCAAAAAACAGTGTTTAGTTATGTCAATGTACAAGGCCAACCCAAAACCAATTTGGTTTGGGTTTACTCCACTACTGACTAAGCTTCTACTTGTGCAGGGCAACCACAGGTCTCCTCATAAAACAAGATGGCACTTGGACAGTGGATGCTCTAGGCACATGACAGGCAATTCTGAGTGCCTGTCAAATTTCAAAGGCTTTGATGGAGGTTTTGTTGCATTTGGAGGCAACTCAAAAGGAGGTAAGGTTACTGGTAAAGGTACTGTTAATGCAGGCAACATGAAATTCCATGATGTTTTGTATGTTGAACAGCTTAAGTACAATTTATTAAGTGTCTCTCAAATCTGTGACAAACAAAACATTGTTCTGTTTACAGATTCTTTGTGCATTGTCCTTTCAAAAGATTTCAAAATTCCTGAAAAACTTGTTTTACTAAGAACACCAAGAAAGGACAATGTTTATTGTTTGGACACAGATCTTTTATCTAAATCAAAAACTTTAAGCTGTTTGATATCCAAAGCATCATCCAATGAGTCTGCTCTTTGGCATAGAAGGATGTGTCACATGAACTTCAAGTCCATGAATGTGTTAGTCAAAAAGAATCTGGTAAGAGGCTTACCACAAAAGGAGTTCATCTGTGATGATCATTGTGTAGCATGTCTTAAAGGCAAGCAACACAAAACTTCTCATAAGGCCAAAGAAGTAAATTCAATCTCATCTGTTCTTCAGTTGATTCACATGGATCTATTTGGTCCAACATCTGTTTTGAGTTTGAATAAAAGGGCTTACTGTTTAGTAACTGTTGATGATTTCACCAGATTCACTTGGGTTTACTTTCTTAGGTCCAAAGATGAAACTGCTGAGCTAGTTAAGTCTTTTATCCTTAAGATAGAAAACCAATCCAACTCAAAAGTTAAGGTGATAAGATCAGACAATGGAACTGAATTTAAAAATCACATTCTAAACAGTTTCTGTGAGTCCAAAGGCATTGCTAGACAATACAGTGCACCTAGAACACCACAGCAAAATGGTGTAGCTGAAAGAAAGAACAGAACATTAATAGAGGCTGCTAGAACAATGTTAGCTGATTCAAATCTGCCAATGACTTTCTGGGCAGAAGCTGTAAATACAGCCTGTTATGTTCTGAATAGGGTTCAAGTTGTCCAATCACAAGAGAAAGCTCCCTATGAGTTATTCCATAACAGAAGTCCCCTAATAGCTTTCTTCAAGCCTTTTGGATGTCCATGTACTATTCTTCACACTAAGACTCACTTAGGAAAATTTGAAAGTAAGGCTGAAAAAGGATTCTTTGTAGGATACTCAAATCAAAGCAAAGCCTATAGAGTATATAACAGTGTGTCTAAAACCATTGAAGAAAGTGCCAATGTTGAATTTAATGAAAATACTGCAAATATCAAAGGCACTGGTCCTGATTGGTTGTTTGATTTAGATTCACTAACAAATTCTCTGAGCTTTGTTTAGTATACTGCAGAAGCTGATGCATACAGGATTGAAGCTGCCAACACAAATTCTCATGCTGCCAATACAAATTCTCAAGCTGTTGGCACAAAGTTTCAAACTGCTGCAGATTCAACAAATTGGGATGATTACACCACTATACCACTTCTGTCTTGTGATCCTCCAGGGGTCCTAAATCCTCAACATGATACAAATCCAGACACTGAAGTGCCACTCCCAAGTCCTATGAACACAACTCCACCTCAAAGGGAACCAGTCCCAGATTCAAGTCAAGCTGTTCCTGAAGCTGATCCATTTACTGGTCCTGATGGAGATGATACAAATCTTGGATCCTCTTTTCAGACAGAGAGAGAGCCTACACTAAGAGTTCACAAGTATCATCCTCTCAATCAAATACTGGGTGATCCAAGCACTCCTGTACAAACAAGGAAGAAGGTTCAAAATGAGACTGCTGCTGCTGAACAACCAGTTCCTGAATTCAGTCTTGCTGCCTTTGAGAATGCTTGTTTCATGTCTCAACTAGAACCTAAAAAGGCATCAGAAGCATTAAAAGATTCATCCTGGATTGAGGCTATGCAAGAAGAGCTTCTACAGTTCAAGATTCAGAATGTATGGACTCTGGTGGATCTTCCTAAGGGTAAGAGAGCAATTGGTACAAGATGGGTGTTCAGAAACAAGAAAGATGAGAGAGGGATAGTCATCAAGAATAAAGCAAGGCTAGTAGCACAAGGGTACACTCAAGAAGAAGGCACAGATTATGATGATGTATTTGCTCCAGTAGCAAGAATTGAAGCCATCAGACTATTTTTGGCCTATGCAAGCTTCAAAGGTTTTAAGGTGTATCAAATGGATGTGAAGTCTGCTTTTCTGTATGGAACAATTGAAGAGGAGGTATATGTGTGTCAACCTCCTGGTTTTGAAGACTACAAGTATCCAGACAGGGTTTACAAGCTAGACAAGGCTCTCTATGGTCTCCATCAAGCCCCCAGAGCATGGTATGACACTCTGTCATCCTACCTTCTACAGAATGGATTCAAGAGAGGCACTCTGGACAAAACACTTTTCACTAAGTCTATCAAAGATGAGATTCTGCTTGTCCAAATCTATGTAGATGACATTATCTTTGGCTCAACAAATGACTGTCTGTGCAAAGAGTTTGAAGCTTTAATGCACAAAAAGTTTCAAATGAGTTCAATGGGAGAACTCACTTTCTTTCTGGGCTTACAAGTTAAGTAGAAGCCCACTGGACTCTTCATAAGCCAATCAAAGTATGTGAAAGACATACTGGACAAGTTTGGGTATCAAGACACCAAAGCTGCAAGCACTCCAATGGATCCTCATAGGCAGCTTCATACAGACAAAGATGGCACAGATGTGGATATTCATTTATACAGATCTCTTATAGGATCTCTTATGTATCTAACATCTTCTAGACCTGATATAATGTTTGCTGTCTGTGTGTGTGCTAGGTTTCAATGCTCTCCAAAGGATTCTCACTTGGTTGCTGTTAAGAGAATCTTTAGATATCTCAAAGGCCAACCACACTTAGGCCTATGGTATCCTAAAGACTCTCCCCTTGTAGTAACTGCTTATTCTGACAGTGACTATGGTGGATGCAATATTGACAGAAAATCCACAACTGGTGGATGTCAATACTTAGGAGCAAGACTGGTCTCTTGGAAATGCAAAAAGCAGACAACTGTGTCCACATCTTCCACTGAAGCAGAATATGTGGCAGCTGCAAGCTGCTGCTCACAGGTAATGTGGATCCAAAATCAGCTAAGAGACTATGGTATGAATTTCTTATCCACTCCTATTTATATTGACAATTCAAGTGCAATCAGCATTGTGCAAAATCCAGTGAAATTCCCAAAAACCAAGCATATAGAAATCAGATTTCACTTTATAAGAGATTGTAATGAAAAGAAGTTAATCCAAGTTACCAAAATACATACTGATGATCAGTTAGCTGATCTATTTACAAAACCTTTTGATGTAGGAAGGTTCACTTTCCTGGTATCAAATATTGGTATGGTAAACATGGATTAATTTGTTTTCATTATTATCTAACCAGTATGCTTATTTAAGGGGGAGTCACTGTTTCATTAAACAGTTGCATAATTTTCAACTAACAGCTTAAGTATTTTCTCAAGCTGCTAGTTCATTTTCTCGGACTGCTAGTTATTCACTTGATCTGTCAAAGTGTGCAGGGTAGTTAGGTAATTTTTAAAATGTGTGTGCGCGGGACCCAACCTTTTTCAAAACCTTTAAAGGTTCCAGTTTCGTTCAGTTGTAACAACCAGTTATAAAATTTTATTCCACGGCCTTTCTCTTCCCTATGAACGATTCACACACACTTCTTTGCAAACCCTAAACCCTTCGTTTGATCTTCAATGGAGTTTGTTAAGGAACACAACTGTCTTCCATACACTCTAAAACACTCAGACCTTCAACCGTTCCATGACCTGATGGACTTTCTTCGTCACTCCCATATACATCATGCACTCAATATAAACCCCACCATATACATATCACATATCGAACAGTTCTGGAACCATGCCACTGTTCAATCCATCAATGGAATTCCTTCTATCCTATCCAAGATTGATGGCACTCCCATCACCATTACTGAGGAATCCATTCGGCGCCATTTGCATCTTCAAGATGCCACAGGTATAACAGACCTAACCCTTGATGTGTTACATACTGGTCTTTATAATATAGGCTATAGGGGTCCTGCTGATTCTTTTACTTTCTTAAAAGCTCATTTTTCTCCTAAATGGAAATACCTTGTTCATATTATTCAGCAGTGTATGAGCCCCAAAAGAACTGGTTGGTCAGAATTTTCTTCTAACATTGCCACTGCCTTAGTGTGCTTTTCAACAGGCTAACGGTTCAATTTTTCTAACATGATTTTTCAGGGGATGTTAAGGCATCATTCCTTAAAGAGTGGGAAATTTTTGATGTATCCCAGATTTTTGGCAGAAATCATTGCACACACTTGCACCACTTCTCATTTACATAAGAGGATACATGTTTCCCACAGGCACTCACTATCTTCTATAAAGAGACTTTTAAAACAAAGTGCCAATTTTTTGAGCGTTGATGTTCCATTGCCATCTGCAATGATGAACATCATTCCAATAAACAGAGGAGAGGGTCCTGAGCAGGCTCGGCCTATCATCACTGCTACACCCCCAGGACCCCAACCCCCTCCTCATGATACACAAATTCCTTTTGATCCTTTTGTACAGCTATCACGCCCACTTAAATTTCTATATAAAAGGAAAAGGGGACCAGGAGCTCCTTCCTACTCAGCCCCTAATCAAGAGCCATATATCCCTGTGCAGGAGGACACTTCTGCACAGAATATCCAAAGGGAACCAATTGAGAAAACTCCCATCCTCACTCAGGAGGTGAACATCTCTTCAGAGACTGTTCATATGGGTTCTGTGGCTGGCACTACTGCTGTTTCTACAAAAGAGGCACAGGACAGTGCCAACATCACTAAGACCACACCCATGGCAATAGCCAGTGTGCAAACACAAGCTAGAAGTCCCCAGAACCAAGAACAGAGGGGCCCAGAAGTTTCTACTTCTGGGTTTAATGTCAGTGATAGATCACAAGCACCACAGGTGTTTTCTGATCTTGAGACAAGTCTGCAACTCATGCTGCTAACGGATCCCAAGCTGAAACCTGTTGTAGCTATGTTGGAATATCAAATGTCCATCATTGCTGCACAGGGAGCTCAGATATTTGCACTCAAGCAGGCAGAGACGGCTCAAAATAAAAGAATGGATTATCTCCATAAAGGGTTTACCCTCTGTGGGAATAAGCTCATGAAATTAGAGCAGTTGATTCAAACCCAAGGGGCAAAGGTTGTAGGTCCTCCTGACCAAACTAATGCTTCCAAAAAGGGGGAGAATCAGGAGGTTCCTGAATCAGTCCAAGCAGCTCCAACAACATCAGTCCAAGCAGCCTCAACAGTTCCACCTTCTAGGCTAACAGTCCCAACAGCTTCTCAAGCTGTTAGTCTAGAAACTCAAGCTGCTGCCCCAAAAGCAACTGGAGTTGTCATTAGGGAAGGTGTACATGCTCCAATCAGTACAGTCCAAGCTACATCTTCTGCTGCAAAAGACAAGGGCAAGGGCATTCTTATTGAGTCTCCAAAGCATAAATTTTCCTCCAAAGAAGCCCAAATTGCCTTTGATGCTGAAGTTGCCAAACGGTTAGCAGAAGAGCAGGATAGAGAATTAGATCAGCACACCCAGTCCCCAATGGATGATGATGAGACTCTAGGTGATTACCTAAAGGGGTTTGTGGGTAAACAAGGAGAAAAGAAGAGGAAGCTGCCAACTGGGCACTCCAAAGCTGAGCACAGAAGATTTTTAATCAATTTTGCCTTTGCAGCTGGTATTCCAAAGAAAATGGCTCAGTCCATGACTAATGAAAGGCTGCAAGAGATTCATGACAAGGAGATGGACAAAAGAAAGAAAGCAAAAGTCTCCCAAGAAGTCCAACCATCACAAGAACCAGCTCAACCTGCTACAAGTCATATTCAAGCTGCTGCCAGTGCTCCTGCTCCTACTGATCAAGCTGTTGCTTCTATTCCTACATCTGAGCCATCATCACAAGCAAAGCTACATCAAGTTAAAAGAGTGTTGTTTGAGCAACAACTGCAAAAAGCTATGGAGATCGAGAAGTTGATTGATCAACATGATTTTACAAAGCCTCTGATCAACTATTGGTATGCCAAGTCACTGGACAACCGTGACTTAAGAGTTAAGTTTGTTGTAAGAAGGGAGTCTGGACCAGAAGAAGAATTTGATACATTTTGGCAGATGGTTCAGAAGTTGACCAGAGATGAGCTAACAAAGATGCATAATATTAGGTCAGTGACACAAGTTAGATCTGCTCTACCACAAGTGAAGCAACTAATTAAAGATCTAAAAACAATTGTTGATCCTGAATCTGCAAGGAAAGATATAGAGGATGCTGTGAAGAAAGAGATAAAAGTCAAGCAAGTTGATCTGTTTGTCAAGTCAAGGACATACAGAATCAAATTCTTAGATGGATTTGGTATATTCTTCAATCTTGAATTTTATGATTTACCAAAAGATATGCTACTTCAGATAAAATCTGTTAGGGTATCTTGTGATAGAGATGATATGAAGAAAGAATTTTTGAAGGCTGTAGATCAGAAACATGCACAGTTATAAGTTTTTGAAAGCCTTGGTTTGTAAATAACATTTTACTTACTCATTTCCATTTTTGTATAGAACTTAAAGTCTTGTGTAAAGAATTTAAGTTAGGGGGAGATTGTTGGGAAATAGTTTAAGTAGGTTCAAGCTGTTAGTTAGACTTCTCAAACTGTTAGTAGAGTTGTTATGTAAATCCAAAGTTCATGTTGCCAGTTGAAGAAACTCGAGCTGCCAGTTTAAAAGTTCAAGCTGCCAGAGTAAATCAACTCGAGCTGCTCTATTCATGCTGTCAAGTGATTCAAGCTGCTCAACAGTTTCATAAACAGAAAGTGCTGATTTTCAGGAAAAGATATATACACAAAGATTCCAGCATATCTACTATCAGAGAAGTCATGGTTCGTCAAGGAAACATATCAAGAAGCAATATAAATACATAGAATAGGTCTTTCTATTGTATAGGAGTTTTCTGCATATTCGAGTCTGTAATTGCTTTGTTGATTAAGTTTTCATAAGCCTCTAAGGTTGTAAAACCCTAAGAACAGTCTGTGTTCTTCGTCTAATCAAACAGATTAGAGGTGATTGTAATCATTGAATTCAGCAATACAAACAGTCTTGATTATTTATTGTGTTTATCTGCTATTTGTTCTGAAAGCTTTTGTTAAAATAATTAAGTGTTATTCCGCAAACTTCTTAATTAAAATTTGATTCAAAGCAATATTATTGATTTATACTCTGATAAATTCAAATCAGTTAGTCTTGGTTAATTAGTTTTAGATCCTGACAAAACACAAAATACATCAACACAAAAAAATGATATTCAAGAAAATAAAACTTAGTCGTAGATCCTCCACAAACGGCTATGGTGGTTTAGCCACTCATCGTACGCTCTTCATCAAGAATGATTGAAGACGTCATCGTAGGCTCGAGTGGTTGCAATCCACCTTCTTCGTAATCGGATCGTGAATCTATTCTGGCAGGGCTTCGCCAATTTTTTGCAACACTTTCGGGACTTCTCAAAACGGCTGCCATCGACCTCTATTTATAAAGGGTGTGAAATTTAGAGTTTTGGGCTCAAAAACGCGTCTGCAAATATTTCACGCTGTGTCAAGATCTAAAATCACCTAAGATTAACTGGTTTGAATAAATCAGAGTTAAACTAATAACCTTGTTTTGAATCAAAGTCCAATTAAGAAGTTTGTGGAATAACACTTAACTGTATTAAGAAAAACTTTCAGAACAATAAAGAACAGACTATCAAATAAACACAATTATATATCAAAACCTTTATATTACCAAACTCTTATTACAATCACCTCTAATCTGTTTGATTAGACGAAGAACACAAACTGTTCTTAGGGTTTTTCAACCTTAGAGGGTTTAGAAACTTAATTAGAATGCAATTACAATATGAATTCTTAGGCACCGAGATTACATGAGAAAGACCTAGTCTATCTCTATTATAGCCTTCTGATTTGTTTCCTTGACGAACTGTGATTTCTCTTGTAGTAGATATCTTTTGTAGATCTTCAAATTTTGAAATCTTTATCACTTCCTGATTTGTAGCACTTTCTGTTATCTTTCTGTTGAGCAGCTTGAACTTTTGAACTAGCAGTTTGAGTTTCTTGAACTAGAAGCTCGAACATTATAATTACACAGAAATACTACTAACAGTTTGAGAAATCCTAACTAACAACTTGACATACTTAGATTATTTCCCAACAATCTCCCCCTAACTTAAATTCTTAACAAAAGACTTTAAGTTTCTATGCACATAAGGAAAAAAAAACAAAGTAAAACTGTTATACACAAACTAAGGCATCCAAAAACTTACATATTACAACTGTGCAAGCTTCTGCCTTATAGCTTTGATGAAGTCTCTTTTAATTTCTTCTCTATCACATTCTATCTTCATTGAGCTCATCTGTTGTAGCCATTCTCTTGGTAAATCAAGGAATTCAAAACTATTGAATCTGTTGGATATGTCTGCAAGTTTGAGTCTATTTGTCATGGATTTTGCATATAGATCAATCTGTACAATCTTCACTTCCTTGGCAGCTTCTATATCCATTCTGGTGGATTCTAGATCAATCATGATTCTATGATCTTTTATGTTATTCTGAACTCATACTATTGGTGACCTAGAGTGCTAGCTTTCCCAATATTGTGCATTTGAGTTAGCTCATCTCTAGTCATCTTCTGAACTATTTGGATTATGTTCTTATACTCCTCTTCTGGACCGACTTCTCTTTTAATTACAAAATGATATACCAGATCAATATTGTCCATTGATTTGGCATACCAGTAAGTAATTGGAGATTTGGAGAAGCCATGTTGATCAAGGGCCTTTTCTATTTCCATTGCTTTCTGTAATTGTTGATCAAACATAACCCTTTTGACATGGTCAAACTTTGCCTGATGAATGACTTCTGGTTAAGGTGCATCAATAGTTTGAGAAGGATCTTGGATTTGTTTGGAGGCCTTTTCCTTTAGAGTTTCTTTGTGGGCCATGATTGTGCAATTACTTTTGAAACACCAGCACTTGCAGAATAGCTTATCAAAAACCTTCTATATTCAGCCTTTGAAGGCCCTGTTGGCCTTTTTCTCTTCTTCTGTCCTTCTTTAACCATAAATCCACGTAAATAGTCTCCAAAGGTTTCATCATCCCCCATAGAGGCTTGGGCTTGCTGATCAAGGATTTGGTCTTGTTCTTCTGCCAATTTTCTGGCCAATTTAGCATCAGCAACAACTTGGGCTTCTTTTGAAAAAAATTTGATCTTTGGTGTCTCAATCAGAATACCCTTTCCTTTGTCTGAGGCTGCTGCTTGAACTGCTGAGGACGGTTCTTGAATGCTTTCCGTGATAAACACTCCTCTTGGCTTTTTAAGAGAATCAACTTGAGCTTCTGGACTAACAGATTGAGACACTATTGGGACTGTCAGCCTAGAAGCTGAAGCTGCTAGAGGTGAACTTGAAGCTGTTTGGACTGATAGTGGGATCTCCTGATTCTTCCCCTTTTTGGATGCATTGCTTTGATCATAAGGACCAAATACCTTTGCCAACAGGGTTTGAAACTGCCTTTCAAGTTGAACAATCTTGTTTCCATAGAGCTTCAACCCAAGCTGAAATTAGGCAAGCTTTTGCTGTTGGACTGCTGAGAGTTGTTGTAGAGCAATGATTTGTGATCCCTGTGCAACAATTTTGGACTTGTAATGTTCCAAAATAGCTACAACAGGTTTCAGCTGTGGATCCGTCAAAGCCATGAGTTGCAGACTAGCCTCAAGATCTTCAAATGATAAAGGGATTTGAGATCTATCACTGGCATCAATACCAGATGTATTAAAAGCATCTGGTCCCCTTTGTTCTTGGTACTAGGGACTTCCAGATGGTGGTGCCACACCCTGTGTTGCCATGGAGTGGTCTTAGGTATGTTGGAACTGTCCTGTGCCCCTTGTGTAGAGACAGCAGTAGTTCCAGCCACAAAACCCATATGAACATCCTCAGAAGGGATGTTCACCTCCATATTGAGGGTGGGAGTGTCCTCTGTGGGTGCCGTTGCGATATGTTGTGCAAGAGTATCCTCTTGCACAGGGTTATTTGGCTCTGGGAGTTGGACTGAGGAGGAAGGAGCACCTACAGTCCTTTTGTCTCTTTTTAGTGTATATTTTTAGTGGTGGGGCTGGGGAGGTACATGTAGTAGAAGGATCAGAGGGGATATATGTATCATGAGGAGTGGGTTGGGATCCTGGGGGTGAAGCAGTAATGTGGGGCTGAGCCTGCTCAGTATCCTATCCTCTGTTTCTTGGAAAGATAGGCTGCATTGCTTGAGGCAAAGAGACATCACTGATGGTAAAGAGTGCCCATGGGAAACATATATCATTTTATTTAATTTTAAAGAATTGCAAGATTTTGCAATTATTTCAGCCAAAATCCACGGATTTATCAAAAATTTCCCATTCTTTAAGGCATGGTGCCTTAACATCCCTTGAAAACTCATATTTGAAAAGTTGAACTGTTGGCCTGTAGATAAGCAAACTAGAGCAGTTGCAATATTTTAGGAAAATTCAGACCAACAAGTCCTTTTAGGGCTTAAACACTGTTGAAGAATGTGTACAAGATATTTCCATTTGGGACCAAAATGTGCTTTGTAAAATTGAATGAATCAGTTGGGCCCCTATACCCTATTTCAAACAGACCTTCATGTAAAGCAGTGAGATATAGATCAGATATACCTGAAACATCTTGCAAATGCAAATGCTGTCGAATGGACTCTTTTGTGATGGTGATGGTATGTCCATCAATGGTAGATACAAAAGAAGTGATTCCTTCTTGTGTACTCACAGTGGCTTTATTCAAGAATTGCTCTATGTGAGATACGTATATAGTGGGGTTTACAGTAAGAGCATAGTTGATAGAAGAACGACGAAGAAAATTCATCAGTTCATGGAAGGGTTGCAGTTCAACATGTTTGAGGGTGTATGAGAGGCAGTTGTGTTCTTTTACAAACTCCATTGATGATCATGAATGAGAGATTTTAGGGTTTGGTTCGTGGATTTGGAAATCACACAGGGGGAGAATGAATAGGGCTTTGGAAGATATTTTGCAACTGGTAGCTGCAACTGAACGAAACTGGGACTTTTTAAGGGTTTGGATTTTGAATATATCTAGTCCCGCATATAACTTCCTTAGGAATAAATGAAATGCCCTGCACACTTAACAGACCAAGTGAACAACTACCAGTCCGAGAAAATGAACTAGCAGCTTGAGAATAGTCTCAAGCTGTTAGTTATTTACTGATCAGCATCTAATGAAATAGTGTCTCCCCCTTAACTAAGCACATATAGTAAATGTTTTTCACATATTATAGAGGATGGTAATGCAAGATAGATTAATCCATGTTTACCATACCAATATTTGATACCAGAATGGTGAATCTTCCTACATCAAAAGGTTTAGTAAAAAGATCTGCTAACTGATCATCAGTATGAATTTTGGTAACTTGGATTAACTTCTTTTCATTACAATCCCTTATAAAATGAAATCTAATATCTATGTGCTTGGTTTTGGGAAACTTTACTAGATTTTGTACAATACTTATTGCACTTGAATTCTCAATGTAAATAGGAGTAGATAGAAAGTTCATACCATGGTCTCATAGTTGGTTCTGAATCCACATAACCTGAGAGCAACAGCTGGCAGCTGCAACATATTCTGCCTCAGTAGATGAAGTGGATACTGTGGTTTGCTTTTTGCATTGCCAAGAGACTAGTCTTGCTCCTAGATATTGACATCCTCCAGTTGCTGATTTCCTGTCTATGTTGCAACCTCCATAGTCACTGTCAGAATATGCTGTTAGTTCAAGAGGAGAGTCCTTAGGATACCATAGGCCTAATTTTGGTTGACTTTTAGATATCTAAAGATTCTCTTAACAGCAAACAGATGTGAGTCCTTTGGGGCACATTGGAACCTGGCACAAACACAAACAGCAAACATTATATTTGGTCTAGAAGATATGAGATACATCAGTGACCCTATCAAGGACCGGTACAAATGAATATCCACATCCACTCCTTCTTTATCTGCATCAAGCTGATTATGAGTGTCCATTGGTGTGCTAGCAACCTTGGTGTCCTTGTATCTAAACTTTTCCAGCATATCATTCACATACTTTACTGGCTGATGAAGAGACCAGTGTGTTTCTGCTTAACCTGCAATCCTAGAAAGAAAGTTAGTTCACCCATTGAACTCATTTGAAACTTTTTGTGCATCAAGGTCTCAAATTCCTTGCAAAGTATGTCATTTGTTGATCCAAAGATGATGTCATCAACATAGATCTGAAAAAGGAGGATCTCTGATTTGATGGACATTGTGAACAATGTCTTATCTAGAGTACCTCTCTTGAATCCATTCTGTAGTAGGTAGGAAGACAGAGTGTCATACCATGCTCTAGGAGCTTGGTGAAGCCCATAGAGTGCTTTGTCTAACTTGTAAACTCTGTCAGGATACTTATAGTCTTCAAATCCAGGAGGTTGACACACATATACCTCTTCATCAATTGTACCATATAAAAATGCAGATTTCACATCCATTTGATATACCTTGAACCCTTTTGTAGCTTGCATAGCCTAGGAACAATCTGAAGGCTTCAATCCTTGCTACTGGGGCAAGGACATCATCATAATCTATTCCTTCTTCTTGAGTGTAACCTTGAGCTACTAGCCTTGCTTTGTTTTTGATCACTACACCTCTTTCATCCTTTTTATTCCTGAAAACCCATCTTGTACCAATTGCCCTCTTTCCTTTAGGTAAGTCAACCAGTTCCCACACATTCTGAATCTTGAATTGCAAAAGCTCTTCTTGCATGGCTTCAATCCAAGATGGATCCTTCAGAGCCTCAAATGCCTTCTTTGGTTCTTTTTGTGACATAAAGCATGCATGTTCAAAGGCAGCTAGACTGAACTCAGAAACTGCTTCATCAGAGGCAATTGATTCCTTGTGGATCATAGTCCTTGTCTGCACAGGTGTGTGTGGATCTCCCATTACCTGATTGAAAGGATGGTATTTGTGAACTCTGAGTGTAGGTTCACTTTCTATTGGAATTGAGCTTCCCAGATTGGTGTCATCACCTTCTGCACTTGATGATTCTGCTTCAGTGATTGGTTGATTTGGAGTTGGGACTGATTCCCTATTAAATGGAGCTGTCACTTCAGGACCTGGGAGTGGCAACTCAAATTCTGTATTTCTGTCTTGTTGATCAGTTAGAACTCCAGGTGGATCACAAGAAAGAAGTGGTAGAATGGTGTATTCATCCCATTTACCATAATCTTCAACAGTCTGATATTTTATGCTGGCAGCATGAGAATTTATGTTACCAGTTTGATTATTGGGTCCAACTGTTCCTGTAGAATACTAATCAAAACTTAGAGATTTTGTTAGAGAATCTAAGTCAAATAACCATCAGGACCAGTGCCTTTGATGTTTGCAGTATTTTCATTAAACTCAACATTAGCACTCTCTTCAATGACTTTAGATACACTGTTATAGATTCTATAGGCTTTGCTCTGTGTGGAGTAGCCTACAAAGAATCCTTCTTCAGCCTTGCTCTCAAACGTACCCAAGTGAGTTTTAGTATGCAGGATAGTGCATGAACAGCCAAATGGTTTTAGGAAGGCCACTAAGGGAATCCTACGATGGAATAACTCGTATGGAGTTTTCCCTTGTGACTGGACAACTTGAACTCTATTTAGAACATAGCAGGTTGTATTTACTGTCTCTGCCCAGAAGGTCATGGGCAATTTGGAATCAGGTAGCATTGTTCTAGCAGCCTCTATTAATGTTCTATTCTTCCTTTCAGCTACTCCATTTTGTTGTGGTGTTCTACGTGCACTGTATTGCTTTACAATTTCTTTTGACTCATAGAAACTGTTTAGGATTTGATTTTTAAACTCATTTCCATTGTCTGACCTGATCACCTTTACTTTTAAGTTAGATTGGTTCTCAATTTTTAGAATAAAGGATTTGACAAACTCAGCTGTCTCATCCTTAGTCGTAAGAAAATAAACCCATGTAAACCTGGTGAAATCATCAACAATGACTAAACAGTAGGCTCTTTTATTCAAACTCAAAAAAAAAAAAAAAAGTTGGACCAAAAAGATCCATATGAAGAAGATGAAGAGCGGAACAGATTGAATTTACTTCCTTGGCCTTATGAGAAGTTTTGTGTTGCTTGCATTTGAGACAGTCTACACAATGATCATCACATATGAACACTTTCTATGGTAAGCCTCTTACCAAATTGTTTTTGACTAAAGCATTCATTGATTTGAAGTTCACGTGACACATCCTTCTGTGCCAAAGAGCAGACTCATTAGATGATTCTTTGGATATTAAACAACTTAAAGTACGTGCTTTGGATAAGTTTTCTGTGTCCAAACAGTAGACATTGTCCTTTCTTGGTGTTCTAAGTTAAACAAGATTTTCAGGTATTTTAAAATCTTTTGATAGGACAATGCATTCAGAGTCTGTGAATAAAACAATATTCTATTTTTCACACACTTGAGACACACTTAGTAAGTTATACTTCAGTTGTTCAACATACAGTACATCATTAAATATCATATTACCTACTTTGACAATACCTTTACCTGTCACCTTACCTCCTTTGGAGTTTCCACCAAAAGCAACATATCCTCCTTCAAAGCTTTTGAAATTTGACAAGCATTCAAAATTGCCTGTCATGGTGCCTGGAGTAGCCACTATCCACATGCCATCTTGCCTTATGTTGGTTTTTGTGGTTGCCCTGCCCAAGAAAAAGCTCAGTTAGTAGTGGAGTAAACCAAAACGAAGTTGGTTTTGGGTTGTCCTTGTGCATTAACATAACTAAATACTCTTTGTGTCTTTTTAAACTTAGAGAGATCCACTGGTGGATTCTGTGATAAGTATTTAGTTATGACATGGGGTGTCCAGGTGTTCTTTCCAACTTTTTCTTTAACAATCTCAGATGATCCACTACTAGTTCCAATATTTGACTTAGCAGTTGGAACTGGATGTTAAGTGTCAGAAGCTTCAGACTTTGCACTGCCAGTTCCAACTTTTGACTTAACTGTTCCATCTTTTGTATTAGCAGTTTGAACTGTGTTTTTGCCTTTGATACACCATACCTGTTTCATGCTCAATTTAGATTTCATTAAAGCTTGTTTTTGGTGTACAGACTGCTTTTTGTTAACTTTTATGAACCTGTGGTCAACTGTATTTTTTGGAACTGGGGTGACAGGTTTTGAGGCCTTTGAAACTTTTGGTTTTTGCGAAAAGGCATGTTTTTCAACAACTGGTTTATATAAACAGTGCTTGGCCAGATGGTTTTTCCTGCCACAGTGAAAACATCTTTTGATTGTTTTGATAGGGGGACCAATTTTGTGTGACCATAACTGATTCTTGTTCCTTTGATTTCCCCTTACCTGTTGCTGTGTGGGAAACTTGTGTACACCATGCTTTTGGCATGTGCATACTGGAACATTTTTACCCTTTTTATCTGTATTGGAAGAAGATGCAATATTACAGATAGAAGGTACAGAAACATGTGAAGCATGAGTGTATTAACTCAATTTCTCTTTTCCTTTCAAACTGTTGGTTTCTTCCCTCAGGCTGCTGGTTCTAGTAGGGTTAGAAACAGGAGATACTATAGATTCACTCATGGTTTTGGAATTACCCTCTGCTTCCTCACTTTTACTGCCTTCAGTAGTAGTTAATTCTTCTTCCAGCTCAAGCTTATCCTCAAGGATAGGATCTACAGTTTTCATCTTCTCATCTAATGGTTCATTCACAAGCCTATCAGCAACTTCACTCTTAGGATGAATGTATTTATTGTTATAGGGAGGTGGGGTAGCATTATATCCTATTCCTTCCTTGGGATTGAGTTGAGATTTTACCCTACCTTTAAATTGGACTTCCATTAGGTGTTCTAGCTTTTGATTCGCCAACTTGAAGCTACCCAAATCTATGTTTTTAGACTCTACTTTCTTGTGAGCTTCTAACACCTTCTATTCAGCCTCTTCTAGTTTCTTATTAAGGGTCTCTATTTTCTCTTCTAGTTCATTTTTCTCCCACTCATGATATGTTCTATCATGTCCCATCTGAATCTCATTGTCCTTATAGTCATTGATCTGTTTTTCAAGATCCTCTATTGCCTGCATATACTCATACCTCCTCTCTTCCATCTTAGCTAGAGTTTTACACATGCTTTCATTATGATCTCTGTAGTTTTTAACCATATTTTTGCATGCTTGGGAGCAGAGTTTAGTATTTACCTCAGATGGTAGTTCAGTGGAAGTAACAGTTTTAGTTTCCGCCATGAGAGCTTGATTCTGAAACTCCTCTTTTGTTTGGTCATTCCAATCAAAAACAGTGTCTTCTTGAGAAACAAGAGTCTGTGAGGATTGTGTTTGACTGGATTGTTGGGGTCTTTCAAGTTTGTGACACTTGAAACATTCAACTTTTGATTTTTCAAATGCTGGCTTGCCTTCTGTTCTGGCTTGAAAGTTTGTTCTGCCAGTCCGTTTAAGGAACCTTTTAGCCCTCATGGTCAACATGGCATGTTGCCACTTCCATCTCTTCTAGATCATCTAGATGGATTTGATCCAGGTCTTCATAATTAAGAGCAAATAGTCCATCACTTGCAACAAATGCCTCATAAAGAACTTCAGAAGTGTTACCATCAGTCCCTGAAAAAGAATTACAACAGTTTGATTTATCATTTGATGCAGATGATAGTAGAGCAATGTTCTGATTATAAGAAAAGAGTTTCTTTTTATTTTCAATTTCAGACTCAAACATTCTAAAGTTGTTGTAGAGATCATCCAACTCTATTTCATCTAGAGTGTCCTTTGTTCTCCATTGTGCAGCATATACTGTCCATTCTTCACCAAGAGATCTATGGAATTTTTTGTTTACCTCACCTTGATCCAGGCTAACCTTAGCACTCTCCAATTCACCTATCAACTTATTGAACGTATCAAAGATTTGAGTAAGGTTTTCATTCTATCCACCAGAAAAATTTTCATACTGCTGTTTTAAAAGATCCTTTTGGTTTCTTTTTGGACTAGCATTGCCAGCAAATCTTTTCTCTAAAGCAAACCATAGAGAATGAGCGGTATAGAATTTTTTAAACTGATGTTGATAAGCATTAGGAATCGCTATCTGTAAAATAGTGAGAGCTTTGACTTCATTCATTCTAGCCTTTCTCTCAATATCAGTTTTTGGAGGTGTTCTTTTTGGTTTGCCTTCAGCATCTAGTTCAGGATCAACTGCAGGAGGATTTTCAATAGCTTCCCATAGGGCATAATCAATAAATTGAATGTGTTGTTGAATCCTGAGTTTCCACATCTCGAACTCAGTGGGTTTGAGCATAGGCACTTTAAGTCCTTGCCCAGATTCCCTACTGCTGCCATCAAACTCCATTGCAGAAAAAGATTTAAATACTTTAAGTTGAAAGTTTTTGACTTTGAAAACAAAGAATAAAAACAAAGCCTGTGGCTCTGATACCACTTGTCAAGATCTAAAATCACCTAAGATTAACTCTTTTGAATAAATCAGAGTTAAACCAATAACCTTGTTTTAAATCAAAGTCCAATTAAGAAGTTTGCGGAATAACACTTAACTGTTTTAAGAAAAACTTTCAGAACAATAAAGAACAGACAATCAAATAAACACAATTATATATCAAAACCTTTATATTACCAAACTCTGATTACAATCACCTCTAATCTGTTTGATTAGACGAAGAACACTAACTGTTCTTAGGGTTTTTCAACCTTAGAGGCTTTAGAAACTTAATCAGAATGCAATTACAATATGAATTCTTAGGCACCGAGATTAAATGAGAAAGACCTAGTCTATCTCTATTTATAGCCTTCTGATTTGTTTCCTTGACGAACTGTGATTTCTCTTGTAATAGATATCTTTTGAAGATCTTCATATCTTGAAATCCTTATCACTTCCAGATTTGTAGCACTTTCTGTTATCATCTGTTGAGCAGCTTGAACATTGACTCTAGCAGCTTGAACTTTTGAACTAGCAGCTTGAACTTTGTAATTACACAGAAATACTACTAACAATTTGAGAAATCCTAACTAACAGCTTGACATACTTAGATTATTACCCAACACGCTGCACCAACGTAGGGATTTCCTATTAAAATATTAGAAGTCAAATGTAGGGTGTACTACCCCCTAAGCGGCCGGCCATGGGAGGTATTTATAAAAGATTTTATATATATATATATATATATATATATATATATATATATATATATATATATATATATATATATATATACAAAAATGTATTCTTGTATTTTTCTTTTTGTGTAATTTTATAAATACTTATGAAATACACTAGTTTGATGAAATTGTTTTTGTCTTGCATAATTATGTCATGAAAGATTGTTAATGCATGATTAATGTTACTAATCTTAATTAAATTATGCAACCTAGTTAATTTAATTTATTATGCCGTAAATTGATCGGATTAATTTCTTTGTCGTTTCATCGGATCACACCGATGAAATCGTTTCTTTTTGTAAGGAAATTCCTGATGAACTTGTTAATCACTTTGATTAAATACTAACTACTATTGATTAATTAGCAGATGCTAACCTGGTTTGGTGCCCGTTGTTACAGTCTCCCCCTGTTAAGGGAATTTCGTCCTGAAATTTTTTCTCATTTCCTCGGGGGTCTTGTTACTTGAGAAAATTTGAGGGTACTTCTGCTTGATCTGGTCTTCGCATTCTCAAGTGAATTCTGGACCACGTCTGGAATTCCATCTGACTATGACAATGGGAATGCGACTATGCTTCAATCTTTTCACCTCACGGTCCATGATCTCTACCGGCTCCTCGACAAAATGAAGTTTATCATCAAGTTGGATCTTTTACAAGGGAATAACGAGTGTTTCAGCTGACATACACTTCTTCAGGTTTGATACATGGAAGGTATTGTGCACGCTGCTAAGCTCCGGTGGTAGGTTTAAATGATAAGTTACTGGACCAATTCTCTTTAAAACTTTGAATGGCTCAATGTAACGAGGATTCAGCTTTCCTCGTTTTCCAAATCGTATTAATCCCTTCCATGGTGAGACTTTCAGCAGTACTCTTTCTCCCACTTGGAACTCCAGAGATTTTCTCCTTACATCTGCATAACTCTTCTGACGATCGCGAGCAGCTGTTAACCGATCTGTATCTGCACTACCTTTTCGGTGGTCTCGAGTATGATTTCTGGGCCCGTGACTTGACTATCCCCAACTTCGGCCCAGCAAAGAGGCGATCGACACTTCCGTCCATACGGTGCCTTAAATGGAGCAGCCTTGAGACTCGTATGATAGCTATTATTGTACGAGAACTCTACTAATGGGAATGAGTATCCCAACTTTTCCCAAAGTCAATTACAAAGGCTCTCAACATATATTCTAGGGTTTGGATTTGCTCTTTCACTCTGACCATCGGTCTAAGGGTGCTATGTCGTGCTCATGTCCAAGTTTGTACCCAAAGCTCGCTGTAATGATTGCCAAAATCTAGATGTAAATCTGTTGTATCTATCTGAAATGATTGAGACAGGCACTTTGTGTCTAGAGACGACTTCCTTGAGGTAAATTTGAGCCAACTTATTCATCTTGTCGGTCTTTTTGATCGGTAGGAAATGCGCAGACTTCGTCAGGCGGTCGACTATTACCGAAATCAAGTCGTACCCACTAGATGTCTTTGGTAGTTACGTTATGAAGTCCATGGTTATCCGTTCCCACTTCCATTGGGGAATCTCTAGTCGCTGCGATAACCCAGATAGTTTCTGATGTTCTGACTTAACCTTGGAGCATGTTAAGCACTTGCTGACATTTGTGGCAATGTCAGCCTTCATGTTACGCCACCAGTACAGCTCCTTGAGGTCATTATACAATTTATCGGATCCGGGGTGAACGACATACCTGGACTTGTTTCCTTCATCCTGACCAGCTTTCTTACTCCACCAAAGCTGGGTAACCATATTCTATCATGAAGTATCGATTCCAATTAGCCCTTATCTCAAACTGTTTATCCATGCCTCTCAGGGCTTCATCCTTCACATTTTCTTCCTTAACCGCTTCCATTTGCGCATCATGAATTAAGGAAGGAAGGTTTGGCTGAATGGTCATGACTAGCTCGTACTCTTAACGAATTCGCTCGTTCCTTTCGGCTCAGAGCGTCGACTACCACATTAGCTTTCCCTGGATGATAACGAATTTCACAATCGTAGTCACTCAATAATTCCATCCAACGGCTCTGCCTCATATTCAATTCTTTCGGGTTCAAGATGTGTTGGAGGCTCTTATGATCCGTGAATATAGTACACTTTGTACCGTACAAGTAATGTCTCCAAATTTTGAGGGCAAAAACTACTGCTCCCAGCTCTAAGTCATGCGTTGTGTAATTCACATCGTGAACCTTATGCTGTCGTGAAGCATAATCTATGACCTTATCTTTTTGCATCAACACACATCCCAACCCATTGTGTGAAGCATCATAGTAAACTAAAAAAGTCTCGCTTCCTTTGGGTAAGGACAAAATAGACACACTGCATAATTTGTGCTTTAACAACTAAAATGTTGTCTCCTGGTCATCACCCCAATCATTACTTAACGTCCTTTCGGGTCTGTTCTGCTAGAGATCCGGCGATCTTTGAGAAATTTTCGATAAATCGCCTATAATACCCGGCAAGACCTAGGAACTGGCGTATATCCGTGGGGGTTCTAGGAGTTGCCCAATTCTTGATGGCTTTGATTTTTGTAGGGTCGACTTGGATTCCTTTACTATTGATCACATGACCGAGGAATTTTACTTCTCTTAGCCAAAATTCGCACTTTGAAAGTTTGGCATATAGTTGTTCTTTCTCCAACAACTCCAAAATTAATCTCAAATCTTGCTCGTGTTCCTCCTTGTTCCGTGAGTAGATTAAGATGTCGTCTATGAAGACAATCACGACTTTGTCCAAGTACGATTTGCACACCCGATTCATAATCTCCATAAATACTTCTGGTGCATTGGTTCATCCAAAAGGCATTACTTGGAATTCGTAATGATCGTACCGGAATCTGAAAGCCGTCTTTGGAATATCCTCTTTGCGCACTCTAACCTGGTGATAACCAGCCCTCAGGTCGATCTTCTAATAGAAGCTTAACCCTTGGAGTTGGTCAAATAGGTCATCGATCCTCGGGAGAGGGTACCGTGCAAGACCTAGGAACTGGCGTATCTCCGTGGGGGTTCTAGGAGTTGCCCAATTCTTGATGGCTTTGATTTTTGTAGGGTCGACTTGGATTCCTTTACAGTTGATCACATGACCGAGGAATTTTACTTCTCTTAGGGTACCGGTT
Source organism: Centrapalus pauciflorus (assembly GCA_020465985.1). Classification (NCBI taxonomy): domain Eukaryota; kingdom Viridiplantae; phylum Streptophyta; class Magnoliopsida; order Asterales; family Asteraceae; genus Centrapalus; species Centrapalus pauciflorus. The sequence goes on along the minus strand of JAANYP010007783.1, from coordinate 10,301 downwards.
CTTTATGGTCAGCTTATTTAGTTCCCCGTAGTCGATACACATCCTGAAAGTCCCATCCTTCTTCTTTACAAAACTGGAGCTCCCCAGGGTGAGGAACTCGGCTTGATAAACCCTTTATCTAATAGCTCTAGCAGCTGGTTGGACAATTCTTGTATTTCTGATGGGGCTAAACGGTATAGAGCTCGAGCCACTGGCGCCGCTCCTGGCACTAAAGTCGATCTGGAATTCGACTTGTCTTGATGGTGGAAGTCCAGACAGGTCTTCTGGAAAGACTTTGAGGTAATCACAGACAATGAGAATATCTTCGAGTCGCTTCACCTTCGGCTTCTTCTCCGTCATGTGGACTAGAATCTCTTGACAACCCTTTCGCAGACACTTCAGGGTCCTAATGATGGAGATGATGCTTACTTTGGTGTTTCTTCGTTCGCCTTGGACAGTTAGGATCTTCTTATTGGCACCATCTTCTTGTCGCACACGATTTCTACATGGTTTCTCGATAACTAATCCATGCCCATAACCACATCAAAACTCCCCAGTTTCACGGGCAATAAGTCTATTTCAAAAAGTTGACCTAATAATTTTAAGGAGCATCCTCGAATTATATTATTTGTTTTAGTGTCTTACCGTCAGCAACCTCTATAACATAAGTGTCATCTAACAGTGTAAGAGTGGCATTTATCTGCTTACTAAACTTAGTGGATATAAAACTCCTATCAGTATCAGTATTAAATAGCATGAATGCATAAGTGTTGTTGAGAAGGAATGTACCCGTGACCACGTCAGGATTCTGCCTCGCTTCGCCATTTCCAATGACAAAAGCTCTTCCTTGAGCTCCCCCAACATTCTTCAATTCGGGCAAAATTTTTTGAAATGCCCAACAACCCCGCACTCAAAACACCCTTTCTGGGGTCCGTTGTTGGCTCCAGAGTTGGAAACTCTGCAATCCTTGGTCAGGTGACCTTGCCTTTTGCACTTGCCACATGGATTTGTACGCTGGCCGTTATGATGGGTTGGTTGCACTTGCTGCAATAAGGTTTGTCGCCGGTATAACTCTTCTTTACTTCAGACCCTGCCACATAGGCCTTTATCGTGCCTTGCTTCTTTTGGGGATGTCAAGAATTTTTCCCCGAGTGGTCTTCCTATTTCCGCTTGTTATCGGAACTCTTGACCACCGCTTGAACTTTGACTCTGGCAGCTTGAACTTTTGAACTGGCAGCTTGAACTTTGTAATTACACAGAAATACTACTAACAGTTTGAGAAATCCTAACTAACAGCTTGACATACTTAGATTATTACACAACACGCTGCACCAACGTAGGATTGGGCGTAGGCCTGCGCCCTGCCCTGCACTGGGGGTACGGCCTGGGCTACACCGGTCTGCGCTGGAAGTGCTCTCTAACTCCAAATAGTTCTGTTTTGCAGCGTAGGGTGGCGCGGGTCTGCGCCCACACCGGCTCGGTTCACGATGAATTTTCTCGAGATGCTTTCATTTGATTTCTTGACCTTGAAACACAATTTGGGGGTAAAAGTATGGCAGTTACGAAGCATAGGTGCTTAAAATAAGCCTTATAAGATACCGAAAACGCATAAAATTATAGTCCTATCACGTGTTGTCGGAGTAATGGGCGATCTCCTCGAATCTCATGAATCTCTTGTTATTTTTAGCATTCAGATATACTACACCATGCCCGGGTTTTAGAAGTACTTTGTAGAAAGGCTGATGGTCAATCATATGGAAGCTTTGACGAGGTGGAGTCAATCCAACTCGTACAAAATTGTTCTCGATGGCCATCTGAAAGTCTCTTACGCACATCACTATGGATTGTCTGTTCATGCACCTAACAAGTGCACACAGAGTATTTTCGATCGGTTTTGAAACTTTCTTGTCTCTGGCCAATGTGTCGTGCATGATATCTATGTCATTAAAAGTCATAAAGTCTAGGTCAGGCTCGTTTAATTCATGTTATGTTCTGTCTTATCTGATGAAGCAGATAGACGGTGTGTAGATTCAAGCTCGTTTATATGGCGTTACTCTTAGGACCTTTTCGAATTTAGACTTGGACCACACCAACTCTTTTTTCCTGAACTCCCTTAACATCATTTGATTATACTCTACTTTCTCCTTTGGAACGATCGTGAAGTTCCATGAGGAGCCTTCGGTTGTAGTTGCCTGGGTTCTTCATAAAAACAACTCTGAATCAATCTTCGAGGAAAGCCTTGCAAAGATCATCAAATATATCTTCAAGAGGTATGTCTTTAAGCCCCTGGTGTCGCCTTGGTGTACGTCAGCCTGGTTAACATGTAATAGATGATAAATGTGTTGCTGATGAGTGTCAACCAGCTGTTGTTTTTGCTGGGGGTAGTTCTGGTACTTTTCCTCTTGAGAACCAGTACACCCAGCTAGCTGGCCTCTGATTCTTGTGTAACATCCGGCACTAAACCATGATAGCAACAATGACCTAATATGTATTTAATAGTCAATTATAGCCTAATCAGTGGTCATTAGAAATTAATCAAGTGATTAACAAGGTTTATTAGAAAATTCAACTCAATTAGAATCAAATTCATCGGTGCGATGAATCGGGAAATCAATTAATCCGATCAATTTACGATATGAGTGATTAATTCAACTAAGTACATAATTAAATTATGATTAGTGACACTAATCATACACTAATACAATTACTTAACATTAATTATGCAAGACTAAAACAATTCATTAAAACAATGCATTCAAAAGTATTTATGAATTTACAAGAAAAGGGAAATACAAGAATACATTCTAAATACTTTTATACAAAAAAAAAATATATAATAACATGAAAATAATCCATAAAAATCTGGTCATAGGGTAGTACTACCCAAGATTTGATTTCAATTTTTTTAATTCCCAACTCCATAACCTTTCATAATCAAATCTTTCACACCCCATTCTCCTTTCATTTCAACATGATCTTACACTCCACCTCAATTTGAAAGACCAAGACTTTGCCTATAAATAGAGGGCTTCCTTTTCATTATTTTCACACCAAAATATCTCTTTCTCTCCTCTCAAAACCGGATCCAACACACACACACACTACAAACCTTTTCATTCAAGTGTTCTTGGTGAAATTCAAGTGTTCTTGGTGAACTTCTAGTGTTCTTGGTTCAAATCTTGCAAGAGTTCCAACTTCTTCTCAATTTCATACTCCAAATACATCAAAGTAAGTAAATACTAACTTATTTCATCATATATTTAAGTTTATATAAGTCTTGCATAATATATATAATCACCTACAACAACAAGTTTCATAAAAACTCAAGTTTATAAGTTTCTAGTTGTTATTTTTAAGTTGTTTCTTTAAATGTGTTTATGAATATATGAACACATTATAAGCATGTTAATATTATGAAAACATGTGTTATATATGTGGTTTTATAACTATTATGGCTTTTAAACAAGTTGTCTTTAAATAAACAACAAGAATCATAAGTTGTTTTAAATTTATAAACTACGGAATTTCGGCAGAATATTTGTATCGACTTTGAAAAATCATAACTAATTCATAACTCAACGAAATGAGTTGATTCTTGTCTCAAAAGTTAGATCTATGTCTTAACTATAGATCTGCAATTTTTCATAATTTATTTTGAAGTTTAAGACCTCCAGAAATTATTTGAGAAACCGAAAGTTTGACAGCTCAAAAATGGCCAACATAGCGTTTTTAACGAGATTTTTCACCAACCTAAACAACTCGAAAAATGGCCGTTCTTGATTCTAAAAATCCTTTGTATATAGTAGTTTAATGTCCTAGAAAACCAAAGTCTAAAACATTTTGGAGCTTGGTCAAAAACAGCCTCAAAGTAGGCCGAAAAACCTCCGAAAAAGCTGGAAAATTATATATATATAAACTTGACGTTTTAAGCAAATCTTATTTATAAACTTGTAATGTTGGGTGATTTAAGACATAAAAATCTATAAATATACATATTATCATATATTAGTGATATTAAGTCCTTATCATCATTTAGGACTCGGTTAAACACCTCCGGTTTCATCACCCATCAAACAACGCACTTTTGCATTTTTGCGCGTCGTTTTGCCATCACAAGTTCGGTGAGTCTTCATAGCCCCTATTTTTCACTATCTATTGGGGTGGAAATACATGCACTGTTTTTCATATGGACATCAAAACTGTTTATTTCTTATATGTATTACATGTTCGGATTCCATCAGCCCTTATATCATGAACCGTTAATTGCATTTATTTGTAAGCGCGAGTATATTGTGGATAGATCTATTGGGAGTCATGTCCCCCATTCGTGTTAGCTCGGTTCGGCTAACAGCGAGTGCATATATATTCAACACACGGTATTACGTATGGGAATACTGCACAGGGCAAACTCATTCTAATTAAGCTTCGGTTGCATGATGGTTTATGTAATACATACACGGAATTTATGATTTTATAAATTCAACTCATCTGATAATGTCCATACAACTGGTCTTTTCGCGTAAACCTATGAGCTCACCAACAATTTTTGTTGACGTATTTTAGTATGTATTTTCAGGTAATTAAGGCAAGTGTGCCTTCGGATACACCAACTTTCAAGCTTCCGCATTTCATGGAGTCGCATGCATATTTCGAAAACTAACGGAGATTTGACTGCATTATTTTTGGACGCATTAATTATGTTTCAGAATCTCTGTATTACGCGAACTTCATTCCTTTCATTTTGTAAAACATTAATACATTTTTAAATTTTAATGTCGTAATATTTCGAAAACGTCCATATAGTGGTCGTTCGTTATAATTATGGTTACGCTTCCGCACTCGTCACGTCTCGCTGCCAACCAAGGTAGCAGGGTGTGACAGATTGGTATCAGAGCCATAGTTATAGTGAACTAGGTTGCATTAGTACCTAGACTATAACTGTTACAAAAACTAAACTTTCTTCAAGAACTGTGAACACATATATGGACCCTGATGACAATAACATATCGAAATTCACCCCTAGGGAAAGGGTGTGACTAGCACAACGGGAGTCTATCCCGGTACCTGCCCATCAGCCAAGCCCGCCGCAGTAGTAACGGGCAAGCATAGGACAGTGGGGATGGATGCCTCACACTCTCCAAGAGTGGAGAAACGAAGAGGGGATCCAAATCCAGTTTGAAGTCAGAACACCATCTTCCTCTCAAGTGCCGACACTTACCCAGAAACCTACGTAACAAACAATGTCTCTGTTGGTGGCAAGGGCCGCCAGACCTGACCTCCAATTTCGACAAAATCCACCAAGAGGTCAGTGAGATCTTTGCAAGGATTAAGCAGGAGGCAATGCAAACCACCAATAAACCTTAGGCCAACCAGAATAAACAGGCGATTCAACCAGACGGAATCAACAAATTGTGACAACGCCTAGCGGAGCACAAAACCCGCAATGCAGAACTAACCCAACGACTTAACACTCTGGAGTACGAGGAAACCCCAGAGGCATCTCATACCTAGTACCCTTCTACCATTTTATAGTATTTATCTAGGCTTTACTATCTGATATATCTTAGGGTAAATAAGGCTTAAGAATTTATCAAAAATTTTTTTGACCATATCACATACAAAGATTAAGTATCAAGAACTTTTATGAGGAATTAAGTTTTAACTACAACTCTGCGTAGGAATAGATAAAGCTGTGACTATCTGCCTAAGAAATTTCAAACCCGTAGACTTATCCTCTTACCCCATTAGATACCACTTATGCATTTCTACTATTTGATATTGGTGCTGATAAGAGCTTTATATCCACTAAGTTCACGAAGCTGATAAATTCCATTAAGTGCTACTTATGCTATTGAGGTTGATGACAGTGAGACGCTTAAGACAAATAATATAAGTCGAGGATGCTCCTTAGAATTAGTAGGCCGACTCTTTGAAACAGACATGATACCCATCAAACTGGGAAGTGTTTACGTGGTCATAGGCATGGATTGGCTATCGAAAATCGTGAGGAAATAGTATGCAACAAGAACATAGTTCATATACCTTTAGCCAATAAGAAGGTCCTTACCGTCCAACGCAAAGCAAGAAATACCAAAGTAAGCATCATCTCTAGCATTAGGACCCTGAAGTGTTGATAGAGAGGGAGCCAAAGGGAAAGCGGCTCGAAAATATTCTTATTATTTATGGTTACCCCAAAGTTTTTCCAGAACACTTACCTGAACTCCCAACATCGAGGCAAGTCAAATTCAAAAATAGGCCTAGTATCAGGTGCGGTACCAGTGGCTCGAGCACCATGCCGATTAGCCCCATCAATAGTGTAAGAATCGTCCAACCAACTATAGGAGCTCTTAGCAAAAGGGCCTATCAAACCGAGTTCCTGGCTTTGGAGGAGCTCCAGTTTTGTTCATAAAGGAGAAGGATGGAACTTTCGGAATGTGCATCAATTACCAAGAGCTAAATAAACTAAAGGAACCAATACTCGCTCACAAGGATCAATGACTTGTTTGACCAAACTCGAAGAATAAACCTTCTATTCGAAGATAGACCTAAGGTCTAGTTATCATCAAGTTAGAGTTAGCAAGAAAGATATTCCAAAGAAAGCTTTCAGATTCCGTCACGGTCAACATAAATTCCTATTAATGTTGTTTGGATTAACCAGTGCCCCTAACGGTACTCATGGACCTCATCGGGTGTGCAAACCTTATTTAGACAAATTCGTGATTGTATTCATGAAATGACTTTTAATCTACTCACGAAACGAGAAGGAGCATGAGCAACATTTAAGACTGATTCTGGAATTATCGGAGAAAGAACAACTATATGCTAAGCTTTCTAAATTTGACTTTTGGTTAGGAGAGGTGAAATCCCTCGGTCACGTGAACAATAGTAAAGGAATCCAAGTCGACCCCGCAAAGATCAAGGCTATCAGGAATTGGTCAACTCTTAGAACCCCCATAGAGATACGACAGTCCTTAAGACTTGCCACTTATTATAAGCAATTTTCTCAAAGACCACCAGAACTCTAACAAAACTGACCCGAAAAGACATTAAGTATGATTGGAGCAAGGATCAGGAGACATCATTCCAGTTATTAAATCACAAACTGTGCAGCGCGCCTATTTTGTCCATACTTAAGAGGAACGAGAAATTTATAGATTACTGTGACGCTTCACACAATGGGCTTATATAGAAAAATAGGGACATAGCTTATACTTTATGAAAACTTAAGGTTCACTAGGTGATTTGCACAACACATGATCTGGATCTTGAAGCAGTAGTCTTAATCCTTGGAGACAATAGTTGTACGGTATGAAGTGTATTGTATTCACAGACCATAAGAGCCTCCAACACATCTTGAACCAGAAAGAGTCGAATACGAAGTAGTACCGTTGGATGGAACTAATATGTAATGGCAACCGTGAAAATTCGTTATCACCTGAGGAAAACTAAGGAGCTAAGCCGTTAAGAGTACAAGTGGATAAATAGTTTAGAATAAGGGCTAATAAAAATCGATAATTCATGAATAGAATATGATTACTCTATTTGGTGGAATAAGAAAGCTGGCTATGGATGAAGGACACAAATTAAGATATGTCGTTCACCCCGGATCCAATAAAATGTATCATGACCTTAAGAAACTATACGGGTGGCCTATCATGAAGAATGACTTGCCAAATCGGTCAGAAAATTCCTAACACGCTCCAAAGTTAAGATAAACCATCAGAAACCATTTGGGTAATAGTCGACAACCTAACAAAATCCGCGCGTTCCTACCAATCAAGAAGAACATCAGGATGAATAAGCTAGTCCAAACGTACCTCAAGGAAGTCGTCTCCGGACACGGAGTGCCTATTATAATCATTTTGATATGGATAGCAGATCTACAGCTAAGCTTTTGGCAATTATTATAGCCAACTGTGGATAAAAACCTAGACCTGAGTACCACATATCACTCTCAGACCAATGGTCAGAATAATAGAACGATCCAAACCCTAGAACGTACATTAAGAGCCTGTGTAATGGATACTTATTTGCCTTAGTGGAATTATCATACTACAATAGCTATCACTGAAGTACTAAAGCTGCTCCGTTTGAGGCCCTCTACGGGCAAAAGTGTCGATCACCAATTTATTGGGAAGAAGTGGGAAACGGCCAAATCATTGGCGTTAAGATCATTCACAAAATTACCGAAAGGATAGTACGATTGCGGAACTGACTAAAAGTTTCCCGCAATTGTCAGAAAGTTATGCAGATGTAGGAAGAAAATCCCTTGAATTCTAATTAGGAGAACGAGTACCAATGAAACTCTCGCCTTGGAAGGGCGTAATCCGTTTTGGGAAACGAGGAAAACTCAATCCTCGTTATATCGGACCATTCAAGATCACCAAAAGAATTGGCCCGGTAGCTTACCGACTCGACCTGCCCCCAGAGCTTAGTAACGTTCATAATACCTTCCACGTGTCCAATATTAAGAAGTGTCTAGCTGATGAATCACTCGTTATACCCATGGACGAGCTGGAGTTAGACGATAAGTTGAACTTCATTGAGCAACCTGTAGAAATAATGGACCGCGAAGTCAAGAAACTAAAGCACAGCCGGATCCCGATAATAAAAGTCAGATGGAACTCTAAGCGAGGTCCTGAGTTTACGTGGGAACGCGAGGATGAGTTCCGAGAAAAATACCCACACCTGTTCTCAAGTACTCAAGAAGTGGAGAACACGAGCTAATTTCGGGACGAAATTCCCTTAACAGGGGGAGACTGTAACATCCGGCACTAAACCATGATAGCAACAATGACCTAATATGTATTTAATAGTCAATTATAGCCTAATCAGTGGTCATTAGAAATTAATCAAGTGATTAACAAGGTTTATTAGAAAATTCAACTCAATTAGAATCAAATTCATCGGTGCGATGAATCAGGAAATCAATTAATCCGATCAATTTACGATATGAGTGATTAATTCAACTAAGTACATAATTAAATTATGATTAGTGACACTAATCATACACTAATACAATTACTTAACATTAATTATGCAAGACTAAAACAATTCATTAAAACAATGCATTCAAAAGTATTTATGAATTTACAAGAAAAGGGAAATACAAGAATACATTCTAAATACTTTTATACAAAAAAAAATATATAATAACATGAAAATAATCCATAAAAATCTGGTCATAGGGTAATACTACCCAAGATTTGATTTCAATTTTTTTAATTCCCAACTCCATAACCTTTCATAATCAAATCTTTCACACCCCATTCTCCTTTCATTTCAACATGATCTTACACTCCACCTCAATTTGAAAGACCAAGACTTTGCCTATAAATAGAGGGCTTCCTTTTCATTATTTTCACACCAAAATATCTCTTTCTCTCCTCTCAAAACCGGATCCAACACACACACACACACACTACAAACCTTTTCATTCAAGTGTTCTTGGTAAAATTCAAGTGTTCTTGGTTCAAATCTTGCAAGAGTTCCAACTTCTTTTCAATTTCATACTCCAAATACATCAAAGTAAGTAAATACTAACTTATTTCATCATATATTTAAGTTTATATAAGTCTTGCATAATATATATAATCACCTACAACAACAAGTTTCATAAAAACTCAAGTTTATAAGTTTCTAGTTGTTATTTTTAAGTTGTTTCTTTAAATGTGTTTATGAATATATGAACACATTATAAGCATGTTAATATTATGAAAACATGTGTTATATATGTGGTTTTATAACTATTATGGCTTTTAAAAAAGTTGTCTTTAAATAAACAACAAGAATCATAAGTTGTTTTAAATTTATAAACTACGGAATTTCGGCAGAATATTTGTATCGACTTTGAAAAATCATAACTAATTCATAACTCAACGAAATGAGTTTATTCTTGTCTCAAAAGTTAGATCTATGTCTTAACTATAGATCTGCAATTTTTCATAATTTATTTTGAAGTTTAAGACCTCCAGAAATTATTTGAGAAACCGAAAGTTTGACAGCTCAAAAATGGCCAACATAGCGTTTTTAACGAGATTTTTCACCAACCTAAACAACTCGAAAAATGGCCGTTCTTGATTCTAAAAATCCTTTGTATATAGTAGTTTAATGTCCTAGAAAACCAAAGTCTAAAACATTTTGGAGCTTGGTCAAAAACAGCCTCAAAGTAGGCCGAAAAAACCTCCGAAAAAGCTGGAAAATTATATATATATAAACTTGACGTTTTAAGCAAATCTTATTTATAAACTTGTAATGTTGGGTGATTTAAGACATAAAAATCTATAAATATACCTATTATCATATATTAGTGATATTAAGTC